>QEPC01011191.1:978339-1053549 GCA_003113815.1 Sphenodon punctatus
CATAGTTACATTCTGCAGCGCTTAACGATCGTGAAGCAAAAGCGATGGGACGTTCTTGTCCATCAGGCATTACATGAGAAATTACTGCTCCAAGTCCATAAGCTGAAGCATCGCATGCCAGCAAGATTTCCAGCTCTGGGTTGTAATGTGTTAAAACTTGCTCTGAAGTGACCAGCTTCTTTGCCTCCTGGAAGGCCCTTTCACATTGTTCAGTCCAGTCCCAGTGCTTGCCTTTCCATAGCATCTGGTTCAACGGGTGTAGTACAGTTGCTATGTTGGGCAAAAATTTATGGCGGTAATTAACAAACCCAATAAAGGAATGAACCTGTGATATGTTCTCTGGGTGAGGTGCTCTTAGAACAGCATGTGTTTTTTCTGGTGACTTGTGTAGCCCTTCGCTATCTATGATGTGTCCACAGTATGTGACTGCTTCTTTAAAGAATTCACATTTATCACGGTTAACCCGTAATCCATACTCTTCCAATCTCTTGAGAATTTGTGCCAGATTTTTCAGATGAACCTCATCATTGGATCCTGCAACAATGATGTCGTCCAAATAACATCTGCAGCTTGGTATGCCTTGGAGTACTTGATTCATGGCTCTCTGCCAAGTGCAGGTACAGATGCCACTCCAAATACCAATCGGTTGTACTGGAATAATCCTTTTTCAGTGCTGATTGTAAGAAACTTTCTTGACTTCGCCTCAACTTCCATTTGGAGGTAAGCTTGTGCCAAATCTAATTTGCTGAACTTTTTCCCTCTGGCCAAAGATAAGAAATATCCTCAATATGAGGTAAGGCGTAGTGCTCTGTTCTCAGCACTGGGTTAATAGTCACCTTGAAATCACCGCAAATCCGTAGTGTTCCATTTTTCTTCATAACAGGAACAATAGGTGTGCCCAGTAACTCCAGTTCACTTTAGTAAGTATGCCCATCCCTTCTAGCCGCTCCAGTTCCTTAGCCACTGCCTCCCTGATAGCCAGTGGTACCTGCCAGGCTTTCAAAAACTTGGGTTGTGCTCCCTCTATCAGAGTTATACTGGCCTTAATGTCCCTCAGTTGTCCAATACCCTCTGAAAAACTGGTGCAGCTTTAGCTAAAAGTTCTTCTAGCTGCTGGTGTGAAGTGGATTTCTGGTGAACTTTGAGAGCTTTAATAGATTGCCAGTCTAAACGAATTTTCTTTAACCAGCTTCATCCAAACAATGCTGGTCCTCTTGTCGGTACCACATAGAGATCTAATTTATTACTCTGCCCATTATACTTCACTTCCACTGTACATACTCCCAGCGGGATGATCCTTTCTTCTGTGTATGTTTTCAGTATAGGCCTGGTTTTCCTTAACTGCACATTACTGAACTGTTTGGTAAACTCCTTATGAGGAATGACTGATACAGCTGAGCCTGTGTCTAATTCCATCTTCAGGACTTTCCCTTATACTATGGGTGTTACCCAGATGGGTTCCTTGTCTCCATCTTCTACACATGACACTTTCACATAGGCAATACTTAACTCAGCAAGATCTTCTTCACTACTGTCTGTTTCAATTTCTACGGCATGTACCCTATGGTGTCCTTCAGGAGTCTTTTTCTTCTCGCTTTTTATTTTATTCGGTGTAGTAGACCTACACGCTGCTTGTATGTGCCCCTTTTTGCCACAGCGCCAGCATACCACGTTTTGGAAGTGGCAAAATATTGATTAATGTTCTCCCTTCTCACAGTAGCTACATTTTTCTTTTGGCTCTGTTTTGTTTCGTTGACTTGGAGTATGATATAACTTGTGGGTGGTGTGTTCACTCCTGCTCACAGCTTGAAACTCCTGTGACTCACATGTAGCAGCTTCCATGGATGTAGCTATCTCCATGGCCTTTTTAAAAGTGAGAGTCTCTGATGTAAGGAGACGCTTCTGAATTGTTTCATCTCTGATGCCACAGACTAGTTAGTCCCTCAGAGCCATTTGTAAGGTGTTCCCAAAATTACAGTGTTCTGCCAATCTTTGAAGTGCAGCTCCATAAGCCATGACTGTTTCTCCTTCCTGCTGGTTACGTTTATGGAATCTAAATCACTCTGCAATTTCCAGGGGTTTGGGTGAAAACTGCTCCTGCAGCAGAGTCACTATTTCTGCAAAAGTTTTGGTGCATGGCTTATTTGGGTATGTCAAACTGCGAAGAAGGCGGTATGTTTTACCTCCCGTATAGTTCAGTAATGCAGGTACCTTCTTATCCTGGGGTATCATGGAGTGCAAAGTATTGCTCCCGACGTTCAATATATGTGGACCAATCTTCTACAGTATTATCAAATGAGTCCATAAACTCCCTCTGGGACATCTTTCACTCTTCACGAGGTTGTTATCTGGTCACCCCACACACCCACTGTACTGAATCTGAACACTGCACTGTTCTCTGGGGCCTAGTTTTAACAGTTCCTATCTGGGCCTGCAGCACTCCACCCAGCTCAGCCTTTCAATTTCACTTACTTGCTTCGCCTGCTGGAGCTCTTAGCAATTTCAGCACAGCAACAGTGAATCAATCCCATCCTCGTCGCCACTGTGATGTCTGTGGGTCCAGCTAAGGACTCAAGAAGTAGATACAGCCCTGAAGTAAGTAATACTTTATTAGGCAGCCATGTTGCTTGCTGGCTGGCTGGGCTGGAACTAACTTAGAACACAGAAACAGAGTGGTGCCCTCTAGAGGGCTCTACATGGAACAACATACATTACATTGCCATTACCCTCAAACCATTGATTTCAGTGGGACTACTCCTAAGGGCCGGCATGTTCATTGGACCAAGTGGACACCATGGGGTAAAGTCACACGAGACAGAGTGGGGAGGCTACCGAGCCTTGGGTAGCCTTACTCCACTCTGGGCAGCCAGGTCATGTGATGCAGTGCACCATGTGGCTGGTGCCCACCAGGTGACAGATGGCTTCTACGTGACATGTCCTTGGAAAAATTCTGAGAATGCATTGCAGAGCAGACTTACCCCAACTGGGGTAAGGCTGCCCAAGGCAGGGCAACTCACGTACCTGGGCCATGCTTGCCCCACCACGTGGGGAGCATCACTGTGGGGCCTTGAGCAGCAGTCACGCACAGCCACATCATGGTCAGGGCCGGGATCTTAGTCAGGTCGGGGGAGGGAGGTGGGGTTTCCCCGTGCCCATCTGCCCAGCTCTCCACGCTGGCCCCAACATGAGGCCGCATGGGGATCAGGCCCTCACAGCTCATATGGCTGCACCCCTTCTCTTCTGGACACAGCACTAAGGGATGCTGCTGCAGTGGGTGATTGGAAAACGAGGGGCAACCAAGGCCCAGAGAGAAAAAATGCCTCCAGCTGGCTCGGACTCCTGAGAAACTGGATTGAGGACTGCAGCTTAAAACTGTAACATTTGCTATGAAACTATGAGTATCTCAGCTAGCCCCTTCTGGCTGTGGAGAAAAGCTTGAGAGCATGACTGCAGTGCACCTAAAGGCTGAGATAATAAAAGGTCATTTTTAAGGTAATTTCACAGTTTGAGGGGGCTTGGCTTTTGAACATTTAGGGTCAGTAACCCTGTACCATTTACTTTTGTAAATGTAACCCTGTATTGTGTACATTTAGGATCAGTAACCAAGTCTGTACCATGCCCCATCTACCCAGACTGCTGATACTCCAGAAGTGCCTGACCCGAAGCACACTAGGGTTAATAAGCTGTCTCTTCATTACTTCACTGGGCTTTGGATCAGGTCCGAGCTGCTGACTGCGATTAAAACTCTGGCAGGTTGTTTCTGCCCCTGCTGCCTAACATAATCGTTCATTCAGACCCCCTGGGCTGAGAATGCCAAGGTTTGGGGACCTTTTACTCCTCTCTTGCTTCCTCCACTCCTGCAGCTTTGCTATCAATGTGCTACATGCATTAACAAAATGAATGTGAGCTAAGTTACCGAGTAAACCTTAAGGCTAGTTCACTGAAAAAACATTTCTTATAAGAATATTTATTAGCTTAGAAGACATGTGTGGGCAGAACATGTTATTTAGTGACCGTATTGCCCAGGTAATGATCTCAATAAATCAGACCTCATTACTATGTAAGGGAGTTCTGGATGGAGCAACTCACTAGGTAATGAGGTCTAATTTAGTGCCATGACATTATTTTACATAGGATCTGGGTCTAGCTGGGAGTGGGGACTCAGGGGAGTCTAATGGATCCAGAGTCCAGACTTCTCATGTGATAATGACTCACTAACTTTGGCTCATTGCTTTGGTGTGAAGTTAGAGGTTAAGGTTTTAATTGTAGGGATGGGCGAACAAGTCGCGGTTCGGGTTCGGCCCGGTCCGGTTCAGTTCACCGCATTCAGGTTTGGCCATTCAGTTTGGTCATGTTCGGTTTGGTTCAGGTGTTCGGAAAAAGGCTCTCTGTGCGAGGAATGATGGCCCCAGACCCATGACGGTGGGTCCTGGGGCTAGAGTGGCAGCTTCTAATTACATATTGTCCACAGCCCTCCCTGCCTGTAACTTGGCCCCAGAACCCCGATGGTGGGTCCTGGGGCTGGAGTGGCTGTTTCTTGGTGCGTTGGAATGACATCACTTCTGTGCGAGGAATGATGGCCCCATACCCATGACAGTGGGTCCTGGGGCTAGAGTGGCAGCTTCTAGATACAAATTGGCCACAGCCCTCCCTGCCTGTAACTTGGCCCCAGAATCCTGACGGCAGGTCTTGGAGCTGGAGTGGCTATTTCTTGGTGCATTGGAATGACATCACCTCTGTGTGAGGAATGATGGCCCGACCCATGACGGTGGATTCTGGGGCTAGAGAGGCAGCTTCTAGATACATATTGGCCACAGCCCTCCCTGCCTGTAACTTGGCCCCAGAACCCCAACAGCGGGTCCTGGATCTGGAGTGGTTGTTTCTTGGTGCATTGGAATGACATTGCCTCTGTGCGAGGAATGATGGCCCGACCCATGACGGTGGGTCCTGGGGCTAGAGTGGCAGCTTCTAGATACATATTGGCCACAGACCCTGATGGTGGGTCCTGGGGCTAGAGTAGCAGCTTCTAGATACATATTGGCCACAGCCCTCTGTGCCTGTAACGTAGGCCCCAGAACCCTGACGGTGGATCCTGGGGCTGGAGTGGCTGTTTCTTTTTTTATATATATCTATCGCTACACTAAATCTAACTGCTATTAACTATTCTAAAGCCTATTGAACTAAATGGACTATCCTAATAATTACCTACAAAGGCCTTGTCCTATGAACACACTGTATCTCTATAACTAATCTAACTACTATGTATATCTATCTAGTAACTGTCTATCTAATAACTATCTATCTATATATACAATATTACACAGGGGGAAACACAAAGAACACTGGGAGGGGTAAAAAACTGAAATGAAAATCAATCTAATAATATTCCTACTCTAAATAATTCCAAAACATAAAACAGGGGAAGGGAATCAGGGATGGAATAAGAGGGAGAGGGAAAAGGATTGACTGGAGGGGGGAGGGAAGAAGGAAGGAAGATTGAACACAGGGAACACAGGGAGGGGTAAAAACAAAAAATAACACCTAAATCTATCTAATATAATCTAAATAAATGATAATATGGAGGTAAATGGGTGAAATAAGAGGAGGATGGCAATGGATTAGAAATAGGAAGGAACAAAAACTGCTGGGAGAGAGGGAGCCTTCTGAAACGCCTGCTGTTCAGGAACAGTGACTAGGTAGAAGGTGTTGGGAAGGGGGAGGTAATCAGTTTTGTTTCTTGCTGCACTTGCCTCACCGCAAGCCCCACTGGTTCCGTGCAGCCTAGTCTGTGGCCAATCACAGACTGCGAAGCCAGTGGTCTGAGGCGAAAAGGGATGGTGATTGGGCAGGCTGGCTGCTACTCCGAGCCTCTCCACCCCTAGTGCCTAGAAGTCTGCTCCTCAGCTGACTCCCCCTACCTGTCACGTTTGCCCTTCCAGTAACACCACGTTTTTGTTGTTTTAACCACCTGAACTCACCCAAACGTGATCCAAACTGATCAAACATGTTTGGTCATTTCGGCGTTCGGAATTGAGTTCGGTTCGGTCAGTTCGTGTTTGGATTCGTGTTTGGGTTTGGGTTCGGTCATCTGAACAGGCCGAGTTCAGGCCGAACTCCGAACTTCCGAACCGTGTTCGCCCATCCCTATTTAATTGTTATTGGGTACATTTGGCTATTGGAAGTGACTAATATTCAAGATCTAGATCTCTAGCATTAGGTTAAATGGAAAGGGTTGGGGTCAACATCATAGTGTAATGAGATTTCAAAAAAAACCCAAACACCTGTGGAACATGAAGAATGACAATTCTTGCCTAAGGATAAAAGGGGAATTGGAAGCCCCAAGGAGCAGGACAGTATAGTTTGCGCAGAACAAGCACAACCATTACACCAAACAAGGAGACAGCATGGCAAGTTGAACAGGCGCTAGAAGAGGAGCCACAAGGCCTGAATTCTATTCTCAGCTCTGTTGTGTGATATCAGGACAGTCATTTTACCTCGCTTTGCCTCAGAATTCTGCCTTCTTAATGAGGAATTATATAGCTTCCATTACAAAATCTACAGATGGAAAAGGTTGAGGATGGATGGATGAAAAGCTGCACCCTTCATGGTTCAATGTCAAGCTGGGAGAAGGGATGAAGTGGGAGCAGGAGTTTACATTTTCATTAATAATTTGGAAGACGGCATGAAAATTATACTTAACTCTGTAGATGATACAGAACTCTCAGGAATTTCTAAATACTTTAAAGGACAGAATTTTGGTTCAAAATTATCCGGATAAATTAGAGAACACTGGGGATGAAAACAATTCAGCAAGGACAAATATAAAGTATTAAAGGTAGAAAAGAACAATCCCAGGCACAAATACAAGATGGGGGACAACTGGCTAGGCAGTAGCACAGCTGGGAAACATATGGGCATTATCACGGACCACAAACTAGGAGTCAGCAATGTGACGCGATTGCAACAACAGGCAAAGCCCATTTGGGGTTACATTAGCAGAAGCATCAGCTCCAAAACATGGGAAGAGATTAGGCTTGATTTACATTATTGGATCTCATTTAGGCCACACCTCTTAAGAAGGGCATGGACAAACTGGAGGGAGTCAGAGGAAAGCCACAAAAACTAACAGAGACTTTGGAATGCAAGATCTACTGTGAGGAAAGAATGAAGGAGCTTGGTATTTTTAGTCTAGAAAAAAGAAGACTGCAAGGGGAGACATAACAGTTATGAAATATTTAAAAGGCTCCCTGTAACTCCCTCCCTGGACACATTCACTCTTCTTTAAATTCTACCTTTAAATCCCTCCTGAAATCCTAACTCTTCTGTCAGGCTTTCCCTGGCTCCTCATCCTCACAAACTACTGTCTGAAACTCCCGCTACTGTGCTTTCATTCAGAGTCCCCTTCTCACCCACAACTAAAGCGGAGTTAGGGTGGCCATACCTCCCCTTTAAAAGAGGGTGCTTATGAAAAATACATGTTGCAGGGCTGCATTGGCTCTGCAGTCCTGCACCGTGTATTTTTCATGTGTCCTCTTTTAAAGGGGAGGTATGGCCACCCTAAGTTGAGTACATGCACCTGCAACTTCCCAACTTTATGAATGTATCCCTATCTCTCCCTCTGTTCCCCCACACCTTTGCCTCCCTTCCCGTGTCTCTCCTACTGTAAGCCCCTCAAAGCACTGAACTCTCTCTAATGACTGACGATTGCTTAATACCAGGTACATTGCTGGTTCTATATAAATGCTTAATCATAATACTTAACAACTTGCAAATCACAGCCATAGTCTCCAAGTATGTACATCTCCAAGTCCTCAAAACAACCTCCAGATCCCTTTCTTATCACTACAGTGAGCAGATTCAGAACACTCATGTGGTTGGTAGGCAGTATGATCACAACCTGGACACTAGCCTACAGGGCCAGCGCTACCATAGGGGCAGCTCAGGTGGCCGCCTGGTGTGGCAAGTTGAAGGGGGCAATTAAAACTGTAGCCATCCCCATCTACAGTAAGCTCTGTGAGTGGATGGGGCTGGGGGAGAGGTGGGAAGAGCCAGGGCCACCTAGGGCGGCAAAAATCCTTGCATAATTCCCGCCAAGCTACCCATCCCAAATTCACAGGTTTTGGATTTGGGACAAAAAGATCTGTGGTAGCAGTGGATTAGGATGCAAACCTAGATCCAGTTGGCTTTGTGTGTGTGTGGGGGGGCCTATATCTACTAAATAGACAAGCGAGAGAAATACAATCTCGTCTTTAGAATTAAACATACTAAATGATCTTCCATGAGAATGCATGAGGATAATTTGTTGGAAGGCTGAAAAATGCAGCATGCAAGCTCTTTACTCCCTGAGGTCTGTATTATTCTTGTCCAAGTACAAACCAAGCCGGCCTACCTGGTATAATGCCCAGTATCTGAACTGACAGGAGAAATTCTAGTTTCTCCCCCTTGCTCCTTAATAAAAGGTAGCATATACATTTCCCCCTTTTTAATTCATTTCTCTTTCTTCACTCAGCAAGAATGAGAGAGGGATTGGACTATACCACCACTTGTAGCTTAATGTAGAAGGTATACAGAGATTATCGCTTATCAATTGCTTGCTGACTGAAGACATTCGCATCATGGTGTGGCGCAATGTCACTATGGGTGTAAAAAGACAGAGAGCTGCCCCATCTCTGCCCACCTCATCTCTGGATGTCCCATCCATGTAAAGGTGGGACACCAGATGTGCAGGTGAAGCAGAGGCAGGGCAGGGGTAGCTTAGCTGGCAGTGCTCCAGAACATCCAGGAGCACTGCCAACAACAGGCCACCCAAACCTGGGGCACAAGCTGGAGGCGGGGCTGCAGTCTGTCTGCTCAGTGGACGGCCGCTGCAGCCCCGCTATCCACTGGGGGTTGCCCCAAGCACCTCCATAAAGCTACAGGCGACAGCCTAGAGAGTCGGGCTGTCTGCCCACAACTCTATGGTGTGGGCAATGGGGGTGCCATGCGGGTGGACTGCGGGCCACAGCAGCTGCCAGCTCCGTATAAACCTGGCACAGGCAAAGCTGAACACAGGATGCAGGGCTGGCCACCCCCGGAGCAGAACCGTGGGTAGCCAACCCTGGGTCCATCTGAAGACACCCTATTTCAGTGAACTCCCAAACATAGGGGAGATATCTGTAAGTAAGTGGGTGCAAGATGGCTTTTATTTCAGATGGCAAGATAAGTGAAAAAATGCACAGCACATAGAAAGCTTGCTCAGACAAGATATACAAATTATCCCCAGGGTAATTTACCCTGATGCATTCGCACATCCCAGGGTAGCAATGCAGGATACACTTAATAAACAGGACTAGTTTACACTGGAATAACCTTTATCCTGCAATTTCTTTGGAGGTAGATGTGACATAAATTGTCAGATAGTGAGTAAATACCAGTTGCCCTGCCCTGTTACATGTCAACATTCCTTCACTGGTTACTCCTGATGCTTCTCTACATATGCCAGTGCAATGCTACCTGAGTTCTATAAGAAAGCATCATCTGTGGTTTGTGTTTTTTTCCAATTCTTTTTTCTAGCCTTGGCTACTGACTCTTACTACCTATGTTTCTTGATTGTCACTAAATGGGGGTTCCGCTTATTAAGCAGTGCATCTTATTTCCTGTGGATCTTTTTCCTGTGCACTTTTATTTTACTAGAAAGGGAGCCCTACTTCCCCAGAGCAAGGTGACAGACCATGGGGGTGGCCCTTTGTCCAGTCAGCAGCCATTTCTTGCTGTCTGGAGCTCTTTGTTGTAGCAATCCATTATTTCTTAGTTTAATTCTTTATGCACAGCTTTTCATATTGATTACCTAACATCATTAGTTTGGGTCATTCCATATAAGAGACAATGGAAAGATCAATTTTAACCAGATGAGCTTAAAGAACTTGGTCTTAAAGCATCCAGAGACTGGAATCATTTATCTTCTGCTCTCAGAATCATAAATCTTTTATAAGTGTGGCATGAGATTCATTGTTGGCGGCAGACACATGTGATGAAGTGGGGACCGGAGTAAAAGTGTCCTTTACTGTGTTGTGTGTCTGTATCCATAAAAGACATTGATATGCACTATTGTCTAGCATATTATCATGAGCTGCTGTATATAGCACAGTGTCACTCTTTTACCCTGCATAGTTTTTACTCTTCATTATGCAGTTGGCCCAAATTTTGGCATTATCAGGACAATCCTCCACCATTAAATGAGACTTTTGCCATTGACTGCATTGACTGGAGGATTATGCCCTGAGTGACAGAATGCAACAGGCCTGGCCCACTCTGGGCATGATCTTGAGAGTTTCTAAATAACCTCTGCTCCCATTGATTTCAGAGGGGGGTTAACCAGGGCTTGATTTGTGCCAGGGCTCAGACCCAGCACCATATTTCATGTCAGAGCTTGGCCCTGGCATCACTTCCAGAATCTTCACAACTACTGTTACTCTGCAAGACCTCAACCACAGCTGGATGCAGAAGCACCAGCCTCAGGGTTGGGGCTGATTGATGGTGTAAAACAGCTGATTGGTATTGGCATCATCAAATGCTATCAAGTTTAATCTGGTCCTGTGGGAGAGCTGGCAAAGAAAAGGCAATTGGAGTCTTGAAGCCTGGCAAAGCAGCTCCCCTAGCTCCTCTGAACAACCTTCCATGTAGGGGTGTGCATGTCATTTTTGTTATTACAATAACAATAACAAAAATTGTCATTTTCATTATCGTTATTGCAATAACAAAAACAAAAAAATAATAACAAAAATAGAAACAAAAAGGACATTTTGTTTTTGAAATAAAGAAAAAACTGAAAAACATATTTACGGCTATAACCTTTTTGTTTCTTAGTCACTTGTGATGAAATTTGGGGTGCTTGTACTCCCAATGGAGGGCATTATGTGTACCAATGTTTGAAACAATTCAATGAAGGAAACAGATTTCTAAAGCATTTGAATGTTGTGATTTTAAGAAAAGCTCCATACACATTCATGGCTACACCTTCTTTATCTTCCATCCAATTTGCATGAAACCTGTGAATATAATGTCCCTCCATAAGCTGAACACACCTGCCAATTCCCAGAAAGATTAAATGCAGGGTCCTGATGGTATAAGATATTAACTTGAAAATACATTTCCAGCTGTAACATTTTTATATTCCATCCTGTTTACAAGATATTTGGCAGGAATGTATCACATACCATTTCTGTCATCTCTGCCAAACTACAGGTCAATTTGATAAAGGGACCCAAATGTATAAGCAATTTAAGTTGTCCTCTTGAAGACCATTATTCAGATAAATAGCAGCATATTCCGTGCCAGTCAGAGGCAGGCACCTGGCATGGCAGGGGAACAGAGGCTGTAGGAGGGAGGATGTGGAGCAACCCAAAACACTGACAGACACATTCACTGGTCAATTACTGCATGTTTCCAGCTTTACAGGACCAATCAGTAGTGGCTTTGAGGCGGGCATAGGGGGCGGCCCTGAGGCGGGCATAGAAGGGACATAACTGGGACTTTGGGGATAGCATCCCAGCAATCAGGGGACATAGCTTACACATCCGGGCTGGCCAATTATCATCACAATCACATCCTGCAGCACTGGGTGATTTCAGACGTTACGGGGCCCGTTGGCCCCATACCGAAATCACCCTATTAATTCCCCGCCGGGGTCACCACGTAACGCCACAACAGACGTGCTGGGGGGATCCTGGCGGGGAATGTAGGAGGGGGCGGGGCCGCATGGCACAACGTGCGGCCGCATGGCCTCGCCCCCTCCACGCACCCCGCCGCCCGCCCTCCAGGGAGACAGGCAGGCGGCGGGGTCACTGCGGCCGCTGCGTCGGGCCGGAAGCGCCATGGCCCGGGATCCCGCCGGGGATCCCGGGCCGTGGCAACCGGCCAGATGTTACTTTTTGTTGGTCCCTGCCGGGGGTCCGTTTGACCACTCTTCCCAGGACATTCCCCCGGCTAGCCCGGGAAGCGTGGTTCAAATTGACCCCATGTGGGGATTCACCATGGTGAACATCTGGCAGCCTCCAAACAGACGTTCGAGACACGGTGACCACAGGTGGGTATTCACCGTGGTTCACCATGATCTCGTAACGTCTGAAAATACCCACTGTGACAGAGGACATAAGAGAATCTCCATTGGCTCTTTCCTAAACAGATGCTTCTGACTTCCCAGTAACAAGTGGGAGAGAAATGTTGGGATGGTCACAGCACAGAATGAGGATATTTGGTTGACATTTCTGCTGGTCAATTTGCATCACAAGCCGATCTTATACCACAGTGACACGCAAGAAAATCCCTGGCATAGGCTCCTTCTCTGCATATGCTGTGAAGGCATATAAAATTGGTACCCTTTATCACATCTTTCTGATATCTGGCAGAGATGATCATGAAAGTGTGATATAGATCCCTGTCAAATTTCATATACACTGGTTGGACTACAAAGATGTTACAGTCAGACATACATTTATAAGTTAATTGCTTATACCACCAGGACCTTTTATCCAATCCTTCTGAACGTTGACAGAGATAGTAAATATGGGAAGGGGTACAAACTTGCCAAGTTTCACGTGAGGCAAAGAAGTTACACCTAAGAATGTATATAAATATTTTTGCAAAATAAATTTATTCAACTGCTTCTAAAATTGGATTCCTTTATCCAATCTTTTTGTAATTTGGTACACATAATTCCTTGCATTGGAGGTATAAAGCACTCCACATTCCAGCCAAATATAGTGAAAAACAAAAATGTTACAGCCAAAAATGTGTTTTCCATTGAAACCAATGGAAAATGAAAACAACAATTTGATATTTATGAAAACGAAAATGACATATTCAAATAACAAAAACGAAAAAATGAAAATGAAAAGGACATGGGCCCCTGGTGCAACCTCTACTTCCATACTCCTTGGGTCAAGGTGTTAGACTTCTGTTGCCCCAGCACCATTGATTTTATTTTGTGTTTTCAATAAATTAAGCTTTGGGGTTAAGGATGTTCCACATTTTTTGGAAGTACTCTCACCTTGTAGGGTTCAATGTCGGCTTTGGTTCAAACAGACATAGATATGGGCAAGACCAACCCACTTCAGAGCCATTTCTATGTGCAGTGAAGCTGGATACAGTTGGTTGGAGTTCAACAGTAAATCCCAATGGTTTATTATCTCTACTTAGTAGCACATGAAAGGCTCATTTGTATGAAGGGAATTTCCCAGTGTTCTTTTACCCCAGAGTAATTTACCCCTGGGTAATTATTTTAACTAGGGCTGAAATGAGATCTCGCCTCTCAATGAGATTTTTTTCCACAATCGAGAATCTTGTGAGAATCAGCCATTCTCGCAGTCACTCTTGTGAGATTCTCTAAAAAAAAAAAAAAAAAACCACTCTGTACCTGTGCAAAATGGCTGCCCGGCCCATTCTGAGCATGTGCGGTCCTTTGCCAAGATAGCATGTGCCACGTCAGTGCCATTTTCAAAAAGGGCAGCTGGTCCTGGGCATGTGAAGACCAGCTACCCTTTTCCAAAATGGCACTAATGCAAACCACGCCATCTTGGAAAAGGGTAGCTGGTCTTCACATGCCCAGAACAATCTGCCCTTTTTTCGAAACAGCACTGATGTGGCACATGCCATCTTGGAAAAGTGCCACACATGCTCAGAACAGCCTCAATGGTCATTCTGTGCACACACCGAGCATTTAAAAAAAATTTCAGTAGAAATGCTCAGCGTCTCGTGGATGTTTCTCGATTCTTGTGAGATTCTCACAAGAATCAATCTGGTTGTCGTGTCAGCCCTCGTAGCAACCTTTGGTTTAGAATGCCTACTAGGGGTGGGAATTCAGATTCAGATTAATCTGTAACTTCACCGAAGGGGCTGTGATGGATTAAACTGAACCGTTTTGGAAAGGGGCAGCCAGGCTGCACATGTGCAGTGGCCATTTTGCGCAGTAATTTTTCTTTTTATGTTATTTTTTATTTTACATTGATTTAAATACAGATCTGTAATACAAATCTGCATTTAAATCCAATAACTTTGGGGAAATGAAACATCAAACAAAATGAATTTTCATCCAAAGGACCACTTAGTGCTTATACAGCACTTTTTTGACCGGGATGCATGTACCTGGTGCAGTGTTAATGGATGCCTTCTGCATCATCTACACAAAACATTGTGTCTCTTTTCTCCACAGTATTGTGGGATTGTATGTGGCCTGAGGAAAGGGGTCCTGGTCATTCCATCTCTTATTGTAACATTGAAGCAGTAGCAGCAGCTCCCATACAAACAGGGCTGGAAAATAATGAATAGGTGGTACTCTTTCAAGCTCCGCCCACAATCAAGCTCTGCTCTATTGTGATGCCAAAATGATATCCCGCTAACAATAAACCATACAGATCTTCCTGCTGTAATTCACAATGGGCAATCAAAATAAAGTGCTAGGCCTGCCCGGCACAGATCTATACTGAAACCACAAGTAGTAGTGCAATAAACACAGATAGTAGTGTAATAAACACCAGGGCTTGCCAGGGCCCATCTCCAGAGCCTCTTTTCCTGCCAGAGCCCAGCCCCAGGGCCTTGTCTGTGACATTTACGCTTGGCAGCAGTCAGAGAGGGAGTGACCCAGTGAGCTGGGAGGAGAACTCCAGTAGCACTGACAGCAACAGCTCCTCTTCTCACCAGGACTTTGGAAACACCTGAGAAATGCAGTTGCTAGGAACTGAAATCCTCTCTGAGGCTTGACTCCTACAACTCCCCTTCCTAGATCAAGGGTGCCCACCCAGCAGGGTGTACAAACACCCACATCCAAAAAATTTTCCATGCCTTGGTAAGGGTAGGGGCTGGCAAGACCGGTCAGAGAAGCTTCTTCAGATGCTGCTCTGAATTCCACCCATTGCTTTCAAGGATCAAGGGATGGAACTTCTGAGGAAGGATTAATTCCTGGCACCTCTTATTTTTTTAAGACTGGGCCTTGAACTGATGCTTGAACAGGCTAGCTCCTCTGTACCACTGCCATGCTCTGGCTGGGCTCAGACTTTCCCATATAAGGCAACTGTGGTACACCCCTTACCCTCCTGATTGGTCCTTGCTCCAGCTTTGTCCGATGCTCTTCCCAGCTTCCTGATTGGCCACCTGCCAAATAAAGGCTGGCTGAAGGTGGGCAGAACATCTTATCACCCCACCCTTCCTGTTCTTGCTGTGCCCTGCTTTCCACAGTCTCTACTCTGTTTGTTTTATTATTATTATTATTATTAACAAACATTTATATAGCACCAGTGTACCTGGCACTTTACAAAGTAATAAAATAGACACGGTCCCTGCCCCTAGGGCTTACAATCTGAGAGACAGGAGCTGGGGGAGAGACATAGGAAGGGGAACAGAGGGAGAGACAAGGGGTCTAACATTCATGAAGATGCAAGGTCTCAAGTGCACGTACTTGACTTGGTTACGATGAGAATGACAGCAGGCAGGTCCATGTGGCAAAGATAAGGGTAAACAGACCGTAGGTATAGGAAATAGTGGCTCAGCAGGATAAGAGAGTCAGACAGAGCAGAGCGAAAGAGGTTTGCCCCCTGTCTGCCTGAATCTGCCCCTGGACCCTGCTTGGACTCCACCTCTGATCCCACTCCACTCTGGGGCTGATCCTGCACCTATTCCTGAGTCCTGATCCTGCACAGTTTCTGATCCAGAATCCCTGAACCCAGACATTTTCACAAATCAAGCACTGAATAATAGCTATGCAACAAAAGTTCAAGCAGCTTATAAAGCATTTTTCATTGGCCATTTTTACACAGATGGGGGTGGGTGGGGGGATGGGTGTTTTGGCGCAGTGTGTGTGTGACCCTTTACACAGACACACACACCCTTCCACCCATCTCCACTTGGAGCATCCTCCGGTTTTCCATGGGTGGAGGTGGATGGGTGATGGGTGGAAGTGGGTGTTGTGCAGAGCATGCACCCCCTCCCCATCCCGCTTGGTGTTCACACCTATCCCCCCACCCACTGCCGGCCATTTACACGGACACCGACCACCACCACCCCATGCACACTTGCCCAAACACCAAGCCGGGGGGAGGGGGGCGTCTGTGTAAAAACAGTCATAGACACAATACAAAGAGAAGACTAATTCAAAATAAGAGATCAGAGATGTTGCCACTCACCAGTATCCCTGCTAGGATAACAGAGCACCCCCGTAAACTTATTAAGTTTTGTAGCCTACCCACTACTATACTGGATTTGTTCTTATTTATCAGAGGGAGACGCCACTCCTATGTGCCTTGCTATCAGAAGCCCCATTCGCCGCCGCAATCGTGGCGATGGGAAAATTGTTGGCCCGCCCCAGACCAGGACGGGATTCCCCGAAGGAGAGGGCCGCGGCACAGTATGTTAGAGCACTCCCTGCTGGAACAGGAGGGTTGCTGCAGAAGGCAGAACCCTCCGCGCAGGCGCAGAAGCCTGCACGAGGAAAGGAATGGCCCTGCCCTCTCTAGGAAGGGCAGAGCTGTTTCCGGTCGCATGGGAAGCAGCATTCAAGCTGGGGCAAGAGAAAAGCAGCCCACTCACCTCACCCCTCGCGCTGTGGTATTAACCAGTTGCCATTACGGAGCCGAAGGGGAATTTTGGCGACTAGCCTAAATTTAAGGGTTGCTTGTTTCGCCCCTTTAGCAGTGCAGGATAGGTTAAATAGGCTCATTTCGAGTTAGGGAATTGGCACCATTGATTATAAGATACACCAAGTGGATACATGATGAACACAGTAGAATTGGAATTGATAATTACTAATTGGAAAAGAGGTGAATTCGACATTGGAATGACGATCACAATGAAATAAAGGGACAATAAATGTCGCACTCAGTGGAGGTCCAGTATGCTATTATAGGCAAAATAGGTAAGAATAGGATAAGAAGAGTCATCTCCTTAAGAGATGGGGAGGTGACACCCAGTGCCAAGCGGAGGAGAAAGCACTGGGGTTATGACCCTGGGAGGGGTACCGCAGTTCTGTCAGTAAGTACACGCACTGTCTGCTGGCTTAGCGGGTACTTACCTCCTTACTCAAGCCCATAGTTGGGCCGCTCCCCTTTCGGCCAGAGCCAGGGTGCTGTCGAAGGGGAGATTCAGTTTGTGGAGACTGACATGGGAGGGCACATCCCTGTCAGTAACCGAGTTAATAAGTTAAGTAGCTAGCATACTGGACCCATATTGCTAGTGCAATCAACCACTAGCCCCGATGATTATGTTTAATAAAGTGCGGCCAGTTTTAAACCCAGCAATGTCTCTGTGTCTCATTGGGGCGTGCACCGACAAGAGGCCTAGTCTCTCATTGCAAAGTCAGAAATGTCTCTGTTCTGTGGCCCTCATTTATTCCCAGCAGCAGTGCAATTATGGGATAGCAGGTTGGTGAGAATACAGGCATATCAGGGGTGGGACCCTGTCTGGCTAGACACAGACAGACAATAAACCATATGAGTGAGAATATTTTTTTCCAGCTATGGCTCATGATGATGTATGAAACCTCCAGAGATTACAGTCACCAATGTCCTGGGAATAATTGGATTTTTATGGTTAACCCTAGCACTGTTTTTATTGATTGATTCTAGAGTAAAATGGATATGTAGTCCTGCAAAGCTTACTCGTGTGAGCAGTCTGGGTTTATATATACAAATAAGGACTGCTTATGAGAGTTAGATTTGCAAGATCCTGCCTTAACAAGATCCTGCCTTACATGTATGGGAAGCTCATCAACAGGGCAGGGAGGGTAGAGTTTGAAGAGGTTAAATAATAAGGGAATATTATACAGGTGCATCTTCTAGGAGACTGGAAGCAAAGCATTACTATAATATATGCTGCATGCTGTGTAATGTTACTAAATTATGAGGGGCAAATTCTCCTAATTCACACATATGCAATCCTATTGCTTTGAAGGCCTATACATTTTCAAAAGGCTTCCAATTAAAGCTGAAGTGAATATTTGCTCTAAATACCATAAACAACAGATCTGCCAGCTTTGATATGGGGTCTGATGAAGCAGATAACAACCTCTATTCATTTCTACTTCACTGAAAATTCATTTTGGCTACTTCAGTTCAGTCATTTTGATATTTTAGGTCAATCATTTCACTTACTTTGTTTTGGCACTATTAGCGTCAGGACCCAAGTCTTGAACCCTTGCCTCAGCATTCTTGGAATGGTGTCTAGGTCTTGCCTCAAGCCCAGTCACTCACCTCAAGAGGTGACCCTGCTTTGCCCTAGCCACACCCCTCCCATTTGTTTACTTCGTCCCAGCTCCTGCCACACCTCCCAAGTTCCTGATTGGCTGACTGCCATGTATAAGCAGGTCTGCAGTCACAAGAAGTTGGGCAGATCATCTGACCTGTTCCTCTTTTATCTGACCATGTTTCCCTTGTGCCTTGCTTAAAACCCTGGACCTCTGCTCTGAACTTTGCATCCCAGTTTCACCTCCCCATTCCAGATCTGTTCTCTAAGTTTGTCTATGCTCTGAACAATTGATCCTTATAATTAGCATTATTGCACATGTGCAACAGCTGAAATGAAGTAGATGAAATACCAAAATGACTGAACTGAAATAAGTAAGACACCAAAATAAACAAAGTAACTGGACTGGACTACCTAAATAAGCAGGTATGCAAATATCCTTTTAGGTTGCAAATACAAATAATATTCATGAATAACAAATCCATAATTAGATTCACCGCTACTTACAATGACATATTAAGTGGCTACAGCTAGTGAACAAAAGCATGATGCTGTCATGAAGCCATATATCCCTTACAAAAAGCCTGAAATTGGGCTTTAGACTCCATATTGTTCCCTTTTTAAATAAGTTACATTACCTATTTCTTCACATTTGCATAAATGTACAAAAATGTTTGAAACAGTAATATTAACATCTAAGTGGAGCAGACGTCAAGCCCTTTAGGAGGGATTATAAAAATACTACCCTTTAAAGAAAATTGCCATGAGTTTATCCAAAGCAAACAACATTAAGGAATCTTTGCAAAGAAAATAGGCCCTCCTCCCAGCAAAAACGGGTTTTCAGCATAAAACAAAAGTTTCCCTTCTATAAATAACATCCTTTGGTTTTTCATAAATATTTTAAAGAGGAAGCTGGCCCAGGGATTGGGGCATTGTCTTTGGATTCCAGAGACATAAGTTTAATTCCCAGCTCTGCTAGAAATCACCTGTGTGACCTTGGACATGTTGTTTGCACTCCAGTCCTGTAAGCATTTGTCCTAACAGAACCACAATGACTGCAACATTAAAGTTTAAAAGATGAGAAAACGTAGGCACAGAAAATGAGATTCTGCTCCTCAAAGCAATCGTGCCAGCAGAGAATGTCACAAGTACAAGTTCTTTGAGAATCAAAGCCAATAGGTGTTAACAACTAAAATGAGACAGTAGCCCACATCAAGTGGGTGTCCACCTGCAGTGCCCATTTGTTAGGTATTTGCTCCTACCAGCCATGTGGCCACCACTCACTGGGCATGCGGCCCCCATGCATGGCAGGGTCCCAGAGCATGTGGAGTCTGCCATGTGGGTGAATGCAGGCTAATTTGTGTCCAAGTGCCTGTCAACTAGGCTGTGTATACCCTTTGCACATACAGGTCTGCCAGCACCATAGAGTCACAGGCGAAAAGCCTAGAGTGTTCTGAGGAGTGACCACTTCCAGCCCCTCTCTCCACTCTCGCTCTCACTGGTGTGCACATAATGTTTGCTTTAAGAGCCCAACATGCCATTTTCAAATATACATTCTCCCAACTCTTCCTGTTGGCAGTACGTGCCTGACGCTTGCTCTTTCCAAGCTGTTGCATTCTCCATAAAGACTTGTGGTCAAATTACCATTGCTAGGACCATGTCTCAAACCAAAAGCCAGGCAACAAACAGCACCACCACCACCACAACCAAGCAATCGCAGTCACTTTCCACCTACCAATCTCCCCACCAATGCTGCATTTCCTGGACCAACACAGAGACCAAGGCCAATATCAGCTATGGGGGGAACAGACGGCTCAAAATGCCCTGATGATATTGAACTGTTCCCTGGTACTGCACTCATGCCAAGGAACAGTTGCTGGGCCCCTCCACCAATTCTTCCTGCATGCCTCCCATGGACACTCTGCCACAGCTGGATCTGCAGGAAGAGGATTAGGAAATGCCACACACACACACTAGTCCCGCCATCCAAGCAAGCACGCCAAGCTGCCCCGAGAAGAAGCATGCACAAGAAAAAATAGTTTTAATTTTAAAAATACAGTTAATGTTTAATAATCCATACCTTCTGTGCTTCTTCTGAGAAAGGAGGGAAGTTTGGGCGCGGGAGAGCCTTGGAGAATGGTATGACACAGAGATAAGCTGCTTTGGGGGCTGCGGTTTAGAAGGGCGGTAGCACCAAAAACGAGGGCTGGGGAGTCTGCTGGCCATGCACTTGCACTTGAGGGTGGGGGAGGTCCATAGTAGCCCAGTGGGGAAAAGCCCATGTACAAAGGGAACTACCATGGGAAAGCCACAGGCAAAGGTTGTGTGCTGACCAGTCTCAGAGTAGCCGGCTGCACGGCTGTGCCTCTGCACTTCCTATTGTCATTTCCAGACCCGGCTAGCCTGCAAATGCCAATAGGAAATGCAGAGGTTCAGGCTTGCAGCTGGCTAATCTGCAAATGTTAATAGGGAACACACAGGGAAAGGCCGCCTGGTGGAAAATAGAGTAGGGATGGGAGCCCAAGGAGGGAAAGTATGCTGTCCTGGTGCTGGAGGGGAGCCAGATGGGCCAGAGGAAAACACAGTGACATACAGGAAACCATTTAAAAAGGCTTTATTGATATCACAAAAAGATCATTTGAAACAGGTCACCGTGGGATGGTGGGATTGGGGGCTAGCATTTTGGTTGATGTGCCGGCACAAGGGGTTGCAGATCTCTCCAGTTATGCACTGCTCTGCTTGGTTCTGCTCGCCAGAGCTAACTGGTGGGGGGTTCTCCAACGCAGTCTCGCAGATGTTGTGGAGAACACAGGCATCAGTAATCAGAAGTGGAGCGGTCTCTAGCTGGAAATCAGTTCTGGCTGCAACTGACCTCCAGTGCTGCTTTAATAGCCTGGAAGCTCTCTCCACAACAGAGTGGGTGAGCTGAGCTGCCAGTTAAAGTACCTCTGCTCTGGAGTGCAAGCAGCACGCTAGGCTTTCATGAGTCAGGGCTTCGAGGGGTAGGCAACTTCCCCGAGAACTTGTGCTGAGATGAGAGCAAGTGTTCCCATACCATCTGGAAATACCGACCTTTCAGGAGCACTTGTGACTGTTTGTTGGTATTTCCACACTATTCATTGATTCTGTATTTCCGCTATTGTCGAGATTGCTGCCTGTCAATTTCCATCATATTCCATCATTTCCAGTATTTTTGTAATTTTCCTTCAGTTTCTGGTATTTTTGTTAATTTTCATCAATTTCCATAATTTTCCATCAATTTCCAGTATTTTGTGTCAATTTATGGCATGTGCACACTGGCTGCCCTTTTCCAAAATGGCGCCAATGCTACCAAGGTCATTTTTTTAAAGGGCCGCACATGCGCAGAATGGCCCCATCAGTCATTTGCACATACACAATGGTTTTTAAATTATAATAATAATAATATTAATAATAATTAATAATAAATAAAATGAAAACAAAATAAAATTAATGTTTTTTTTACAAAATTCTCCCAATATGTATAGAAAAGGATACAGAAAATGAAAGAGGTAAGTGCTGCACGCCCCTATCACCTGCCCACTTTTTAACATTCAGTGGTTCACCTCACCCCAATTAATACATGCTTCCATAGTGCTGACAACTGTAACATTTGTAGATGTTTTGGTGTGTGCACTGACATGCTTGTGACAGAAATGTCTAGCTTAATAGCCATCTGGATGGCAGTGCCAGTGCAGCAACACACACACACACATCGCATACGCTTTACAAACACTTTTTCAACCTATAGCCAGCTTGTAACTAATAGCAGCCAATAGCAGCTCACGCTCAGCGCACAGCCAGTTCTGTAAGGACACATAGCCAATAGTGGCCAATAGCTGCGTACGTGCAGCGCACAGCCAGTCCTACCTAGGGTGCTGTCCAGCTCTTTAAGCTGTTCAAAACATTTGGTGCATGATCTGCAACGTTCACAGACACCAGAACAACAGCAATGGAGACGCATACCAAGAACTTCCTTGTGCTTGTTATGGTGCTCTGCTGCTGAGCAGAACCTGCAAGTGATCCAACCGATCCAAGCCTTGTTTATTGGTGTGATGTGATGTCAAGGCACAGAAAAGCTTTCACTCAATCTGTGGCCGGAATAGTGGAGCACACCACAACACAGAGGTGGCACTTGCTTCAGCACTGTGCCCTTGCCTACCTCCGGTGACAATAGACCATGCTGGGGAAGACTGAAGTCATTCAAGGGGTGGGCAGGAAATGTGGCTTCAGTCACCAACCTCTGAGGTCATAGCCTGGACTAGAGCCCGCCTGACCAGGCTAAAGCGGGCTATCAGGGCCACCATGGCTGGCCGCCATGCCTGACTG
Organism: Sphenodon punctatus; assembly: GCA_003113815.1. Classification (NCBI taxonomy): domain Eukaryota; kingdom Metazoa; phylum Chordata; class Lepidosauria; order Sphenodontia; family Sphenodontidae; genus Sphenodon; species Sphenodon punctatus. The sequence goes on from QEPC01011191.1 coordinate 1,000,894, forward strand.
TCATTGGCCACCAAGACTGCCCATCATGGTGGGGGCAGGGTGCTGGAAGCAGAGTGCGGGCCTACCAGCATGTTTATTGTGCTTTCTAGCTGTACCCGGGCTGTGTAGCTGGCACGACAGCTCCCAGCCATGGGTGTCCAGTTGCCCAACTTGACCCAGACTGTGTTGCTTGGGATTTTCTGTCCCAGGTTGGGTGGCTATTTTGCGCATGTGCAGTGATGATGGTGATGGTGATTAAATTAAACGGGGAAAAACAAAAATGAATAAAAGCAAATGAATGTAATTTGCTTATTCATTCATTTTCAGAACATTAGTTACTAAAATGAATGGGGATCCATTCATTTTAGTAACTAATAAAAACAAAACAAATTGCGCATCCCTAGCAGGTGGGGGGATCTATAAGGCAATGAAGGTCACTGTGCTCGGAAGGTATATGTGAGCTGAGCTGCCCATTGGTTAAAAGCTACTCGTATATTTTCTTATCTTTTCCTTGCTCTGATCATAGGGGTCATAATGCCACAGAAAGCTGTTGCTGCGAGTTGTTTGTCCGGGAATGCCAAATGGCTTCTGGTTTTGTCTGTGGGTGTGTCACTGCTTTCACCACCAGGGGTACAGGGCCCAGAGAAATTGCAGGGTGATGGATACCCTGGCTTTTGCTGACATTTGGGTGAGGCCTGACATACAGAGAGAACAGTCAAGTCAGATCCATCCTTCAAGGCAGCCTGCACACTCATAGGTGGCACACGCACACAATGGGGTATCCCGTATGCATGATGGAGTGCAGACACCACACAACCCTGCTGCAGTTCCAAGTTCAGCAGAATGGAAGAGTGACTATTATTTTTGTGACTACAATTAATCGTGACTTGTAACATGGAGGCTAGGCAGCTCCATGTCCCTACAGGGTGAGAGCCCTTTAAGAGATTAGGCACAGCGGTGAGCCAGCCCTTTAAAAGTTAAGCTGCAGGTGAAGAGAAGGCAGCTAGTCAGAGCTGAGGGCACACATGTGCCTACTTGACACCCGTGGGGTGGTAGGTGCGCCCTCACCCTGGCCAGAGTACCAGAGAACCAGCAGGCAGCTGGAGGAGGGCTACAGTAGGGAGTAACTGTGGTAAGTGGCCCAGCTGCTTGAAATGGACATGCAGGCAGCCGGCCGGTGGAGAAGCAGCGTAACCAGCTTGATATTAACAAGGAGCTACAAGAAGCATTAGAGACAGGCCCAGGAGGATCACCCAAGGTTTGGGTGTAGCCCCGGCAGGGGTCCGGGCTGGACCTAAACGGCACAGAACATCAGGAAAGAGATGTGCACCAGGGATCCATGTCATTATTCATTTTCATTTTTCATTTTTGTTATTAAAAACTGTTGTTATTCGTTTTCGTTAATAACAAAAATTTGTTTTTCATTACCAGTATCACATGAAACCAAACAAATTGTTTTTAGTTTCATTTCCATTTTTGTCAACATAGGGGTGTGTGTGTGTGTGTGTGTGTGTGTGTGTGTGTGTGTTAGAGGTGCCAGTGGAAGAAGTACCAGCAGACTGCATCTCATAGCCCACACACACACACAGAGCCCCCCCCCCCCAACGCACTGACGGAAACAAAAAAAACAAAATTTTCAGTTTCGTGCAATACCGATAACGAAAAATGAAATTTCGTTCTTGATTTCATTATCAGTTTCATTTTCATTATTGTAATAACAAAAATGAAAAAAAAAATGTTTTTGTTAGTGAAATAACGGAAAACGAACTGCACACTCCTACATCAGGAGAGCAAGAAGCTAGCTTGCAGAGAGATGAGGCAGCTGTGACTTCTCTGGCCAGGGAGGACTGAATGGAAAGATTTAAAAGTTAGGCTGGAAGCTGGAGAGCTCACCTGAGAAGGTACTTTGGGACCCCAGAGGGGGCTGTTAGACTGGGACAGTGGGCGTGTCGTTAGGACCAGGGTGCATGATCTGTTACATGACTGCTCCTATTACTATATGCATTTAGAAAGGTATCTAGTCCTCCTTGTCAGCACCAGAGGTTCCCATCATCATACACCATCTATTAATAATCACACATACTGGTGACCTAGCAGTGCACTCTCTGTCACTGGTAAGCCTTCTGTGTGAACATTAACCACCTCCATTGTGATAAAATGACCAAAAGCAACAAGTCTCAAGCTTTGGTGGGTGATAAAATTTCTACATCTAATTTTTATAAGAGTCATTTATTATTTATTATTATTAATTGTTATTATTGTTGTTGTATTTTTATAGCGCCAGCAATGTACCTGGCACTTTACAACCGTTTAAAAGGGGACAGGGTCCCTGCCCCATGGAAAGACAAAGGAGGGGAGACGAGGGATGGGGGCAACAGAGGGAGAGATGAGGATACGTTCATGAAGGTCATTGTGTGTGGAATAAGATAAAACCATTTTAATCTTCTGTAAATTATAGATGTATTCAATGGAATTTCCACAGTCCATGATTTACAGCTTCCAAACACTACAGTCTGGGAGATATGTCAGTGCATGGATGTCCCAGGAATTATATCGCTTTTTAACCTCCCTCCCCACTTTTTCAGAACAGTTTTGTATTTATAAAACAGAGATTAGGGAAGAAAACAAAATCATAAGAACAAACTCTCTAGTTAGAGGAAGAAATGATCATGGTTGATTATGAGCACAGAAGGTGACTGTTTCTGGTTGCTGTTAGTATGCAGCAAATTGAGGTATTGTAGTTTTATCTGTTACCAGAAAAGCCTTCTAAAAAAAAAAAAGAAGAAGAAGGAAAAGAAAAGAAAAAAGAAAAGCTGGAGCCCCACACCGTCTCATTTTTAACAAGGACCAGCTGAAAAATGAAGGCAAGCAGCACACAAACCATCTTGTGTCTGCCAATTCATTTCCTGGCCCTGGAAAAAAAAAAAAAGGAGGGAAAAAAAACCCTTCTTGTTTCCTCTCATGCAGGCCAAACATGGCAAAGCACCAGGGGAATTCTGAATGGAATCAATTGCACTTGTTACTAACTGAGTTTTCTTTTATTCTTATATTTCCAAGGCCTGGATACTCAGCTGCAAGCAATTATATTGAAGAGTTACTGAGTAATGGTTTCCAGATTGCTCCATGATGGGGCATTAATTGAAAGGGACAATTTAAGAGCTTAGGCCATGTAAATGCATTTCTTATTCTGTCAGATCGAGAAATTTCTGCAAGCGAGAGGTTGAAATGCTCAAAACTGATAAAGACTTAATAGGAGCCACTTAAGTGAGCATTTGGAAAAAGGATTTTATATTTAAGAGATCAAAAATAATTAAAATAAAGTACCGAGCCAGAATTTTATTAGGAGAATGAATGTACACATTATAAATAACGAGCTAGATCCTGCTCTCAGGGTGCTAATACTTAAGTTAGTAACTGCATTTACACTGCTCATGAAAGCAGAGTTTTACCCAGTAACTGTCTGCCCAGCCTGCATCTTGGGCCTCATCGTGATCTCGCTGAATAAAAGTAAATCTCTCACAAAATCAATGGGAGGAGATTCAGATCTCTAACACCGCATGAGTAACACCTACCTTCTCATTCAAGTTATGAGAAAATGTTTCCATTTGTTAGGCCCATTTCCACAGTAACCTAAAAAGACTGCTGCAAGTGTGGATGAAATCACTGAATGAGAGTGTTAATTCTACCTCAGCTGAACAAAATGACAGAAATAAAAATATTCAGCAAAAAATACAGGAAATAGCTGTAGATTAGAGCTGAAGCTCGGTCTTCAAAAAACTTGTCAAAGATTATGGTACTCGGTTCTGAAAGTCTGAATTCCAAAGTTCCAAGGACCAAGACCATTCCTCAAAAAACTTCGGAACACTTTGGAAGCCACTGCACGTGTGGCTGGACAGCTGAACTTCTTCTGGAAATGAAACTTAGTGCCAGATTTGGTAGGAGGGGGAATGGGAGGGGACAGTTGGCTGATGGTATGCCAGATGGCAAGTTTTGTTTGGCTGGCAGGGCAAAATAAAAGTGGCTGCAGTCATTTTTCATTTTCTTTGGTGAGTTTAGCAGTGTGCTACAATGCTGGATCTGTAAGTAATCAGCTGGAGGGAGGAGGGAGGTGCCTGGCCTGGTTTGGTTTGGTTTGGTTTGGCCTGTCCTGTCCATAGGGCCAATGCTTGTGGTGGGGATTACATTTACATTTACCATGCCATGCTTTTAAAAAAAAAAAAAATTGGGTGCCACATTGCTTTTGCCTGCTGCTTGATTACTACTTGGCACCATGAGGCCAGAGGGATCTCTCTGCCTGTCTCCACTTGCCCTTGCCTGGTCTGTTCAAGTTACTAGTGCCACAGTACCAATGCCATGCCAAGAGGGTACCCCTGGGTGGGTGAATGTCTGGTTTCTTTCTTGTGGGTGTTATAATTTTGTCTGCTAGGTGGGCTGGCTGGCTTTTGATGGAATTTATTTCTCCATGCAGTTGCACACTGTTTTGAGGGGTTGTGTGTGGTTTATTCGTTCTTTTTACCAAGACTGTGGCTGCCGCATGGCACAGCAGAGCCTAATTGTAAAGTGTAGCTTCTACTGCCAGCTGCTTGGCACCATGAGGCCGGAGGATCTCTCTGCCTGGCTCCACTTCCCCTTATCAGATCTATTCAAGTTACCAGTGCCACAGTAGTATCAATGCCATGCTTTTTTAAAAAAATTAGAGGGTGCCCCTGGGGGCGGGGTGATTGAAAGTCTGGTTTGGTTTCTTAATTTTGTCTGCTGGGCTGGCTTTTTGTGGGATTTATTTCTCCATGCAGTTGCACACTGTTTTGCGGGGTTGTATGTGTTGTCTAGGCTGTGGTATGGCACAGCAGAGCCTGATTGTAAAGTGTTGTAAAACTGTACGTTCTACTATTGTTCTGCCTGCTGCTTGGTTAGTACCATGGAGGCAGACCAGAGGGATTTCTAGGGATGGGCGAACAGATCGCGATTCGGGTTCGGCCGTTCGGTTCGTCTGCGTTTGGTTCGTCCGTTCGGTTCGGCAGTTCGGTTAGTTCGCCGGGTTCGGGTTCGGCCGTTCAGTTCGGGTTCGGCTGTTCGGGAAATGGTTTTTTATGGGTGGTTTTTTGTTTTTTATATGGTTTTTTTGGTTTTTTATTTGGTTTTATATGGTTTTTTTGTTTTTTATTTGTTTTTTTGTTTTTATATGGGGTTTTTTATTTAATTTTTTTATCTAATGTTATATATAGCTATCTACACTAAATCTAACTGCTATTAACTATTCTAAATGCTATGAACTAAATGGATTATCTAACAAGTACACAGGCCTACTCCTACAAACACTAAAACTAAATCACTAACACTATCTCTATCACTAAGCTAACTCCTACAACTGTCTGCTATCTCTAACCTATCTATCTATCTATCTATCTATCTATCGATATCGATATCGATATCGATATCGATATATATGGGATGGGGGGGAATCACAAACAACACAAGGTTTCAGTTTAAGTTTTAAGTTTCATTTCAGTACAAAACTGAAATGAAACTTAAAGCAATCTAATAATCCTACTCAACGCCTGCTGTTCAGGAACAGTGACTAGCTCAGAAGGTGTTGGGAAGGGGGGAGGCAGATAATTTCATTTCTTGCAAGTCTCTCCACCCCTGGTGCCTGGAAGTCTGCTCCTCAGTGACTAGTACTACCCCTCCCTGTCACGTTTGACCTTCCAGTGAACCTTTTTTTGCCACCCGAACACGATCCGAACTGACCGAACTGTTCGGTCATTTCGATGTTCGGAATTGAGTTCGGTTCGGCCAGTTCATGTTCAGATTCGTGTTCGGATTCGGTCGTCCGAACAGGCCAAGTTCGGGCCAAACTCCGAACTTCCAAACCGCGTTCGCCCAGCCCTAGAGATTTCTCTACCTGGCTCCACTTCCCCTTGCCTGGTCTGTTCAAGTTACTAATGCCATGCCTTTTTTTAAAATAAGAGGGTGCCCCTGTGTGTGTGTGTGTGTGTGTGTGTGTGTGTGTGTGTATGTGTCTGGTTTCTTAATTGTGTCTGGTGGGCTGGCTGGCTTTTGGTGGGATTTATTTCTCCATGCAGTTGCACATTGTTTTGCAGGGTTGTATTCTTCTTGAGCGAATGCCCCACCCTTGCTAGCCTGCTTTTTTGTGCACTGCTTGGTTGGCATAATGATTAAAGTGGGTGCACTTAACTACTGATGGTGGACCATGCTGTGGTACATATTAACATGTGTTGAGGCGTCGACTTGGCACCAAATACTTCTGAGTTTCTGCGATTCCGAAGTTCCGAAGATTTCCGAGGTCCGGAATTCAGTGGTCCAAATTCCAAAACTTCAGAAACAGCGCCAAAGTGCCGCGAGTACCTGGGACAATTACTCAGAGCTTCGGAAATCGGCCCAAGTACCCAGAAGTACTATTTGGTACAGCCCTATTTTAGATTCTTTGGAAAGGTGATCCCCTATGTTGAAACCAATGGAGTTACCCAGACAGAAAATTAGGCCCTCCAAAGTACATTTCTTACACACTCATATTGTGTGGAATCCCTCAGGGTTCCATTCTGTCCCCGCTCCTGTTCAGTGTGTATGTGCAGCCACTGGCAGAGGTCATGAGGAGCTCTGGAGTTCGTTGTCATCAATATGCTGATGACACTAAACTCTATCTCTCTTTTTCATCCGACTCAGACCCCACAGTCTCAGTGTTTACACAATGTCTTGTGGCTGTGGGGGACTGGATGAGGGTGAGCCGACTGAAGTTGAATCCCAACAAGACAGAGCTGATGCTAGTGAGGAAGACAGTGGGTGTGGTTTCCCCTGTCATTGTCAGGGTTCACCCCCCACTGGTTCCCTAGGTTTGGAGTCTGGGAGTGCTCCTTGATGCGTAGCTTCATCTAGATGCCGAGGAGCTGTGGCGAGGAGCGAATTCCGCCAATTACACCTGGTGCGACTGCTTCAGCCATACATCTCAGACTCCAACCTGGCGACTATCATCCACGCTTTCATCACCTCAAGATTAGACTATTGTAATGCGTTCTATGGCTGCCCATAGTGACTGTTTGGAGACTGCAGCTGGTGCAGAATGCGGCGGCCCATCTCTTTATGGGAACAGGCCGCCAGGAGCATATTACACCAGTGCTCTGTTCTCTGCACTGGCTACCTATAGTCTTCTGGGCCCGATTCAAGGTGCTGGTTCTTACCTATAAAGCCCTATATGACTTGGACCCCATATATCTACAGGATCACCTCGCTCCCTGTGCTCTGGATCGGCCCCTGTGGTTGACCAGGAATGCCCTTCTCGAAGTCCCCCGGGTATTCCAGGTGGTGACTATGGAGAGGGCATTCTCCGTGGTCATGCTGATGCCATTGAACTCCTTCCCAGCAGAGGCCGAGGTGGTGCTGGACATCTTCTCTTTTCGACATCAATGTAAGACCTGGCTGTTCTGCCAGGCCTTTGGCGAGAGAGATGGGTGAGGGTGGGTTTTTATTTTTATGGGGGGTGGTAAGGGTGGGGTATTTATTTTCCCCCTTCTCTTTTCCCGGGGGGGGGATGTTTTCTCCCTTTTTTCTCCTCTTCTCCCCACTTTTTAGATGTTTATCTTTATGTTGTTTGTGTATTTTTAATGTGTATTTTTATATTTTTATACATTGTAAGCTGCCCCGAGCTGCCTTTGGCAGGAGGGGTGGGACATAAAATGTTTTAATTAATAAATAAATACATTTTTAAAAAAAATATTCTCTTTAAAATATGATTGTTTAAATGATTGCATTCCTAAACCTGGCAAACGAAAGAAAGCACCTCTTCACGCAGCACATAATTAACCCATTGCCATGGGATATTGTGGAGGTCAGTATCATAGTTGGGTTCAGTAACTGCGTTCAAAAAAGGAGTTAATAAATTTATGAAGGATATGTCCATCAAGGCTATTGGCCAAGATGGTCAGGAGATACAACCTTTAAGTGACAGAATGTGGGAGTGAACAACAGGAAATGGATCATGCCGTTTATAACCTGTTTTTGTAAACACTTCCCCTGAAGAATCCATTGCCAAACAGTCCGGAAAACAAATATATGAAGCAAATACTGAACTGGATGAATGTGATATATTCACATTTGTTTCCACAAAAACAAATATGAAAGAGGTATTATATTCCAGCTTTGTCCGCAGTTTCATATATTTGTTTCAGTTCTTTGCCTTGATATTTTGGTGCGACATGCACTGTGGTATTCTGGTATTTATTTTGAGTATTTTGATATTCAGTACTGATTCAGTTATGCTGATGATACAGAACTGTACATCTCTTGCCCCATAAGATGTGACAACTCAGCCTCTGCCCAGCGTCTGCCCTGGAGGAATGTCTGAACGGTATAGTCAGCTAGATGCGTCAGAACTACCTCATGCTCAGTCTGGGAAGACTGAGGTGAAGTTGGTGGGGAAGAACAGTCGCCATGAAGATGCTTTCTCCTCCCTTGGGCTCGTTTCTTGTGGGGGTACAGGTCGAGGGTAGTGGGACAGGTAAAAGAACTTGGGTGTCATTTTTGACTATGCTCTTTCCATGAAAATTCAGGAATTGGACATAGTCCAAGACACTTTTTCCAGCTGCAGAATGTGTGTGCTAAATCCTTATGTATCCCAAGCTGACCTTGCCACAGCGACCCGTACCCTGGGGACCACAAGGCTTGATTTTTGTAATTTCCTCTGCTATGGACTTCCAGCAGTTGCTTGCAGCTTGTTCAAAATGTGACGGCATGGCTGCTTACTGATTTGGGCAGCCATGATCATATTATACCTACCCTGGATTCTCTGCATTTACAGTCCGCCTGCAGACCAATGGACTGAATTTAAGACTGTCCTGCTGGTTTTTAGGGTCTTAAACAGTATAGTCCCTGGCTATATTCAGGGACCTGTGTTTACTACAAGGCTTTGAATTGTGACATCCCTTGCGGTGATTGGCTTTTTTTGAGGTCATGAGTGGCACTTGATGGGAACAGGCGGGGAACAGCTGCAGCGGGGCGAGCAGACAGCATTGCACACCAGCAGCACCAACAGCAGCAGCACCAGCAGCAGCAAGAGGCCCAGCATGGGATTTGAATGAAGCAGGTTGGGCTTCTGAGGGGGTGGGGGGGCAAGTCTTGTGGGGGGGCAGGTCTTGTGACTGGGGGTCAGGTGTGGGGGGAACCACTGGGCAGGGGCTAAGGGAAAGTCAGGCAGGAGAGCAGCCGAGCACCGGGCTAGTGGGTTACAGCTGGAACGGACTGGGGACCCAGGGGATTGGAGGGGGGGGTTCACTACCAGGTCTCCTCTCCCCTCTGCCCTCCTCTCCAGCCGCATGGCTTCAACCGCCCCACTTTCCAGTCACATGACTCAAAGCGGCTGAGCAGCCAGTCTCTTACCAAGTCTTCTCTCCCCTGTGACTGCTCTCCAGTCCCATGCGCCCAGCCACTCAGCTGGAGAGGAGTCCTGGATCTGGGGAAATTGTGGTCCTGGATCTGGGGGGCTGAGGAGGAGCCTGGAGGGATTGGGGTCCTGGATCTGGGGAGGTTGGGCGTCCTGGATCTGGGAAGATTGGGGAGGAGCCTGGGAGAGGTGGGGGATCCTGGATCTTGGGGGCTTGGGAGGAGCCTGGAGGCATTGAGGGTCCTGAATCTGGGGTGGGGAGGAGTCTGGAGGCATTGGGGTCCTGGATCTGGGAAGGCTGGGGGCCCTGGATTTGAGGAGGTTGGGGAGGAGCCTGGGAATCCTGGCTCTGGGGGAGGTTGGGTGTCCTGGTTGTAGGGAGAATGGGGAGGAGCCTGGGGGGTTGGGGGTCCTGGATCTGGGAAGGCTGAGGGTCCTTGATCTGAGGAGCTTGTGGGGTCCTGAATGTAGGGAGAATGGGGAGGAGCCTGGGGCATTGGGGGGTCCTCAATCTGGGGAGAATGGGGGTTCTGGATCTGGGGAGATTAGGGATGAGTCTGGGGGAGGCTGGGGGTCCTGAATCTGGTGAGATTAGGGGTCATGGATGTGTGGGGAATGGGAAGGAACCTGGGGGTTGGTGGTCATGGATCTTTCTTTTCCTTTCCACTAGGACTGATGTCTTTCTTTAAGGATTCCTTTAGTGTGCAATTACTATGCTCTACTTGTCCTGAATTTATGGATAACAGGCTATATGGAATTTCTGCTTTATCCCAAGGGCTGGACATAATTGTTGCATTACCTCCCCTGTGAGATGGAACCCACAATCTGAATCTAGGGCCTCGGTAACCCCCATCGAGAAAAAACTACATTATACAATACTCAGGTGATTGTGGCAGCCGTGTTATTTAGGGTGGGTATGATCTCTATCTTTTTGGAGAAGGAACTACTAAAACTAAACAGTATTTGTTTCCCCTTGCTGCAATTGGGAGTGGTCCAGTATGGTCAATCTGCACTCTTTCCCATGGGCCTTCAATCCTCTGGTGCTTTTACTACTCTTGCATCCGCATTAACCATATCACAGACCAAACAGTTCCATACCCATTGTGTTACCTCCAGATACATCCCTGGCCACCAAGCAAAAGATATGGTGCTTTGATACGTGCCCTCTATCCCTTGATGGGCCTGGTCATGACTGTATTGTATCATTTGTGTTCTACATCCCTTGGGTACCACTCACACCTTAGGGTTATTTTTGTGAGCCCAAACCACACCATTGTGCTTATCCGCTAACCAAGTCACATGCTCTCTGAACTGTTTTCCTACTAAGGTCTGCACTTCCAGATCCTGTGCCTGTAAAGCCTGCAAGTCTATACGTGCAGACTCCTCCTGTTTCCCTTTTGTCTGAGCCCTAGTAACAACGTTTGCTATTCGACCTTCAGGTGGTTGTCTCCCGGCAGCTTCTATGGCTAACAAATCCACCCTGTTGTTCCAATATGTCTCCTGAATCCCATCCTTCCCATGAGCATGCACATGGGTTAGTCTGGTGACCGCCTGGCATTTTTGCACCAGGGAATCAATCCATTCCCATGTCTGTCAATGGGCCAATGGTTTCCCATCATAAGTGCAAAAATCTAAATTTCCAGATTGGCAGTCATGTAACTAAAAGGCTTGTGCCACCCAATGGGAATTTGGACCACAGGTTTGTGTAGCTCCTCATATTCCAACACTACTGCCACAGCCTCAGCTTCTGACAATTGTGATGAATGTGGAACTACGGCTTGCTGCAGCCCATTTTCATCCTGAATTCGAAGAGCTGCCTACCCTGTATAGGGTTTGCCTTGCACATAGTAACTGGATCCATCCAAAATCCAGACAGCAATGTCAAGGTTGGTGCAGTGCAAGGATTCTCCCTCCGCCACAGACCAATTGCTAATTCTGTATTCCGGAAGGGGGCACTCATACTCAGTTCCTGTTACAATCAACTCATAGGGACTAGGTCCTGGCCTCTGCAGTTTCTCAAAAGTAATCACCCTGCTAGCTAAGGCCAAAGTCCATTGCACAATGTGTGGGCTAGAAACACTGAGTGTTTTCAGATGTGACGAGATCACAGTGAACCACGCTGAATACCTACATGTGGTCACTGTGCCCTGCACGTCTGTTCAGCATGGGGTGTTTTCAGATGTGACGAGATCACAGTGAACCACGCTGAATACCTACATGTGGTCACTGTGCCCTGCACGTCTGTTCGGCGGCCGCCAGATGTTCGGCACGCTGAATGCCCACATGGGGTCAATTTCAACCACGCTTCCGGGCCTCCCGGCGCGAAAATCCCCAGAAGCATGGTGAAAGTGATTCCTGGCCAGAACAAAAAAAAAGTAACGTCTGGCCGGCGATCACGGCCTGGAATCCCCGGCAGGATTCCGGGCCGTGGGGGAATCGGCAAGACGCTATGGCGGAAATAGCCTCGCCACCCACCCGTCTTCCCAGAGGGCGGGCGGCGAGGGAGCATGGAGGGGGCGGGGCCGTGCGGCCGCACATTGCGCCACGTGGCCCCGCCCCCTCCCTGATTCCCCACCGGGATCCCCGGCACGTCCGCTTGCCGTGCCTGGGTGATCCCGGCGGGGAATCTCTGTGTTGTTTTCGGGACGAGGCGAAGCCGCCCCGTCACGTCTGAAAACACCCAGTCTTCCTTCACTTTTCCTGATAATATGTACTTAAGCAGGGAACGAACTGACTGAACCACCACAAAATCCCCATCAATAATGTACTCCCAGGGTTGTAAGGCCCATAGCAAAGACAAAACACTCCTTCTCACATGAGTCAAATGTCTGCTCATATGGAGTCAAAGTCTTAGAGTCATAAGCAATCACTCGCTGTTTTCCTCCTTGCTTTTGAAACAAAGTGGCCCCTATGGCCTCGTCTGAAGCCTCTAGCTGAATATAATAGGGGAGGCCTGCCTAGTAGGCCAATGCAGGGGCTGGAGCCAGCTTTTGTTTGGTCTGTTTCAGAGCCTACTGATGTTCAGGACCCCACTCCCACTTCCTCTTTTTCTTCAACGGTGTCCACAATATTTTGATTTTAGCTGCAAACATTTCAGTGAATTCCCTGAAAAAATTAAACATGCCCAGTATTTGTCTCAAGGTGTGCTTGTTTTGAGGAACCGGTATATTCAACATTACTTCTGCCCTTTGTCTATCAGGGGTCCTACTTTCCTGTCCCAGTGTAACTCCCAAATACTTCACCTCAGGTTGAATTAGCTGTGCTTTTGCCCTAGTCACCTTGACCTGCTGCCTGAATAATTCCCAGTACCTGCTTAGTATATTGTCCACCTCTGCCTCAGTTTCCCCAAACACCAACACATCATCAACATATGATATCACATGAGCTTTCATTTCAGGGGGCAATTGATCCCATAAGAACATAAGAAGTGCCATACTGGGTCAGACCAATGGTCCATCTAGCCAAGCATCCTGTCTCCGACAGTGCCAATCACGGGGACTTGGGAGAAGCACCCAACAGGTCACAATCGGGGATCCATTCCCTGTTGTTTTCACCCAGCTTCCATCATGTTCCCTGATGCTGTCTGGCTAATAGCTGCTATTGGACCTATCTTCCAGAAACTTGTCTAACCCTCTTTTAAACTCAGCTATATTACTGACCCTTACCACAGCCTCTGGCAGTAGATTCCACAACCCAATTATACGCTGAGTGAAAAAATATTTTCTTTTATTTGTTATAAACTTGCCACCCATGAGTTTCATGGAGTGTCCCCTAGTTCTAGTACTAGCTGAGAGGGTAAGTAACTGCTCCTTGTCTATTAGTTCCACACCACTCATGATTTTATAGACCTCTATCATATCTCCTCTCAGTCATCTCTTCTCCAAACTGAAGCGCCCCAACCTACCAAGCCTCTCCTTGTGCAGGAGCCCTTCCATGCCCTTGATTATTTTTGTTACCCTTCTCTGTGCCTTTTCTAGTTCAGCTATATCTTTTTTGAGATGGGGCGACCAGAACTGCACACAGTATTCGAGGTGCGGTCGCGTCATTGATTTGTAGAGAGGCATTATGACATCCTCAGTTTTATTCTCTATCCCCTTCCAGTTAATTCCTAACATTCTGTTTGCTTTTTTGACTGCTGCTGCGCACTGCGCTGTGGATTTCATTGTATTGTCCACAACCACCCCCAGATCCTTTTCCTGAGTGGTAACTCCTAACTTAGTACCCAGCATCGTGTACGCATAGTTTGGATTATTTTTCCCTACGTGCATCACTTNACTGCGCTGTGGATTTCATTGTATTGTCCACAACCACCCCCAGATCCTTTTCCTGAGTGGTAACTCCTAACTTAGTACCCAGCATCGTGTACGCATAGTTTGGATTATTTTTCCCTATGTGCATCACTGCACTTGTCCACATTAAATCTCATTTGCCATTTGGATGCCCAGGCACCCAGTGTCGTAAGATCCTGTTGCAGCTCCTCACAGTCTGTTCGTATTTTAACTACCTTGAATAACTTGGTGTCATCTGCAAATTTGATCACCTCACTCTTAACACCCTTTTCCAAATCATTAATGAATACAGTAAACAGCACCGGTCTCAATACAGATCCCTGAGGCACACCACTTTTTACATCTCTCTATTGTGAAAACTGACTATTTAGTCCAACCCTTTGCTTTCTATCTTTTAACCAGTTTCTGATCCATAGTAAGACACTATCTCCTATCCCATGGCTTTTTAATTTTCTCAAGAGTCTCTCATGAGGGACCTTATAAAATGCTTTCTGGAAATTCAGGTACACTATATTGACTGGGTCTCCCTTGTCCACATCCTTAATTACACCCTCAAAGAATTCCATCAGGTTAGTGAGGCATGACTTACCTTTGCTAAATCCATGTTGACTCTTCCCCATTAAGCCATGTTTGTCAACATGCCCTGTAATTCTGTCCTTAACAATTGTTTCCACCATTTTGCCCGGCACAGACATCAAGCTTACTGGTCTGTAGTTTCCAGGATCGCCTCTGGATCCCTTTTTGAATATCAGGGTTACATTTGCCACCCTCCAGTCCTCGGGTACAGTGGCAGATTTTACAAATTACTAACAGTAGGTCTGCGATTTCATATTTGAGTTCCTTCAGAACTCAAACATTCTGATCACATGTGCATGAATAGCTGAGGCATTATGACATCCCTGAGGCACCCTAGTAAAGCAGTATTGCCATCCCTTGAAAGTAAAGGCAAACTTCTACCATGAGTCAGAATGGAGTGGTATTGCAAAGAATGCATTAGCCAAATCAATAACAGAAAAGAATTTAGCTCCTCCAGCTATGGCAGCAATAATAACCTCCTGATATTTAGCTACTGTGATGTTTGTTGTTGTCAACTTATCAATTACTGACACAGTAGACTGGACTGGCTATGAAAGAAACTTTACTTAACATTCAACTGCTTTGCTGACTAACCAACTAACTAAGAGAGAAAATGGCTGCCTTCCTGAAGTTCTCTTCCCTTCCTCCAGGCAGTCACACAGTCAAATCCCCAAGCAACTTCCTCAAAACATTTTAGTGCCTGTCTACATTACATCTCCCTATTTATTTATTTATTATTATTATTATTATTATTATTATTTTATTTTACTCTCTGTATCTTATTGGCTTCCTTATCACTCTGCCATGGGATGTAGTCACAGGAATCTCAGTATACAAAATTTTCTCTGAAGTATCACTGTTAGTTTGTGCTGTAACAGTGGGTGAAAACAGACATGACGCTAACCACCCTTTAACCACCCTTGGTGGTTATTTATGCATGTTGCAGGGCTGTATTGGTGCCCTATGCAGCCCCGAAACATGCATAAATGACCACCAAGGGTGGTTAAAGGGTGGTTAGCGTCATGTCTGTTTTCACCTAGAGTCACTTGTATTGTCTTGATGTTCTATCTGATTTGTATTCGATGTAGGTACATCTGCATTTAGCTCTAATTCATCTGTCATTGGCTTAGTTCTTGTGTTTTGTAGATCTTTCCTGTTCTGTCTGTAAACAGCTCCATCTTCAGTCTGGACCATATATGATCTTGGTTTCTTATCTTGTGCAGTCACTTTTGCAGGTTTCCACTTGCCTTTCTCCCAGATATTAACTTTGTCACCCACACTCAAAGGACGTAAGGGCTTAGCACCTTTATCATAATAATGTTTCTGCTTCTCTTGTCGTTTTCTTAGGTGTGCTTGTATGTCACCTTCTATTTGCTGTGGCAGTAACAATGGTGCTGAGACAGGTAATCTGGTCCTTAATCTTCTTCCCATTAAAAGTTGCGCAAGTGATGCTGTATTCATCATAGGTGTGGTTCTGTAATCCAACAGGCTAAGATATGGATCTGTGTTGTCCAGACTACACTTCTTAAGAATCCTCTTTACTGTTTGCATAGCCCGTTCAGTCATTCCATTAGACTGAGGAAATAATGGACTTGATGTTGTGTTAACAAAGCTCCATTCTTTTGCAAACATTTCAAAGTCTCTTGAGCTAAACTAAGGTGCATTGTCACTCACAACCTCTTCTGGTATGCCATGTCTTGCAAACATAGATTTGCAGTGTTGCAGCACTGTTTTGCTAGTAGTTTCTTCAAGCAAACATACCTCCACAAACTTTGAATAATAGTCAATCACAAGAAGATTTCTTTTTAAACTCAAATAAATCCATTCCTAACTTTTGCCAAGGCCTTTCTGGAATTACATGAGGTAACATAGACTCCTTTTGATTTTTATTTCTAAAGGTCATGACTGTCCCATTTCTTCAATCTGTGCACGCATGCTTGGCCAATAAACAACTTCTTGAGCCCTTCTTTTACACAGTTCCATTCCAAGGTGGCTTTCATGTATGATTTTGAGTATATTTTTCCTTACTTCTTGCAGTATTATGATTGTATCACCTTTGAAAATAAGTCCATCATATACACTTAATTCCTCTCTGTAATTCCAATAAACACGAATTTCTTCAGGAACTGCCCCTCTTTTGTCCAGCCGTCCTTTAAAAATAGTTTTTTTCCAGGACTTGCAAAATTGTATCATTGGCAGTTGCTGTCTGTAATTCCTTCATCTTAGGTTTTGAGATTGGTAGATATGACATCATGCTTTGTATAGCAACCTCAGCTTCCTCTGTATTTACTCCTTCTGCCTGTTCCAGATATGCCCTTGACAACACATCTGCAATTGTTAGTTCTTTGCCTGGTCTATAAACCACTTGTAATTTATATTTTTGTTGTGTTAGTAGCCATCTTTGGATTCTTGGTGGTGCACTATACAAAGGTTTCCTAAAAATTGCCTCCAATGGTTTGTGATCTGTTTCCACAGTCAGTACTTTCCTATAGATAAACTGATGAAATCTTGTACATCCAACACTATTGCCAACATTTCTTTCTCTATTTGCACATAGTTCTGTTGGGTAATAATAAGTGCTCTGGAAGCATATGCAATAGGTGAGTCCTTTTGTAACAGGACAGCCCCCATCCCTGTGGAGCTGGCATCCACTGATACAGTTACCGATTCCTTTACATTGTAATACTTTAAAACTGGTGCTTTAATTAATAACTCTTTAAGTTGTTCAAAAGCTGTTTCCTGGCCTGGCGTCCAGTCAAACTCGACATCTTGAACCAACAGATGTCTTAGCGGAGTTGTCCCGGTGCCAGAATAGGAATGATTTTTGCCAGGAACGTAACCATTCCCAGAAATTTCAGCACATCCGCCTTGTTCTTTGGGCTAGGCATGTCAACTATGGCCTCAACTTTAGTTGGGTCAGGTCTCAACCCCCCTTTAGTTAAGATATGTCCTAGATATTTTATTTCTGTCATAGCAAATTTGCACTTTTCTTTGTTCAGCTTCAGGTCTTTCTCTCGACATCTATCTAAAATCTGTTTCAGTCTCTCATCATGTTCTTGCTGATTCTTGCCCCACACTAGGATATCATCAATGTAACATGTAACACCATCTAGGCCCTCAAAAGTCTGTTGAATCACTCTTTGATACACTTCTGGCGTGGAAGAGATGCCGAATGGTAGTCTTGTGAACCAGTACCTGCCAAAGGGGATATTAAATGTGCATAATCTGGAACTTTTATCATCCTATCGGATTTGCCAAAACCTGCTACTGGCATCAAGAACTGTAAATAATTCTGCCTCAGCTAACTTACTGGTGATTTCTTCAATAGTAGACAGTTGAAAATGGTCTCTTAAAATTGCCTTGTTCAAATCTCTCAGATCCAAACATATTCTTATTTGATCTCGACCTGGTTTATCCACAACCACTATTGAGCTGACTTACTCCGTAGGTTCTTTAACCTTAACGTTCCCTTCCAGTTGTTCCATGCGCTTCAGCTCCTTCTGAACTTTATCCCTCAGCGCCACTGGAACTTTACGAGGTGTATGAATTACTGGTGGTATGTGTGGATTTACCTTGATTATATATTCCTCTGGCAAGCACCCTAGGCCTTGAAATACATCTCTGTAATCAGTATTCCAATATTCTTTTAGGTTTCTTCCTATTAAGTCTACACTTTGCACCATATTAAATTTTGTCACTGCTCGAAGACCCAATACTGCTCGAGCCTCAAATTTTACTATCTGAAATTCCAACTGAGCTCTTTTGTCTTTATACTTGCATTCCAAATTGCATTTTCCAAGCACTTGCAGTCTTTTGTCTGAGTATGTTACTAATCTGTTATTTGAATGTTGAAGCGGTTCAGCCTTCAAGGTTTTGTAGGTTTTGAGAGACATTGCATTTGTTTGTGCCCCTGTGTCAATTTTAAATTTCACAGTTTTGTGATTGTTTATGAGAAGGTCCACACACCATTCATCTTCCATATTTGAGGAAGTCAGTGTGCTCATAAATAGATCAATTATATTTTCTTCTTCTCCTGCCAGGGTGAACATATCTTTACCTTGCAATTTTCTCTCCCTAGTTTTACACATTTTGGCAAAATGATTTAATTTGCCACATTTATTGCATTCTTTCCCATATGTTGGGCAGGCATTTCTGTTGTGGCTGATGCCACACTTATAGCAAGTCTTTGCTACTTCCCCATATCTTGGAGACACTTTTTTCTCTCTGGAACTAGAGCTCCCTTTGTTCTGAGACTTGTTATCTTTCATCTTTACATAAGTACTTTTGCATTTTAAGGCATCTATTTGTTTTTCAGCTGCCCCCAGTCCTTTTAGCTGATTTGCAGCCACTTCATCTGCCCTGCATATCTCCACTGCATGCTCAAAGGTTAAATCGCTCTCTCTCAGTAATCTGGCTCTCAGTCTGTCTGTCTTTATGCCACACGCTATGCGATCTTTGATGAGTGATTCACACAGCTCCCCAAATTCACGTCTGTGATAACAGCTTTAAATCAGTCACATATTGATCTATGCATTCTCCTTCTCTTTGTGCTCTTGTGAAGAACTTGTGCCTTTCATAGGTAACATTTCTTCTGGGTGCACAATATGCTTCACATTTATTAATCAAAGCTTGAATTTTATGCTTATCTGCTTCATTATGAAACTGAAAAGTATTAAATACCTCTCTCGCTTCTTCACCAGCCACATGGAGAAATAACACAGCCTGGAGCTTTTCATCCTTCTTACCTGCTCCACTTGCAGTGCATTCTAATTCAAATCCTTGTTTCCACCTTCTCCAGTTCTCTGCAGCATTACCTTCAAAACCCAACTTTCCTGGAGGCGTCAGTTGATCCATATTCTTTTTTTTCATTTTAGAGTTTATTCTGACACCATGTGATGTTTGTTGTTGACAGCTTATCAATTACTGACACAGTAGACTGAACTGGTTATGAAAGAAACTTTACTTAACATTCAACTGCTTTGCTGACTAACCAACTAAGAGATAAAATGGCTGCCTTCCTGAAGTTCTCTTCCCTTCCTCCAGGCAGTCCCACAGTCAAATTCCCCAGGCAACTTCCTCAAAACATTTTAGTTCCTGTCTACGTTACAGCTATCTCAGGTGCTGTCTGTGGAGTAATCACATTCTTTTTTTCTTTTTTTTTGTAATATATTTTTTATTTTTTAGTATCAGCAGTAACTTACATTACATTCCGTGTACAACAAAAACGTTTTTTTGTCGTCCTTTTTCATTTCTGTGCTCAGACGGCCACGGTACCTTACATTGTTATATCGATACTGTAGTATCTTTACTTGTGTGGAAACCACGCAACTTTCCACATTACTATTTATACCCCTCCCTCCCCACCCTTAACAACCTCCCACTTTCCCTCCCCCCCTTTCCCAAATGGCTCCTTAATATATTTCCTTCAAGCACGTTGTATTCGTGAACTTGTCCATTTTGATATGATTCGTAAGAATTGTCCAACAAATAGACCATTTTTCATAAAATTTGTCTAACTCATCTTCCAGGCTAGCTGTTATACGCTCCATTGACACCTGAAGTAATCACATTCAAGGCTCTAAAATCTATGGTCATTCAGTAAGTTTTACCGTCAGCCTTCAGAACAGGCCAGAGTGGAATATTATTAACACTTTCCATTTGCACAACCACTCCCTGCTCTAACAGCCTATCCAAAATCTCCTGCATGCCTTCCTTAGCCACCTTAGAATAGGGATATTGTTTTATGGGTTTGGATCAGGACCCCAAATCAACACCTCTCCCTCTATCTTTCCATAGTCTGCATTATTGGCATTGGTTAGTCCACACTTTGGGAAATTGTTCAACCCAAGGATCCTTCGAATATGTTGGGGTCGATTCTGGTGTCTTTAAGGCTGCACAATGGTGAATTGCAGAAATCACTACCTGCTTTTCCTCTCCTTTTGGAAACTGCCACAAACATGAGTTTGCCAAATCTACAGAAATATTTTGTTCTCTCAAAAAGGGGATCCCCCAAATTGCTTCCTCAGTTTATCCATGGGATCTACAAAAATCTGCCCCAGCTGTCAACTGTTCCAGTTCCACTAATACTGCTTTTGCTATCTTGACTTCTTCTTCCTCACCTGAGCAGCCAGCTAAAGTCACACGTTCTTGGGGACTACTTTCAACAGGAGTAACTAAATGAGGTTTACACACATTCATGGAGGCTCCAGTATCAATCAGGGTTTTTGTTACATCTTCCGACTTCCCCACAGCAGCCTTTACTGTGGGTCTTCCCCAGAGGTCATAGCGTACTATTACTACTATCCAGGATGAGCCCTGGGGAAGCTGGCCTCTCTATCCTGGTCCTCCTACCTCATCCTGAATGACACTTGTCAAGCTCAGCAGGACTGCTTGTTCCCTTTCTCGTTAAGCTGTGCTACCCACTCCAACATATCATTAGTAGATCTTCCATCTCATTGTGCTCTATCCTCTCCAGCTTCCATCAACTGTCTCCATGCCAGTATATGGAGTGACTCAGATGGCCCCCTTGCAGGGGCCTGTGCCTCATAACCTCTCCCTTTAATACCATAACCTCCATTATATCCTCCTCTGTTTTCCCATCTCCAACCTGCTCATTAGGGATGGGCGAACAGAACCGAGTTTGGAATTTCAGTTTGGTTCAGTTCGGAAATTCGGTTCGGTTCGGTCAACCAAACTATTCGAGTTCGGTCCGTACGTCTGAACAAAGTTCGGAAATTCAAACCCCATTGAACTAAATGGAATATTATCTTTTAGGGATGGGTGAACAGAGCCGAGTTCGGAAATTCGGTTCGGTTCGCAAATCGAGTTCAGTTCAGAAGTTCGGTTCAGTCAACTGAACTGGTCGAGTTCAGTTCGAACTCTGAACTTCCGAACCGCGTTCACTCATCCCTACTGCTCATCGACATCGGGTATTCCACTGAGCATTGGACCATTATTAGCAAAGGTTACTGCCTGAGTAGCTTCTCCTCTATCTCTTTGACCCCCTTCTCTTTCCCCCTGTTTGGTAGCAATTTCTCTGGCGAACTGGGGATGCTGCCTGAACTTTGTTCCTTATTTGGTTATAGGTATTATTACTTGCTGTTAAATCTCCTGCCAATTTCTTAATTTGGCTGTTGAATCCAAAGCTTCCTTAAAGGCTTCCTTAAAGGCCAAGACATCATAACCATGCTGATTCTGGTTATTGTACTGCATCATCCCTGTTGCTAATCCAAGTAGTTTTTTCCATGCTATATACAGTTCCACAAGCTCACCTGGTCCCTGTTCTTCCAATAAAAGAGTCATCTCCAACTTTGAGCAGTATGGAGTGCCAATAATGCCTCTCTAATCCAATTATACAGATTATCAGCATTCCTAGTGGCATCCTCTAGTATCACCCACTCATCTCCAGTCATACAGGCTGCAGCCACAACCTTAATGTCATTCAGTCCCCAACCTCTTCCCAGAAGGCTTTCACCATCCATGAAACAGCTGTATCCCTATTCAGGGCGCCCAATTTGGCTACCAGAGCCTTAACCTTAACCTCAGTAGGGGACAGGGGTACCTGTTCAGTAATCTGTTGGGTGGTCTGCACGGTTGGATTATTTCCCTGTGCAGGGGTGGTAGTCCCCTTAGTAGGAGTAAATGTTACTGCAATTGACTTTGGACACAGACTAGAGACAGAGGGATAAGGAGGCAGCCCAATCCCAAAGGAATTAATGGCAAGAGGGTGCTCGGGACCATTTGAACCAAGCCCTTTGGGGTTGGCTCAAATATCCCCAGAAATCTAATCAGTGTCCCCTCCACCAGATCCCAACAATTTATTCTCAAAAGGGGGAGCATTTAGGACCACAGCTGCAACCACTCCTCTCTTTGCCTGTAGCTGGGCCTTCAACTTGCCAATAATCGTTTGGCACAAGCCATGGTCTTTATTGCCCTTATATTCTCACTTGGAAGTCAACACCGCCCTAATTTCCACCTGTGCCTCCTGCAATTTCTCTCCAACTCACAGTTCCTGTCCTTCAACTCTCTGGTTTTCTGTGCCAACAACAGATAATGATCTGTTAAATTAGTTAGCTGCGCTGCCATTCCCATTTTACTTGCTGTTGTCTCACACTGTTGTGCCTGTTATTCATGCAACTTCTCTATCAAGGTCTGTTTCTCCAACTTCAAACTTGCTACCTCTGACTGCAAGTCTCAAACTACCTCTGTAAATTACTCCCCAGAAATCCATATTGCCCACACATCAGCTGCTTTTATCCTGTTCTTACTTGCCCGGGGCTTCAAAGACTAAAAAGCTGTATCTGCTTTGGTTAATGCATCAGGGCCCTTAAATGCTCCCTCCATTCAGGAAGAATGACCCCTTTAAATAACCCAAGATTTCAGGGCACCTGGAGTCTTAAGGGCTACCCACTCACCGCTAGACCTAGACCTAAGACTAGTGGGGTGCAGGCTTAATATATGTTGTGGACAAACTGATAGACAAATTAGGTTGCGATCCTGGTCTGTCAGGAGATTCTGTGCTTTCACAGCTTTTCTACAGCTTTCACAAAATTTTCAACTCAAGTCGCCCATGGGGTCACCTGTTTGTCCTTAGGGTGTTGCCTACAAAATATTACTCAATTTCAATTTGCTCTACAGTTACAGCCCCCACAAACTCAGGGTCAGCCCCCCCAAAAAAATTATTGGGGTGCTCCCCTAAAAACTGGCGTGCTGTGTCTGCATTCTCCACCAATTGTAACTCCAAAAATCCTGTTCCCCAGAATTAGCTCACTCAAGGGGTGAGGGATCACCTCAATACTAAATACTCAAAAGAGCCAAGCCAAGAATTTCTTCAATTAAATGCTACAATTTATTGCCCTGTCAATTGGCTTACACACTATCACAAAAGCATGCAAAATTGTTAGTTAGTTACATTATCTATTTGCTCTATATATATCTCACCACGCAGATGCAAACAGAGTTCAATAGCTGGCCAGGCTGTTGAAGTCCTGTTGGGGGAGATGTGACACTTGCTTCTATGCTGGAGGCAGGAAAACATAAGCAAAAATTGAAATATAAATTGCAAAGAAAATAAAAATAAAAAAATCTAGAAAATAGCAAAATTGAAAAATAAGATGAAAAAGAAAACAAAATATAAAACATACTAGAAAATCCAGGTATTAAGGAAAATGGCCCCTCAGCAGGCAAAGAGCATGGGAGCTCCAAAAGGGAGGGAAAGGACAGAGAAGCACTGGAGGGAACTCTGCCCAACTGGGCTGATGGACAAAAAGTCTGGGGGGGAGGGGAAACTAAGTCCCAACTGAGACCAATAGAGTGCTTCCAAAAAAAAGTAAAGTTCCCAACTGGGAACAAGTCCAAAAGTTGCCTCTCTTCTGGTCTGGATGGCATGAAGTGAGCACTCTGAAATCCTACCATTGTTATGGAGGAAAACGGAACCCTCATTGGTTGAAAGGCTGGATGAGAAGATCTTTGTTATGAGAATAAAGCTCTTCATTTTTGGGGGATCTGGGCGTCTCATGTTATGAGACCCTCAGTTGGTTGTGGCTTTACCGTAGGTGAAAAACATGTTTTCCATCACGTTTGGTGTTATGGGAAGTTGAGGCCCGTTATTACTTGGATTGACAAAAGGCCTTGGTTCCCACCAGCAAGCAGTCAATCAGCAGCCTTCTCCAATTTTCCTATTTCCTAGTGCCAATTACCCAGGATTCCACCTGACTACACTCATGTCAAGTAGCCCACAGAGAAAAGTGCTTTTTAGGCCACTCAGACTAGAAAATCTAATATTGTTCCTGTCTCCCTTACACCCATGGTTCCTGTCACATATATATATATATATATATGCTACCAGAAATGAAGGAATGGAGAAGCAAATTTCACTCCAGTGAGGAAGACAAATCTGAATCTTCATTCATGGGATTTAATATGTGAATTATCTTTGTGAATACAAAATGCACACTCGTTTCAACCCTAGTGCTGACTATTGCCAAAGATAGGACCCTGGACCAGATAAATCATTGGTCCAGTCCGTTATGACAATTCTCATAATTCTAAATGCTACCGTAGAATTAAACTAGAACACTACAACCCACCTTTGCATATTTTAATGAGCAAATAAGAGAAATCTCCTTTTCTTTCCAGAATAGCTAAACACCATTGATCCTTCACCAGATTTTGTATATTTGTCTGCACTTGGCTCTGATATCCCTTATTAGGATTCTGCTTTGATCAGGCTTTTTCTTACAGATAATGGAACATAAAGGAACATCATAAAGGAACATTAAAAAAATTATTTGGATCCCTTAAATTTCATTCTAGTTTGTCAATTCTTGCTAGGTTATTCATAAAATAATGGTCAGTCTAATGTAATTAATAATATAGACGTGTATTTCTTATATCCCTGATTGGATTTAGATTGGAACAATTCTTGAATTTTTCAGACTACAATTCTTATCTAGTTTGAGCAGAGGGAAGCATAGCTATTTGTGATTATCCAACTGATCTTCAAAATGCTCAGCTGGCACAAGCACGGTTAAAGAGAATAGAGCTTGCTTTCCATGAGGGTTTTGAGGATTACTAAAGGAAAGAATGTTATAATTGAAGCAGTTCAGTGGCCTTTTCTCATTTCAGAGCGAAGAACAATCTCCATCAACAAGCTTCAGTCTGACACAGAGGTATGATTAAAATGTCTGAAGTTGAAAAGAGAAACACCTTCAGAGTGGGTGGCCATCTCAGGTCAAGCTGAGTGCTGATTTGCAGGCACTAAATTAATCCATTAAAAGGGATATTGCTAGAGTCCAGCTTTTCACCATAAAGGAGTACAAATTCCATCAAAAATTATTAGTTGTTACTTAGATTATTCCAGTGTGTGTGATGAAGGAGTCTTCCCGCTCTATGACACCAACGCAGACTTTGCCACTCGATACATTTTATCCAACATAGGCCGCTTGCACATGGGGGGGGGGGGAGAGAACTTCTGCAAGCTGAAATGACAGCGGAGGAAATCGCAGGAAGCAATTTCACTCATGGATTACAGGGCTCAAAATCCAGCCCTGTAATCCGTGAGTGAAATCACGGCAGAAATGGGCTAAAACCCTGCATGCATGAATGGAGTTTCCCGTGATTCCCCCTGCCGTTATTTCAGCTTGCGGAAGTCCCCACCCACATATCTCATGTGCAAGCGGCCATAGCCTCCCTAAAACTGAATGGGAGATCTTAGGATCGTAGAAAAGTAGAGGTGGACCATGGAATGCACGTTAAAAGAACATTCCCCTGCCCCTAAGCAGAACCAGTGACACCTAAGCCATTCCTGAGAGATGCTTAGGAATCTTTTCCCTTACTTGATTATAAGAGTCTCTGGGCCAAATCACGGCTTCCTCTGAGTCAGCCAATGAGTCAATCCAGAGAAATCAGGACTTCCAGGGTGACTCAGGCCCTTTTTGCATGGACGTTCCCCCCCCCCCACCCACGTGTGTGGGCGGGTAGGCGGTGGTGGTGGGTCCATGTGGTGGGTGGAGGGGTGCGTGCGTGCTCCCGCGCTCCACCCACCTCCACCCATTGTCCACGCACGGAACAACAGGCACCAATGGTGGATGCTCCATGCATGGAGGTGGGTGGGCATCTGTGGGATGGACCAACCACACACCGCCCACCTGCCGCCGCTTCCACCCATTCCCCACAGACCGCAGCACCTCCACGGTCCATTTGAAAACAGCCTAAGCCAGAAAGAAGTGGGCCACAGGGATTCCTTACCTCACTTTCTGATGTGCCCCCACCCCATGGGTGTTTTTAAGTGGGCAAGTTTTTAAGTGGGGACGTGGACTGTGTGGGGAGGGATTCTAACAGGAAGCTCCCAGTATGGCTACTGCAGCAGTCACCTCACACTCCCTCTGCCACTGACTATGGGAGAGGGGAAAGTGCACCAGGCCAGGTTGACCTTTGAAATTGACGTGCCCCATGTGTGAGTGCTGGGGAACCAGGCTCCCCAGTGCTCATGGCCAGTTTCTGTGATTTGCAAAGGCCGTGTCCCCATTTTATTCAGACAGGGGATGCGTGGGCGCCCGTTGCCACATACTTTTTTTACTTGCCTCACACAGCGCACTCTGGATTTGTCAGCAGTACACATCCACCATGAATGGCCATGCATGGGTGCTGAGTGACTCATAAAAACAAAGAATCTTAGAGCTGGAAGTGACCTCAGAGGTCATCTAGTCCAACCTCCTTCTCAATGCAGGAAATCCAGTGGAGAGCCCATTACCACCCTAGGTAGTTTGTTCCACTGTCAAACAGCTCTTACCATTAGAAAGTTCTTCCTAGCGTTTAGCCAAAATCTGTTTCCTTGTAATTTGAGCCCACTGGTTCTAGTCTTGCCCTTAGGAGTAACAGACTGAGAACGCCCTCTCCATAGTCACCACCACCCAAGAGACTTGGGGGACCTCGAGAAGGGTGCCCCCAGTCAACAGCAGGGGCCGATCCAGAATCCAGGGTGTGAGGTGGTCTCACAAGTAAGTAGGGCCCAGATCATGTAGGGCTTTATAGGTAAGCATCAACACCTTGAATTGGGCCTGGAAGACTATAGGCAGTCAGAGCAGAGACTGGAGCACTGGTGTTATGTGATGATGGTCCCCATAAAGAGGTGGGTCACCGCATTCTGCACAAACTGCAGTCTCCGAACTATCACCAAGGATAGCCCCATGTAGAGTGCATTACAGTAGTCCAGTCTTGACGTGATGAAGGCATGGATGATAATGGCCAGGTCAGAGTCTGAGATATACAGTCAAAGTAGCCATACCAGATGTGCCTGACAAACCTTTATTGTCAGAAGGAGGGCTGTGTAAACTGTAAAGCTCACTTGAGAGGGCAGTTTTGAGGCCAAGCAGTTGAGGTAAGTGCAGTAATAGTGCTTAGACATAAAGACTAGCAGGACAAGAGCATAGGTATGGTTTATGAGAGAGGTTTTGGTATGGATACATGATAAATCCTTTAACTTTTCAGGGTGGCTTTTTTTTCTTTTTTTTTAGCCCAGCCTCATAGTTAAGCAATGGGCTGCTTTGAATTAGCATAAATATATATGCAAATATTATGCAAATTATGTCCCCCATTGTCCCTCAATTGACAGTCACTGTCCCTCATTTCAGAGTCCAGAGGTTGAAAGGTATTCCAACAATCCTGGAAACAGTGAATTGGAAACAAATAAAGAAATAGGTGCTTTGTGGGGCTTAGAGAAAAAAAGGGAACAAAGTTTCAATTAATTAATTGTATTTAAATTTTGAAATACAGTCTCAGAGCCTAGAAGTTGTTTGGCTTTGTTTACTGGTTTAATCCACCCCACCCACCTCCGCAAGTCAAAATGCACTTTGAAATGTAACATGCTATTATGTAATTTGTAGTTACAAAGCACAATCCATGACCATAAACAGGGCCACTTTATTTAACTTCCAGACACCCCTCTCCCCCTGCACTGACCCTCTCTCTTTTCCCTCTAAAAAGAAAAGTCTGATTACCAGCCAGGATAAACAGGCAGCCAGGCAGCCAGAACATCATCTAACGTGAAGTTTGGTCAAGCTATAAAGCTGCCAACAAATAACACAGAAGCAAAGCTTGACACTGAATTTTAATTTTAGAATAATAGTTGACTCCTGTCACTTTGCTTTCTATAATATTGCTAAAATCCGGCCCTGCCTTATTGTTTCTACCACAAAAACCCTAGTCCAGGATCTCTCACGTTCACTACTGTAATTTCCTCCTTACTGGTCTCTCCTGCTCTGACCTCTCCACCCTCATCTCCGTTCAATGCTCTGCTGCCAAAGTCATCCACCTTGCCCATCACTTTGACCATGTTCAGCCCCTCCTCTCTGCCCTACACTGGCTCCCTCTATGTAAATGCATTGAGCACAAGCTCCTGGTCTTCACCTTCAAGGCTCTTCATGGCTTTGCTCCCCCATATCCCTCCACTCTTGTACCCTGTCACACACCTTCCTGGGAGCTTCGCTCCTCCTCTACCCCCACCCTTGCCTGCTCGCAACCCCCTTCCTCCTCTAAACATCTTTGTCCCTTCTTTCTTGCTGCCCCCATGCCTGGACCTCCATGGATATATTTGTTCTTCTCCCTCCCCAGTTTTCAAATCCCCCCTGAAAACCTATCACTTCCATCAGGCTTTCCCTTGCTCTTCGTGAGTGAAACTGTGTCCTCTTCCCCCTCTCACTCAGAATTTCTTCCCTGTAACTAAGTTATCAACTAACTTAGTTCCCTGTAACTAAGTTAAGCACGTGTAACTGCAACTTCTCAATCTCATCATGTATCCTTGGGTGATTTCAGACGTTACGAGATCACGCTCAACCACACTGAACCACACTCAACCCCCCCGTGGGGCCAAAGGGCCCTGAACGTCTGAACGGCGCGCGCCAGATGTTCATCACGCTCAATACCCACATGGGGTCAGTTTCAACCACGCTTCCCGGGCTAGCCGGGGGAAGGTCCCGGGAAGCGTGGTCAAACGAACCCCCACAGGGAACCAAGGAAAAGTAACGTCTGGACGCCAATCCCCCAGCGGAACCAAAAAAATGGAGCCCCGGCCGGGGACGAGGCACGCAGCGTCGCTGCCAGGCAACCAGCACCAACACAAACACCGGAGGGAGATTTAAAGCGAGAGCAGCAGCAAGCAAGCGTGGCGGGATGGAGCGAGGAGGGAAGCGGAAGAGACCGGAGGCACGAACAGCGACAGCGGCGGCACAGGAGGCGGAGGACGTGCAGCCAGGCCCAGCGATGCAGGCGGAGGGGGCACAGGTGCAGGAAGGGGGCACACGGGAGCACCCGACCAGGGAGGCGCCCCGGGAACACCAACCACAGCTGCAGCCGGGTCGCGCCGCCCCGGGGACAGCGGCCGGAACAGGCCCACAGGAGGCACCCAGGAAACGGGTAAGGGCACCCACTGGGAGGGGAACAGGGGGCACAGGGGAACCCCCTGTGGAGGGGGCCGGGGGGACCCCGGGCGGAAGGCAGGGGGGCAGGGGGACCCCGGGCGGAGGGCAGGGGGGCAGGGGGCCCCCGAGAGGGCCCACACCCTCACCCAGCAACCAACCACCCCCCTTCCCCCCCCCAGACACGAAAGTCGGCCCGGGCGGACGAGCCCCAGGAGGAGCCCGGCCCCCGGCCCCCGGAGGCGCACCCCCAGGAGGAGGTGGAGGAGGAGCAGAGGCAGGTGCAGCATGAGCTGGACCGGGAGGAGGAACAGCAGGGGCCCAGCCGGAGGAAGGCCTATCACAGAGGGGGACAGTGGGGCCTCCAGGAGACCCGGGACTTCATACGGATCTGGGGGACCCTAGAGTACCAGCTGGAGCTCGCAATAAACCAGCGCAACGAGCACGTCTACCGGGACATCGTGCGCGACATGGAGGCGGCGGGGCACGAGCGCACTGTCAACCAGTGTCGCTCGAAGGCCAAGGAGCTCAAGAGGGGGTACAAGGCCCTCAAGGACAATAACAGCCGCTCCGGCCACGGGGCCCGCACCGCCCCCTACTACGATGCCCTGGACCGCATCCTTCACATGAAGGGCTCCATAGTTGCCCCACGCCTGGTGGGCAGCGCTGTGGTCCAGGGCAGGGAGCGGGCCGAGGTACCCCCTCCCCTCGCCGCCCGCCCGGTAGACACGAGCTCAGGGGACCCCCACCCCCAGGAGGACCACCCGGGACCCGCAGAAGCCCCAAGGCCCCCCCCCAGCAGCAGCCCGGAGACATCCCAACGCCGGGCCGGCCAGGCGGAGTCGGAGGTCGGCACCTTCACCACCCTCAGCCAGTGGTCCCAGGGGGAGCACTCCCAGGGTGAGGCGCCGGCCTCCGAAGGCTCGGAGACGGACATAGAGGGTAAGCGGGCCCCCAGGGCAGGGGGGGGCATGACCAGGGGGCCGGTGGCAGGGGCGGGGGTGGGGGCCCTGCTGCAGGGGCCACAACCAGCCCCCTTCACCCGCTCCCCCCTCTCCCGCCCGCAGGACATGGGGAGCCCCAGGACCGGGCCAGCGAGACGGTGCAGGCCCCCGCGGAGGGCACAGGAGAGCAGGTGCCGGACCCAGGTAAGGCGGGAGGGCTGGGATTGCGGGAGGGCCCCCCGGGCGCCAGCCCAGGGGGGCCTCTGGCCTCAGTGGGGGAGGGGGGGCAGGGGGCCCCGGGACCCGACCCCGCTAGGGGACAGGGCCCTGCACTGACCCACCCGCCCATTTCCACAGGGCAGCCCCCGCGCGCGGCGCCTCCGCCGGCCGCAGCCCCAGCCCAGCGGATGCGGGAGTACCGGGCGCGGGTCCGCAGGCGCAGGGAGGAGCAAGCGGAGGACATCGTCCGCAGGGCGGAGGAACAGGGGGAGCGCATGATCGCCTCCGTGGACCGCATGGAGGCGGCCATAGAGCGGTCCATGGAGAAGGCCCTGGAGACAGACCGCCGGCTGGAGGCGGAGGTGCGCCTGGAGCGGAGGCGGGAGCGCCGGGAGCACCAGCGGCAGCAGGGGCTGCTCAGGGGCCTCCGGCAGGACATACAGGGCATGGTGCGGGAGCACAGTGCAAAGATGGACAGGTCCCACGACATTGGGACCTCCCTGCTCCTGCATGCGGGCACCATGTGTGCCTACGTGATGGCCGGCGCACCTCCGGGCGCCCTGCCCGCCCAGGTCCCCATGCCGGGCCCCTCGGCGCCCCCGGGCCCAGCCCTGCCGCCCCTGGCGCCCCCCCGGCCCCAGGGCCCTCGCATGCGCCTCCCAGTGCCCCCGGGCCTCCGGAGGGTCCAGCCCCCCCGGGGCGCGACCGGGGCACCGGGCACAGCTGCCCATCCGCCGCCCGGCCCCCTGCCGGGGCCGGGACCGGCCCAGGACACGGCAGGGGACACGGACAGTGGGGGGGAGGGGAGCTCCCAGAGCTCGGTGGGCCCAAGCGGCCGCACGAGGGGTCGGCCCAGGAAACGCGGGGGGATGGTGGGAAGGGGGGGGAGGGGGAGGGCCACATGAGGGCGGGTGGTGGACGGGGACACGGGCACGGGGGTGGGGAGGGGGCACAGGGTGATTGTGTGCACTGTGTGGGCAATAAAGTGGTGTAAAGAGACAGTTGTCCCCGGCCCGTTTGTGGGGGGGACAGGGCTGTGGGACCGCGTGTACAGGGGCATGGGCACGGAACGGGGGGTGGGGCCCCCAGGGGCGGGAAGGCCCTCACAGCGGGCCCCCCCGGGCGATGTGGGTTGCAAGGGCGTTCCGGATCCTTTTGGCATACCGGTACTCCCGGGGGTTCCCTGCGTTCACGTACAGGGGAACAGGACCGGGGGGCCGGTGGGGCTCGGGGTACTCCAGGGCCGCCCCCTCGGTCTCGCACACATTGTGCAGAACGCAGCAGGCACCGATCACCAGGGCGGAGGTGGGGACGGTGAAGTCCAGGCGGCCAGCTATACTCCTCCAGCGCTGCTTCAGGGCCCCGAAGGCACGCTCCACCACGGTCCGGCTCGCACACAGGCGGGTATTGTATACCTGCTCCGCAGGGGTGCTCGGGACAGGGTAGACCTTCATCAGCCAGCGGGTCAGGGGGTAGGCGGGGTCCCCCAGGATGCAGGGGGGCATGGGAACACCCTCGATCCACCTCATGCCCATGTCCGCGAAGTCCCCCCGGTACATGCGGGCATAGAAGGGGGAGATGGTCATGATCCTGGCGTCGTGACTCCGGCCGGAGTTGCCCGTGTAGATGTCTATGAAGCGGGCCCGGTGGTCCACCACCCCCTGCAGGTGCAGGGAGTAGTATCCGTGCCGGTTCACATACTCCAGGGCCTCCCCCGCGGCCGGGCGCAGGATCTCGATGTGTGTGCCGTCCACGGCTCCGATGCAGTTCGGGAAGCCCCCGGCCGCGAAGCCAGCCATCACAGCGCCCTGGTCCAGGAGCTGGATGGTCCTGTCGAGGAGCACGCCCTCCACAGCCTCGCACACATCCCGCACGATGCAGGCGACCGTGCTGAGCCCCACCCCGAAGTGCTGGGACACGGAGCGGCAGGAGTCGGGCGTTGCGAGGGCCCAGACCCCTATGGCCACCCGCTGGACCATGGGGATGGGCTCCCGCATGGAGGTGTGCTGCCGCTCCAGCCAGGGCGCGAGGAGCTCCGCTAGGCGCAGCAGGGTGGCCTTGCCCATCCGGAAGTGGGACCCCCACTCGGCCTCCCCCCAGTGGGCCTGGGCCCGCTCCCACCAGGCCTGGGGCCGCTCCGTGACCCATAGGCTCCGCGCTATGGGCATAGCCAGCAGCGCTGCCCGGCGGAGGGTCTGCGTTGCCCAGCGGAACCGCCTCGCGGCCCCTCGGAGCGCAGCGGGCCGGGTGAGGCTCCGGCAGGCGGCCAGCCACGCCCCCCAGGCCCGGCGCCGAGCCCTGAGCCGGCCACGGACTCTCCTGCGGGCCTGCTGGCCCCGGAGGCGCACGCCAGCCCGCAGGGCCAGGACATAGCGCAGGCGGACGGCCAGGTGCACCCTCTCGGTCAGGAGGCACAGCTGCTCAGTGTGGTCACGGTGCCACTCAGCCGCGAGCGCGAGGAACATCCAGTTCCCACCTGCCCTATCGCGCTCCATGGTGCTGGGGCCCCGGTGGGGGCTGGGAGCGCTTATGGCGGCCCGGTGCTGGTGGCTCCGCCCGGGGGTCGGCCTCGCGGGCCTGCGCGCGCCCTGTGCCGGTGCGTTCCGGCTGCTCCCGCCCCCAGCACCCCGGGCCCCCTCCCCTCGCTGTTTGTAGCGGGATGGCCTTGAAGGTGCGATTAGGCAGACAGAGAGCTCGCTGTTGTTCTCTGCAGCTGTGCCGGGCCCGCACCCCACGCCTCGCTCTGTTGTGCTACAATGTTGCGGTGCGGGCCCGTGTTCCCTGTCCCGGGGGCCGGGCCGAGCCTCTCCCGGCCCTGGGCAGTCTGTGTGCCCTCCGGGCTCCGTGTCCCATTCCCTGTTGTGCTGGACCATGGCTGGCTGCCCATCCATGGGGCTCCCGCTGTCCGGCCCCCAAGGGGCCCCCCATATCTGGG
This sequence comes from Sphenodon punctatus, assembly GCA_003113815.1. Classification (NCBI taxonomy): domain Eukaryota; kingdom Metazoa; phylum Chordata; class Lepidosauria; order Sphenodontia; family Sphenodontidae; genus Sphenodon; species Sphenodon punctatus. The sequence goes on from QEPC01011191.1 coordinate 1,034,145, forward strand.
CCTTCCGCGAGACCATGTCTCTGTGCGACCTGTGGCACACCCCTGCCGTGCAGCTGCTCCTGGCCGGGCCGGGGAGCCGTGCAGGTGCCTACGAGAGCCTGAGCTCCGGGCTCCGTTACTTTGGCCATGTGGTGAGCGCCCGTGATTGCCGGCTGCATGCGGAGGCCCTGGGGCTGGCTCGTTTCCCCGAGGGGCGCATCCCGGAGGTGCTGTGCGCCCATGTGCCCTGGAGCGCCTCGGAGACCGTGTCAGCGCTGGTGGTGTGTGGTCTGGGCGCCTACTCGGAGTGCCTGGCCGAGGGTGGCCCTGCCTTGGCCGTGACCTACTTCTCCTGTGTTCACGGGGCCCGTGGGTACCAGCGCACCCGTGGGGCGGCGTTCCAGCGGCTTCTGGAGCTGGGGCATCTTCCGTGGCCCCCTTCTGCTGCCTGCTGTGTGCCGGAGCCCTCCGCGGTGGAGATGTCATCCCTGTTGGCGGTGTGGGCGCGTGTGGATGTGCAGCTGGCCCTCACCATGCCCGATCCCTTCGAGGCCTACTACCTGATCGCCCACTACATGTCCTTGCAGGGGTACCGCCGGGGCATGCTGCACTGGCCCCACCTGGTCCACCGGGCGGGCCACCCGGGCCCTGGGGCCAGCGGGGCCCCCGGCAGCGGCCCGTGAGCCCCGCGTCGCTGGCCTGCCCCCCCCGGCGTGGTGCCCCCGTGTGGGCTCCCGCCCCGGCCCGGGGGGGGGCCTGGTCCCCGCTGGCCGCTCCCGACCTGCGGACCCCACCTCGGTGAGCTCCCGCCCGCCTCGCTGCTTGCTGCTGCCCCTGGCCGTGGTCCTGGGCCCCCTCCATCCCCGTGACTCCGTGGGTGCTGCCTGAGCGTCGCTGGTGCTGCGGAGGAGCACCGCTGGACCCGGCTGCCCTGCCTGTGCCAGCCTTTGACTGTGGGGCCCCCTTCCTCCTCCTCCTGGCGCCCCTCCGCCGGCCTCGCTGTGCTTTGGGGGCCCCCAACGTGCCTTGCTCCGGGGGTCCGCCCCCCCCTCCGAGACTGCCTCTGTTCCTGTGGGGGCACCTCCTTGGACTGGACTGGGGTGGTGTGGGGGTGGGGGTTGCTGCTGTCTGTGCCTTGCCCCTTGGTGGGGCCCCCCCGTCCCTCCCGGTGTTCCAGGTGGGGTGTTCCGGGCGCCCCTGCCGCCCCTTCCCGGCCTTTCCCTGGTGTGTGTGTGTGTGTGTGTGTGTGTGTGTGTGTGTGTGTGTGTGTGTGCCCGGGCGTGTGGTCGTGCATTGTGCCCCGCTGCGGGACCGCTGTGTGTGCCGGCTGTCAGCCTGTTCTCGCTCTTCCCCCCTCCCTTCCCGTTTCCCTTGTGTGGGCGTTCCCTTGTGTGCCTTGTGGCTTCGTTTGCCCTCAGGCGGCCATGTCTGTGTCCCGCCCCTGCCCGGTGCCTTGTGGGGGTTTAGCACCCGGCGGGGGTTCGGCTGCACGTCTGTTGTGCTGCCGCGGCCCACGATGGTGCGGCCCGGTTCCGGCCCATGGTCCCATTCCCAGCATGTCTGTTTGGGTCATTTTCCCACCCCCGGCTGTGGTTGTGCTGTTCACCCCCCCTGGTGGTTCACTGTGGTGAACCGGCCGCCCGTAACGTCTGAAAATACCCCTTGTCTCTCCTGATGTTCACCTCTCCTGTGTCTCCCCCTCCCTTGTCTCTCTTAGACTGTAAGCCCCGTGGGGTAGGGACCTGTCTGTAACTATTGATTCTACAGTGGCAGGCACACTGCTTATGCTATATAAATAAATTCATCATCATCATCATCATCATCATGAGATATATGAAACTGATAACCACTTAGGAATGAGGCTGGAATTTTCACTAATCACCAACATGGAAGGAGTGGCACTGGTACTGGCACTGGAGGAGCAGTCCTACTTGAGCGCTTAAAAAGATGGTGGTGAAAGTTTAAGGGAGCAGGGGATAGGAACCATGAAGATTCAAATCCTAAGAAGGAAAAAAAGGAGGGGTGAAGGGGGGGAAATAGGAGGGATGCATTTGTTTTGAAAGGAAATTTTACATTAATTTCACAGTAGTGACTGAAAGGCTTACTGTTCTGGGAAGTTCTAGCCTCTTTGCTGCAGAATAAATGTTTTTCTGTTTGTATAGAGGAAACTAGTATGTGTTCAATGTGTGCAGAAATTAATGGACTATATATATAAAGGTATTTTTTGTGTCCTTCCAAACTTCTTATTTCTTTTGGCAAGAGGCTGCAGACCCATCACATAATGGAAAGTTGAAGGTTTCAACGTAAATCAAATCATTAGATGAATATTTCCCTTGCTTTAAAATTTACACACACACACACACACAAAATGGCTTCTCACAAGATAGCTGACTTGTTTTTTCTGGCTCAGGGCATTATTACATAGTCCACTATTGCGAGGTTTTGAGTGTGAGACACCCAGTTTTTAGTAATGTTTAGCCTTTCTAAAAAATAATAGTGGTAATAATGGCAGTGGCAGATTTAACCACAAGCAGATGGGACATTGCCTCATGGCTCCTTCTCTATAACGAGACTATGCTATTTGGATTACTATTTTCTGCACAGCAGTGGGGTTGAAAGCACTTATACATAACCTTTGGCACCAATCCAGTACCTTAAATGGGATTCCTAGCTTTGCCAACTACAAATTGCTTGTCTAGGCGGGACCCAGTGATTAACTGTCCATTGTCTTCTATAGATGTCTTACGATGTGTGTGCATGAATTGGACTGTTAATTCTGAGCTCTGCAGAAAGCAAGAGAAATTCTCTTTTTCCCATTAAGCAGCAGTGTGCCAAGCACAATTTCCTACAGTTAAAATCTCAGCTCAAGCTAAAGCGGCAAGAGGCTGGGCGAACCTTTTCATGAAGACCACTAGGACAAATTGTGCAGTTGCTAGTGACTTCTTTACTCCACCCTTATGTTGGCAGTAGGACCTTGGCAGACGCATTATCTGATTTAAAAGAATGAGATGTACTTTTTGTGCAGCTGGAAATCAAGACAAGATCTTTCCTCTTGCAAGACATATTTTACATGATTTTTGTCCCTATAAGCTAAGTTTCCTTTGCACAATGGGGAGAAGGAAATGAAGAGCAAATTATTATGTTTAGATAACACTCAGCAGCCGTGTCAGTACACAATGAACCATGATATGCAACTTGAAAGGGATTGTTGGATTTGTGTCATCTTAGCGAGATGCAAAACAAAGGAGAAGTAACATGACAGAGCCTCAGATCTCCAAAAAAATAATTACGAGTTGGCTTGCTGCTAAACTCTGTTGCAAAATTACTCTTTGGCATATATTCTCCTATTAGTACGTGTTGGTAACTTGTATTAAACATAGTGGTTCTTGCACAACAAGAAACAGAGAGACTCCAATATATGGATTTCTTGGATATAATTTGATTCTTCAAAAGTCTGTAAATAAACCCCTATGGGGAAATCTTGCTGAATTCAATAAACATGCAACCAACAGGGTATTGTAGAAATTACTGTGAAAACCTACAAACTCAAATTCTCAGATAGCATTCCCAAAGTATTTGAAAAACTACCCTGTGGAATTTAATAGAAGCACATCTTTACCCTGGAATTCTATAGTTTAAAAATTCTATTCATTTTCTGTTAAGTTCTATAACACTTTTCAATAAAAGGAACATGTGAAAAGAAGATTCTGGTTTCTTTTTATAACTTGATAAACAGACACTTACAGATGTGCAAATACAAATGAAATTCAAGCCTTAAGAGATGCTTCCAATGCCATGGACAAATAAAAACAGAGTGCAAAAGTCAGAGTGTCCTAAACTACACTCTAGAGAGAGACCATCTGAAAGGACCAAGTGTATGTTGGCAAAACTGTTTGCCTCAAGGGTGTAATTTGGCACTATTCTTCCTCCTGTTCTCTGCCTATGCTGAGACAGAGAGCTGGAAGGACACTAGGAATCAACAAACTCTTGGAGGCCACCTCAATGCCTGGTATGACCTTCTTCTTCTATAATGTACACATAAGTCAGGTGGAAGAACAGATTGTCTTTCCTGGAACATGTGGCTCAGTGCAAAAGAGACCTGCCATCACAACAATGATATTGGCACTACCAGAAACAGAAATGCTAATGCATTTGTACATGAATGACCCCTGAGGACCCTTCTAACCCTACATTTCTCTGATGCTAACATACTTGAGAAGCCTGATAATGTTTTAGACTTTTCCTCATGCCCCAGAGGGAAGAGTCACCACGTTAATCCAGTGGACCTTTATATCAGTAGAAGTTTGTATAGCAAGCAAGGACGCCAGTCAGGAAAGGGGTCAAAAGAGCCAATTCCTTTTTGACTTGACCATGCCCCTTTCCGAGCAGTGTGACATTGTGGCACTTGGAAAGGGGGAGTGGTCACATCAGAAAGAGGCAGGGCAAAGAGGGTACCCACCTCTTTCTCATGTGACCAGGGCCCTTTTCCAAATGTCATGAACTTATGACACCGGGAAGGGGTGGGGACCAGGCAGCAAACCAGAGGTGCAACCAGAACCCCCTTGCATCCCATCCCGGCGCCCATGACAAGAAGAAAACTAAACATATCAATAAAGAACCATTCCTTTGTTAGGATTAATTAAGGGAAAAAATAAAATCTGTTTGTCTAATGAAACTGTCTATTTTCCAACAGTACATTTCTAGGGCTCCAGGAGGATTGTTGGGAAAGGCTGAAGGAAGATAGCATAGGTGACTTGGAAGCAAACTCTGATCCCAAAGAGTGTCTTCAAAGCCTTCGTATGTGCAAGGATCCTCTCATCCACTATGAAGAGGCTGCATTGAGGCCTTTGACTACAGGAACCTTTATGGTACTGTTCTACAACCAAAAGGACGGGATTCTGATTCTTCCTACTCTTCAAACAGGCTTTCTGGAGCTCAGTCTCTGGATTATTTGCTATGTAGTATTTAAGGAAACATCATTTAACTAAAAAATATTTTTAAAATTTGAAAAATGTTACAAATTGTACATAACTGTGGATGGGCTCTGTTCTTTGGAAGCACTGGGCAATTGTCACTCCCACGTGTACATTCTGGGGCTTGCACTGCATTGAGGACAGGGATGGCAAAGAAATCTGATCCTTGGCAGGTGAGCTACCAAAATTAACTACCTATTTGTGTGCCGGTTGTACAAAGCTGAATGAGAACTTCTGCTGAGCTCTCAGGAAAACATGTCACATAGTAGTGACTTCATGTGAAACTATTTCCACCAGCAGATTATCCAGTCAGAAAATAGCTTTTTGTCTCGATAACGATTTTTAAGTTTGTCATGAAAAAAAATGAAAAGTGGGGGGAAAAAATTGAAATAAATGTTGATTTATTTATTTATTTCAGGGATACATCCATACCTCCTCCCACAGTCTTAAACTGGAAAGGGCCAGGGTAGCTCCCTACAATTCCCTGAGCATGTGCTTTAGAGGACAACCACTTCTGTCCCAAAATTTAATGAGAGAAATAAGAGGTGAATTACTATGTTGGCTGTATCACTCATTTTCATCATTAATATATGAGAACCTTTGAAATTCAATTGCCACCGAATTTTCAGAGTGCAGCACAGTTCCATCACCTCACCGGAGAATTTAAATTAATCTTGCTGTGAAGTACAGGGAATACAGGGCCTGTCTGAGACTTTGGGTGGCTTTAGACAGACGCAGGAGTGCTCAACCCTAGAGCAAGTCCAGGGCTGTACCCCAGCATCTTTCTGCTTTGCAGGAGCACTGGGGTCCATCGTTCTATGCTGCCGCCCACAGCTCTATGGCATTAATCAGCGCAACCCCAGTCCAGGAGCGGAGCTGCAGAAGCCATCCACTGAGTAGATGGACTGCTGCTCTGCCTCCAGCCAGGGTCCCTGGTTTGGGTGGCCAGTTCCACGGGCGGTGCTCTGGGATGTCCCGGAGCACCACTAGCGCGACTGGAGCAGAGCAGGTGGCACCTGTTCTGCTTCTGCTCTACCTGCACATCTGACGGGCCATTTTTAAATGGATGGCCCACCTGGGTGTGAGGAGGAGAAGAAGTGTGGGTGTGATCCACCTATAAGCACCCACTTTGTCATTTTGGACCAAACACCTTTGGGGGCATGTGTGTGCACACACACGCGGCTCTCCATTGCAAGTCCTTGGCCAGGGCATGCATTGATGGAGGGCGCTCCTCCCACTCATCCAAGGGGTTTGCAGGAGGACCTCTAGTGCCACAAACCTGGAGAGGATATCCATTTTGTTCAGTGGGTGATTTTGCCATGATGAGGTTTGCCTATGACTCAATCCCTCTTATGTTATTATTCCATAGAACTATCTTTTATGAGGCGTGGTCAAAAAGCAGCAGACATCCAAGTGCTGATGCTAATTTGTGCCCTGGATCTCAGAACTTGAGAATAGTAGTCACTGGATTGCAATTATTATTTTATTTCTCTTGTTTGTTTTGGTATATTTTGTTCATATGTGACGGTTTATGCCTATAACAGTAAAGTTTATGATGATGCAATTATTATAGCTGTGGCAGTAACAACCTCTCTGTGTTGAAAGGGGCTAAATCCAGATTTGCTGAACTGGTGCAACCCTTTATCTTGCATTAGACTACTTCTACAGATAGGACACACTGGAGCTACACTAAGGTCCTGATCCATGTGCCGTGCATGCTGCACAAATGTGCTCACACATGCACACACCCAGTGCATTCCTAATGCATGCACTGGACACACTCACTGTGCACATGTATTACACACCCAGTATGTGGCACCCAGAGTATGACCTTGGATCAGGCTGAAGTGCTAACCACAATCAACTTTCCCAATTACTCAGAAGTATTGTGGTGGGTCTTCTGAAAAAATAGGTAGGTTTAATTTTCAGCCTGTTCTATTTCTATGTTCACAGTGTGCTGAACTTACAAAACCAGGTAAATATTATTATTTATTTATATTGCACCATCTATGGCAATGAACAGTCATTAATTAGAGACAGGTTCCCTGCTCTCGGGGGCTTACAATCTAGGATGGACAAGGAAGGGGAGACAATGGAGAATAGAAGAGACAGGCTTACATTCATAAAGTTGAGAAGTCACAGGTACACATGCTTAGCTGAGGTTCGGGGGAGTAAAGGGAATTCTGAAGAATAGGATGTTAAACAATAGTTATGTTTTAAAATTCAAAATTCATTTACATTATACAGGCAGTGCACCCCCTCCCCCATACCAAAACATTGTGACAGCTAGGCTGGTGGCTGCAACTCCATGGTACTGACCGGGGCAAGAGCCACTGGGCATGTGTCACCGGGAAGGGGGGAAACACACACTCGTTCGTGCTCACTCGCTGCCGAGGCTTGCCCTGGTTCGATAGGGTCAGGTTGTGGAAAGGTGCCCATCAAGGAGAGAACAGGCCTCTATCATCATAGGGCGCTCAAAACACAGGGAAGCCAAGGCCTGTCCCCAAGGGTACATGCTCCACTAGCACTCAGGGGAGTGAGGGGGATAGCGGAAGGTAGGTGAGGTGGTGAGCAAGGGGGGAGGAAGCACTGGCTGGAAGGAGGCAAGGGTCACTTATACCAGGAATAATAGGCCAAGGAAGGAAGGAGTTGAGGAAGGCTACTATCTCCACACACACGCATATGCTACACATCCACTCACTGAGTCGCTCCGGGAAGGAGGGTCAGGAGATTCAGGCACACAAACTCTCGACACACTCTCTCTCTTGCTCTCACTCCACACATACGATATAACTCCAGGCTCTAGTTGCCGGGGGGCGGGGGGCAGTCTCTGAATCACCAGCACCGCTCTGTTCGAGACGCTGGCTTTTATCCCACAAACCCCGCCCCTGTACATGCTCGCAGGCATTCTGAATGCCGCGGCAGGGGTGGGGCTTCCCCAGCAGGCCGAGTCAGGCTGACAGCATGGAGCTGAAGCATGGGTCCCTCCAACAGATGAACAGCAGCTTCACTTTCAATCGTTGCCATGGGTTTGGCCAGCCCACTTCACACAGTGTGCTCCGAGATCTTCTGGAGCGCTGCTGGCGGGGTTGCCTTGCACATCTGGTGGATGCCTCCTCATGGATCGGTCAACCCAGGAATGCAGTGGGCAGTAGCAGGGGCTGCTATCCATCTAAAAGCACCCATTGAAACATGGACAGCACTGGTGCAGCATCCAATGATGCATATGGGAAGGGTTTCATATTTGAGTAGAGCAGCAATGACACAGTTTTAGTTGTCTTTCTTTCTAAGGTCGTTTTCAGATGAGCGCACGGTGCGCTCACGCGGTGTTTCAAAAACCCCACGAGGAGAGATTAGACGAGATGCTGCCGGTAATCGCATGCATGACACAGTGACGCGTATTCTTTTCAAGCCGCGAACTGACCGGGAGTCTGATCGAGGTAGGTCATTCGCAGCTGGAAAAGAATGCGCATCGCCGTGTCACGCGCGCGATTGCCAGCAGCATCTCGTCTAATCTCTCCTCGTGGGGTTTTTGAAACCCTGCGCGAGCGCACCGTACGCTCGTCTAAAAACAGCCTAAGAGTACCATATTTGGCCCTCCTAGCTTCCTGTCCTGATGTTGTCGTTGTGTACAGGATTACATCATTCTGGAAAAGGAACATAAATTCAAGCTATATGAACATTTTTCTAGCTAAATGAACATCTCAATTTCTCCATATCCAAGCATTTTCACATCCTATCTTACTGCTAAATTAGTGAAAATGTTTTAAAATTGATAGTCACATTTCCACCGTGGAAGAAAGGAAAGGAAAGCATTTAGAATGCCACAGTCCTGCTGACACCTATTTATCCCTGGGAGGGCCACCAACCCTTTCAGTGGCTCAAGCTTTCCACCTGTTAGTCCATACAAGTAGAGAGCAGAAACAATGAATGCTATATTTGTAATGTCAAATAGCTAATTTCATAATTCTCCAATCAGAATAGTGGCAGTGAACAGTCTGTAAGCAGGTCCCAGACTCTGATATGATTGCACAACACGTTTGTTAAGGAACTGTGAAAGATTATTAGATGACTGAAAACCAAAGTCAGTTCCTGGACTATTTGTGAATAGCTAAAGGACTAATTCAGCATGGTTTGTGCCAGCTGGGCCCTGCTTCAATAGGCTTTGCAAGTATGTTTAGGATCATGGCCCAGATGCACTGTTCATTGTGAAGCTCCTTTAGAAGTCATTCTGTCATAGTGGTTCATTCTGCATTACCCTATGGCATTAGGGTGCTCACTTCTGTTTCACTAACCAGCACACCAAGTCCAGCTGAAAGTGCAAAGCATACTTTGGAGTCACCTTAAAGGCTAACACAGTCCTTTAAACTGCTATTGGTTTTGGTACAAGACCAGATAAGGATTATCTAATATTTTAGATGCAGCAGTTTTACTTTCTCACCTACTCTGACTTCTTTTCCTCCCCATTTTCCCAACTTGACTCTCTGTTCTGCCCCATTATCTCAGAGAGCTTTTTATTTAAAAGAAAACAAAAAAGAAAGCTTGCAGGTTTGCGTAGCTGGCAATTTTTTCCACTGTTTGACAGCTCCAGTTCAGACTTTGACCTGAGATTTATAAGACACCGCATTAAACCCCTGAGCTCACTGGGCTTATCGTGTGCATTTCAAGATCATTTCTCCTTCAGGGCATGTGGTGTAGAAACATCTGAGAAAGAAATTTACCAGAAGAGACAGACAGGCACGCAGCTCACATTCTGTGGCTACACACTGGTTAAAGCTCCTGAACAGTAGCCAGTTAACTTATACTTAATCCCTAATAAGGTGGGGTATGTTTTTTCCTCAACAAAATCTAGGGTTTTGACAGTAATGCTAAGTGATGGCTTAACATTACCCATACTGTTCATAAACCCTCCACAGTCCCTAGTATGACAGCAGGATTAGAAGGGGGGGAAAACATGGCTGAAGCATCCAGTGTTTTAATTGTCTGAGTCTCTAGTACTTGGCTTTAATTGCAGTCCAAATTGTATTTTTCTGTCCATCAGAAAGAGTCTGTTTTATATGAATTATTTTACACAAGTCTTAATCCCAACATGTAGGGTGCTTGAAATGTCATTTGCATGATCAACTTGTTTGTTTGTTTTGACATACACAAGTCAGTGACCTGAAACTGGTGTTTGTGAGAGCCATTTTCTACCTCTTGCTTTGGAGATGTCTTGTTCAATTAGTGCAATGTCACAGCTACATGTAGTTATTGCATCTCCAGCTGTGAATTGTTAATAATAAACTTACCCATAGGACAAGCCTGCCATATGGTTGATGGTCAAGCAAGGCTGAAACACGCATTAGGAAAAAAATGCAGTTGTCAACTTTAAATGGATATAAGTCGATGGGTTCAATGCTGGCATCTGACAAAGTTTCTTTTAGCACTGCTTTTTCTTCCTTCAATGCTTTTTTATTATGAAGTTGTGTATGTTTGCTTACTGCAGGATATTTGTCACAAGTTAGAGAAGGCTGATAACTAAAATGTCCCAGATGGACTTAGAAGAATTTGGGCAAATATTCAAAGTGCACAAGATGATATGGGTGATACGCTTTGGGGCAACAGAGAAGAAATATTGTTTTGATTCTCTATTAGAGAAGTGAGGCAGAGCACAATTTTTGGTCTCAGTCAAGGGAAATTTGTTCTATGCCACAACAAGACAAACTCCATTTAATATGGTTTAATTTCAATTAACAATAAGCTAACTTCTGCCAAGTGAAATAGGAATGCGTCTCAGCTGGTTTATCTGATCAATAGGCTTGGGGCTGATCACAAATAGCTTGCAATAGCAAATAGTTAAACACTGAGGGTGAAACTGAAGGCAGGATTGCAAAAGGGCAGAATTTCATCCTGAGGATGCAATCCTACAGAATAGTCCCATTTGTGGATTGAATCTTTTTTCCTACAGTAACATCATTCTTTATTTATTGTGGAAAAACTAATGCTAGCAAATACATTGAAAGAATTGAGACTAACAAGTGATTTGATTTTAAAAATAAAATAAAAATCCAATAATAGTTTATTTCCCCCCAAATTAAAGCAAAGGATCCTGCTTAGTTATAAGCATACACCACCAGCCTTCCGCCCGCCCCATTAAGGATCACCACAACTTCATATTTGATTTGGAGGGCAGGCACACTGCTTCCTTCCTTCCTGATGTCACTTCTGTCAGTGGAAACAGAGATTCTCTAATTGTTATTCTAAGAACAACCGTGCAGTGAAGACCTTATTAAAAAGCCCTGATGTGGTAGAGGTTGATTTGATTACTTGGTAATTAGAAGCACACTGCTAATGATACAATTTAAAATGGAAAGCCGAGGATCTCAGCTCACTAGAGAATTCTCTGATATATGGGGAAGCATTACTTTTGATTATGGTTCTCTGACAAGCCCTGATCCTGCAAATGCATGTTTACTTTAAGCCTATGTCTAGTCTTACTTTAAGCCTATGACTCCAATAGAACAACTTAATGTGTTAACATTAAACACAAGCACATACGTACTTCCAGGATCAGGGTCTGAGATAATGGATACAGCCACATGATGCATTTATTACACATTGGGCAGCCTTACCCCCACTCGGGGCAGCTTAAACACATGATACAGTGCATTGTGCGAGGCATGATAGCGCACCACTGCTTGTATGCCTGGTCCCTGTCTGCCCCACCGCATGGCGACATCCACTGCGGAGCAGGAGGCGTTAGCTTCAGTCCCGCGCAACCACATCACGGCCAGCGGTGGGACAGTAGGCAGGCCGAGGGAGGGTTGTAGGGCTAGTGCCCACTTGTGTGGGTGGTGCCTCAGCTTGCCACAGGGTGTGGCAAGATGACCAACAGCGACCCGACTGCCTGGCTGCCCCACTGGGTAAGCAGGCAACCATCTGTCATGATCCCCACGCTGGCCCCAAAGTGGGGGGCAGCAGTGATTGATTGCGTACTGTGAGGCGTGTAGGGATTGAGCCCTCCGCAGTTCATGTGGAGGCACTCTCTGAACGCACCATTGCCAACCTTCCATTATTCTTATAGAGTTAACTTTTCAAATGTGTCTGACACTCAGAGGGGAATTCAACTGGCACCCTGTAATTATCTAAAACCTAGGGAAAGCAGTGAATCTTTCTTGTTGGTTTGGAAACATGGCATCACCACACTGGATTGCTTTCTAACCTAGTAAATAGTTTCATTACAGACATCAGTACCAGCGCAATTTAGCTAAAATATTTCTGGTTAAGCTAAGGATATCATTCTTTCTGGACAAAAGTCCTCGTTAGCACAATTTCCTCCCCACACGTCAGCATTCAAAGCAAACTAGCCAGTTCAAATTGTGTGTATTTATAGACGCCTGCCTCCTTAGGCTTATGGTTTATACAAACTTAGCAGGCAACCTCCCTTAGATTTATTAATATGGAAAACATAGCCTATGCTTGGGTTTTTCCTTTGTGTTTAGATATTGTTAGGATGGAGTGGTGGGAGCTGGCACAATCCAAGCTCATGCCTTGTACAGATGTAAAAACAAAAGGTAAATTAAAGATGCTGGACTTGATGCTGATCTCACAATACTTTTATGCCTGTGTAAATCCTTTTGACTTCAGTGGAGTTACGCCTGAGATCAGAATCTGGACCTGCATAACATTTTTTATAGTCCTGCATATATATGTACATGGCACAAACATATATTCTTGCCCCAAAGATGAGACAAAATGTTACCCACCAGACAAGATCCAGGGCCACACTTCAATAACAAAGGAAGAGGGAGGCATGGGTTGTGGATGAGAAGCAGGACGGTTCTCTGGCATGATAGAGGACTGAAAGTCAACAGCAGAAAAAGAAGATGGGTAGTTTGATCCTTAAAGTGTTACGCCAGCAGTTAAAGTGACTGGGATTTATGCTGCTGAAGAGCTTTATGGACCAGGCTGAAATAGGGGAATGAAGTGAAAGGACTGCTTGAAAAGGCAAAGATGCAAGAGGTTACTTTTCTCCTGCAATTTACTGGTGCAACTTACCTCCACTGACATCAAGAGGAACACCCGCAGGGAATATGGCTCTAGCCTATACATTTCACTTCTTTTAAAACCTCAGGATTGCAGATGTACTTTCTTCAACCACATAGAAGTTAATTAAACACACTGGAACTTGGTAGAATATTTATGATCCTTCACTTGGATTAGCACCACATATATATACTTATATTTGTATAATTCACTTATAAGTCACTACTTGCTGACTGTAACACATTATGCATGATTTCACCCTAACTTGTTTTATGTGAAAAGAAAAAAAACCAAGTGGGATCCCAACTGTTACATGTTTGAACCTTTCCGACTGCCCTAATTTGAGAAGTTTGTGTATACGTTTTCTGCGGCCTTCTGGGCCACCCATCTATTAGTGTTCTGTCACTTGACTGTTGTACATGATGTCAGCTGGTGATCTGGCTTTTTTTACTCAGTTCCCAAATCCTGACTTCTTAAAACATTAAATAAAATGTTTCTTTCAGTGCTAATTATTTTGGAGTGTGATAGAAACCAGCACCCCTGAAATTTGTTGACATAAAAAGAGTAGATTTGAAAATAAAGATGCATGCACGTCTACACCCAGCTAATGCACCGAGCTTCAGATCTTGACAGAAAGTTGGCGTCAATCAGTCCTGACTCTGTTTAAATGACAGGATGGCTGGCAGCTCTCAGTGGTGCTTGCAGGATGTACTAATATTTACAAGCAAAAGAAGGTCTCTGGCTTTGTTGAAATAACACCACTTTCTTAGTTTGACTGCTGCTCCATAGGAGACCTTTACAAACAGCTACCAAGGGAGGAGGGGAAAGGGCTGAGCTTTCATCAAATGCTAATGTTTACCTTAAACACCCCACCCCCCCAAAAAAAGTCACAATTATATTCAACAGATTTTTGCAGAAAGAGTATAAATAATGATATCATTCTTCTGGAATATCATGCCAGAAATGATGAAAATGTAAACGTTCATTGGTGCCAAGACCAAATGCAAAAAAATGAAATAAAAGGGAAAGTACTTTTTAAACAAATAATTAATTGCAAGCGCCTCCTATAGTATTTTTGTGTATATTACGTTTACACAGGGTTTATCTGGTGGTTTCTTGGTTCTGCCAGCTATGCATAAAGATACAAAGATCAAATCTGGTTTTAGATTTAGATCCAAGTCAGAGGGGTTTTAATCCAGGATTTAAATCTGGTCCATTGATAACGCACAGGGGTAAGTAGCCAGAGAGATATTAATCAATCAGTCTTTATTTGGACAAACTTTCATTGGTTTGAAAGCGATGGAAGTTTTACTTGAGGAAGGGCTGAGGGATTTGGCGGTCTAATGAAAGTGTGAGCAATATTTTAGAGATATTTGTAGTGAATATGTGGGGAATTTTTACTGAACATTTATTCTATGTTATGAAACAGTTCTAGATACACACATTATTCATCCACTAGACACACACAGTCTGATAATATTGTCCAATAATGCCTTTGCATAGCTATAAAGAAACAGAAAATAAGAAGGGAATAAAAAAGAACACATAGAACATGCATTGCATTGCATAGAAGAGGAGGGAAATGTGTTGCTAAATAAAAATCACATTAAGTCTTAGTTCCAGGGAGATTAAAAAGAGCTTTTGCTTTTCTACATGGGGCATTTCAGAAAGGAAGAGACACAGCATAGTTAAGCACACGGTGTGGCTATATGTAGCACACTGCAATCCACTCAATGAGGATTCCAGAAACTGAACGATGTAAAAGGCTATATTGTCTTCCAAGCTTTCAACCCCAGGCAGCTAGATGGAGGAGGGGTTGGGTTTGGTTTTTTTTTTAAAAAAAACAACAAAACTCTATATGTCCAGAAGTTTTCTCTTTTATCCGAGCCTTCAGGTTTTAATACTCTCTCTCTACTGGGAAAATCCTGAAATCAGAAAGGATGTGGTCTCAAGTGTTGAAGCGTTTAGCCACATATGGAATATGTGGCATTGGGGAATGAGCTAACGAATTTATCACTGCTACTGAGGGTGAGATTCATAAGTTATTAGGCATTGTATAGTCTCATTGGATATTATTGACTATGAGTTATTGAAGTTCCATCCTCCAGGTGGAGGCAATTTTATTATTCCGCTCCTCAATGTCACATAATACGTGCCTATAACCCTTGGCATGTATAGTTAATACCATGGGCAATCTGTTTATTTTCTTGTTCTCTTTATCAGTTTTCAAGCACTGTAAATCTAAATAAATGTCAACCTTGACTTAAATCATACATTTCTGGGATTTCTGTGCTCTTTTGATAGCTTGCAATCGCTGCTTCAGTGCAAAAGGGTTCCGAAACAGAGAAACCTTTCTGACTATGGTGCAGCTTCCTTACATATGGGAGGGGAACCTCTGGCTCACAAGCCAAATCTAGCCTGCAGCTGTTTTTCTATTTGGCTCCTTTCCAGTTACTGGCCTCTGGATCCTGTCCTTACCCTCAAGCACTGAAAGAGTGAGCTCACGGGAAGGGAGTGGAGATACGGGCTCGACCCTCCCCTTCTGAAAACACTCCTTAGCCAGTTGCACCCCTATCTCCAACTCCTCTCCAGCCCACAGAGCTCATACTAATTTTTGAGGTGGCCCATGGGAAGGAGAAAGTTCCGTACCTCTGTCCTAAGAAATGTAATGGAAACGCCATCTTTGGAACATTCAGAACAGGACTGGAACACAAACATGGGTATAAAAATGGGGGGTGGGGGAGGGGAGGGGGCATCCCCCGCACCCCAAGGATAGAACATAGGAGACTGTCTCCACCTTAATTTAAGCCATGCTGCTGCCACAATGGTCACAGGAGGTGGGGATGCAAAACTAAGCAGGGGACTTCCTGCTATGTCACTTCTGTGGTTTTGCTGCTTGTACTTGAACTCTCAGGAAGCTAGACAAGTGGACAGAGCGGATGCTGTTTTTGAGTTCAGGGCCAGAGTTGTCCCCTTCACTTTAGACTGTTGTTATTCCACTGTTCTAGGACACAACCCTGCATTGAGAAGCCATGGCCTCATATCAGAAGCCAAATTCATCTCTTATCTCCTGTGAAATAAAATATTTTAATTTAAACAGATTGATTAGAGACTAGATTCTCCACTGAGCTCAGTATTCCATAGCGCTCATGGTGGGCTATGGAGCTTAATAATGCCGGGATACTGAAAGGCAAAGAGACCCATCAGTGCCTTGAGCATGGGGGCTGGATTCTCCCCTCTCCTGGAGTGGAGCTACCCAGCTCACACTCACTCCAGCATGCATGAGGCATAACAATACACCCTTCCTCCCCCTGTCCAATCCAGAAATCAGAACCTACTTGCAGAACTCCTTCCTCCATGGCCCTGTGACCCAGGGATGGGCATGGTGGAATGGTACATTCCCACTTCCAATGGGCTGTTGCTGTACTAGCTACAGGCCAGTATCCCCAGGGTGCTCCTCCAAACCAAACAACTGAGGCCCTAATACACAGGCAGAATTTCAAAGATATTTGGCGGCTAAATGAAGCTTAGGCAGAATTTTCAAATGTGCTTACCTTCCAGCAGCTGCCTGGGCGAATAATGACAGTTAGAGGGTTCTGATCCGTTTTTTGTTTTTTTAATAATAACTTTTTTTTATTTTACTAAACAAGAAGTACAATTCTCACAGTGCTTATCTATGTATATTTTTCACATTTGCATTTAACAGTTCCAGTTAATATTTTGTTTCGAGGCAATTAATCTTGTATATGCAATGCAGATGCTGTATAGAAATCCTGAGGACAGTTCTTCACAAATAAAAGCTGAAAAGGTATGCTCTTTCATCTGGTCTGAATTCTTTTCCTTCAATTATTTTTAAGCATGGTAGCCATACAGCTGCAAAGTCTTCATTATTTTTTTTCCAGAAGTTCTTTAGACATCTTTTCCATGGAGAAGAATTACCACATTTTGTTTATCCAGTCATTTTCCATGGGGCCCTCTAACGTTTTCCATCTCCTTGCTATTACCCCTGTTGCAGCTAGAAATAAAATGTCACATGAGTCTCTGTACCTTTTCATAAGGGGTACTTGGGGGTATTGCCCCAACAGAGTAATCTCTGCTTTGAAAGGGATTAAAAAGCCCATCATTTTTTCCATGTAGTTCCATATTTTTCTCCAGAATGCTTTTACTTTATGACATTCCCACCAACAATGAATGTAGGTTCCTTTTTTTCCACACCCCCTCCAGCATCTTCCCTCTCCCTCTGTGTTTTCAAATTAGGTGGGTGTCATATAATATCGCATGATTAACTTTAGCCTGGTGTCCATTTCTAGGGACATTGCACACGTATTCAAATGACTTATTATTCTTTTTTTCTTTTGATCCTCCAATATAATAGGTTCTGATCAGTTTTTAAAAGCTGCCCTTGATAAACAGCAAAGGGCTAGATAGGAATCATTTCAAAATTACAGAACCACTTCCTTTCAGATATTATATCATACCCTTTTTGCCCAGTATAGTAATAGGTTTTATTATCTTGTACAATTTTCCCAGCAATGTAAAGTTTGTACCGGTTTCAGCAGACAAAGGGGATAATTAGCACCTCATTAAACAAATGGTCTGGATTAGAGAAGAGCTAATTATGATTATTTTTTTATTTTTTTAAAAAAATCTATTATCCCGCCCCTCCTGCCACAGGCAGCTCAGGGCAGCTCACATCATACAAAATATAAAAACACTTAAAACAACTTTAAACAACTTTTAAAGGAGATAACAGATACCCACCCAAACCCAACACCCACTCATCACCCATCTCCCTCACCAAAAGCCTGGTGGAACAGCCAGGTCTTACAACTTCGGCAAAACGAGGGGAGGTCGGGCCAGCCGGACCCACACCGGCAGGGAGTTCCACAGCCGCAGTGTGGCCACCGAGAACGCCCTCTCCTATGTGGCCCCTGGAAGACTCAGGGGACCTCGAGCAAAGCACCCCCAGATGACTGCAGGGACCAATCTAAAGCCCAGGGGGTTAGGCGATCTTGCAGATATGCAGGGCCTAGGCCGTTTAGGGCTTTATAGGCTGATACCAACACCTTGAATTGGACCCGAAAAACCATTGGCAGTCAGTGCAGAGATGGTTATTAACTAACCATCTATTTATTATTATTTATTATTATTATTATTATTAATAATAATAATAATAATAATAATAATAATAATAATAATAAAAACAAACTGGGTTTATTTTTGTACATTGTAACCCACCCTGAGTCCCAAGGGAATGGGCAGGATAGAAATATAAACAAACAAACAAACAAACTCAGACTATTAAAACATCAACATTCTGACATGTGTGCATTGACTTTGGCTCTAAAGTTCTAGTTTTAAAGACACTCAGAAGATCACAGATGGAAGCAGTGACAGTCCCTTTCAACATGCTAAAGAATAATCTCTCACATAGGCCCTCTTCACACTAGAAGCCCCTCCCCCCCATGCTTACTCAGATCTGCTGCATGGGCATGCGGGGGGGGGCACCTGGGTGACCACCGCAGCTGGTGGGTGGGGGTACGTGTGCGCTCCTATGCTTCACCCACATCCACCCATCGCCCACACTCAGAGCAACCAGTGACAACTCCCCTTATGTTCTTAAAACCCGAAACCTTCCCACAAACCCCACCCAATACCATTTCCCCATTCACCACATCCAACCCCCCTCACACCCCTACCCCAAACCTACCCACCAGCCCCCCATCCCTACCTGCCAAATGTCTTTACAAACAGCAAGGTCTTACACCGCCTCCGGAAGACACTCAGGCTCAAACAAACCTCCAGGGGAAGGGAGTTCCATAGCACTGGAAGAACGCCTCCCTGTGAGCCCTCGTCGTACCAACAAGACTAACAGCTGGTGCCCACAGGGTGGCGCTCCAGGCCTCTTGCACGGGCTGCAATGGGTCATGGAAACTAAAAAAGGTAGGAGGGGTGTGAGAGTGTTTGTGAGAGACAATTCTTTAGCATGCTGAAAGGGACTGTCACTGCTTCTGCCTGGGATCCTCTGACTGTCTTTAAAACTAAACTTTTAGAGCCAAAGTCAGTGCACACACTTCAGAATTTTGACTTTTTAATAGGTTGAGTTTATTTATTTATTAATTTATTCTTTATTTATTTATATTTCTATCTAACCTATTCCCTTAATGCACAAAAATAAACCCAGATATTAAAATACCCCCATAAAAACAAACTTGAACCAACAGTCCTCCACATTAGGGGCGGGAAACCGGTAGAATCCGGTATCCGATAATGCCGGTACCAGGCGTACCGGCATTATCGGATTCGACCCGGTAATCCGGACCGGGTACCGGATTCCGGGGTACCGGATTTTTTTTGCATTGCAGCCATTTAAAAATGGCTGCAATGTAAAAAAACCTGCCCCAGCAAAAAAGTTTTTTTAAAAAAAA
>QEPC01011191.1:1065679-1097129 GCA_003113815.1 Sphenodon punctatus
CTCCCTTCATACCTTCAAATCTCTCCTTAAAACTCGCCTCTTTCGCTCTGCTCTGTCTGACTCTTCATCCTGCTGAGCCACTATTCCTATACCTACGGGCTGTTTACCCTTATTCTTGCCACATGGACCTGCCTGCTGTCACGTGCACTTGAGACCTCGCATCTTCATGAATGTTAGACCCCTTGTCTCGTCCTCTGTTCCCCTTCCTAAGTCTCCCCCAGCTCCTGTCTCTCAGATTGTAAGCCCTAGGGGCAGGGACCGTATCTATTTTATTACTTTGTAAAGTGCCACGTACACTGCTGGCACTATATAAATGGTTGTTAATAATAATAATAATAATAATAATGGCATCATTCACCCACACCAACTTAAAATGCGCCCAGACGGAGGATTTTTTGTCCTCTTCTGGCCTGCAGCGGGTGACGCATCACTGCCAGCACTACTGGGAGGTGCAGAACATGGTGGCGACACAGATCTCAGAGAGACAGCCATCGCCTCAGCTCCAGCCATCTCCTCTGTGGGACTAGTGCCTACCTCGCTGTCCCCAATCTGAGTGATGTCCCCCCGCGAAGGGGAGTACTGAGACCCTGAGGCTGATGAACTGCCCACCATACTGCTGCTACTCTCCCTGTGCCCCCTATAGCTGCTGCTGCTCCTCTCCCTGCTGCCATTGCCCGGGGATTGGGCCCTGCCTCTAGCAGCTGGGGTGGGATCCACCAGCCCTGGACTGCTGGGGATCGACTCAATGGAGGACGATGGTGGCCCATAGTTAACATCGGACCCTGCCCCTGAAGCACCTACTCCTGTAGCCGCAGCCTCCTGGACTGCAGGCCTTCCAGTGTCCTACATGGCAGTGGAGGACGCTGGCAGGAGGCACCGCCGAACCACCCCCTAGCTAGTGCCACTGCTGGGAGCCTCGGAAGCCTGTCGCCCAAAATCAGGCCTGTGGAGTTTGGGGTGTGGTGATGGACTCGAGCTGCTGCCTGCTGTCCCTCCCATGGCACGACCCCTTCCACCTCTGCCATGTGCCCCATTACCCACCTTACGGGCAGCAGACTGGTCTCTCCTGCCTTCCTTCTCCATTTTTCCTTCCCAAATTATGCAGAGGAAAAATTTATATACATCTTTATTTATTTATTCAAAATTTGAATATATATACTACACTAACTCTAACTGCTATTAACTACTATTCTAAAATCTATGGAACTAAATGGAATATTATATCTACAAAGGCCTAGTCCTACAAACACACTATAAAAAATTAAAACTGAATAACTACAACACACTATCTCTATAACTAAGCTAACTCCTACAAATATCTATCTATAGTAACTATCTAATATATATATATAGAGAGAGAGAGAGAGAGATACACAGGGATAGAGGGGGAAACGCAGACAGCTCACAACAAACAACACAGGGAGGGGTAAAAACCTGAAATGAAAGCTAAATCAATCTAATCCTACTCTAAATAAATCCAAAAACAGGGAAAGGGAATCAGGGGTGGAATATATAGTGGGAGGAGGGAAGGATTCAATGGAGGGTAGGGAGAAAGAACACAGGGAGGGATAAAAAATAAAAACAACACCTAAATCTATCTAATCTAATCTAAATAAATGAAACTATGGAGGTAAATGTGTGGGAATGGGTGAAATAGGAGGAGGATGGAAATGGATTGGGAGGAACACAAACTGCTGGGAGAGGGAGACTTCTGAAAACGCCTGCTGACAGGGTCAGTGGCTAGCTCAGAAGGAATTGGAAGGGGGGAGGGCAATGACTTTTGGTACTTGCTGTGCCCGCCTTACCACAAGTCCCATTGGCTCCATGCAGCCTAGCCCATGGCCAATCACAGACTGTGAAGCCAGTGGTCTGAGGAAAAAAGGGATGGTGATTGGGCAGGCTGACTGCTAGTCCAAGCCTCTCCACCCCTGGTGCCAGGAAGTCTGCTCCTCCGCTGCCTCCTCCCCTCCCTGGGCCTGCCAGTCATGTTTTTGCCACCTGAACTCATCCAAACTCATCCAAGCAATACCAAAATGTTTGGTCATTTTCAAGTTCGGATCGAGTTCGGTTCGGTCGCTTCGGGTTCGGTTCAGTCGTTCCGTTCGGTCATCCAAACGGGCCGAATTCGGTCTGAACTCCGAATGTCCAAACCGCGTTCACACATCCCTAGTCAGCATCACCTGCTTTGGAATTCTTCTTCCCCAGTGGCGTAGCTACCGTGGCGCGGGGGGCGCATTTGCACCTTCCCTGGGGGGGCCCATAGGCAGCGCCAGCCCCCTCACCTGCAGCGGTGGTGGCAGCAACGGGAGGGGTGGGGGAGGCGGGAGGGCGGAGGAGCCAGTGCCGGGAAAAGAGCCCATCAGATCTGCACCGCCTCCTCCCCACTGCATTTCCCTCGCTCCTCCTGCTGCCACCACCACCAGGTGAAAATGCAGCCTAAGTTTTTCTGCTGCCTCCCCTCCCTAGCTCCAGTCCCTATCCCTCACCTGCCTCCTGCCTCTGCCTCCTAGTAGCTGCAGCAGCAACAGCAGGACACAGATCAGAGAGATAAAGTTGTTTGTTTACAAACAGCTCCTGCCCATGTGCTGATCAGAAGGTTGCTACCTTTTAAAGAATGTTCTTCGAGATAGCGCCTAACATTCTCACGACTGGGTTGTGGACGCTCACCCTATTCAAATAATAGACCACATGACGGTCTCGAGCTCCTCTAGTATAAAAAGCACTCTCCCCCTCAGAATGACAGTTCCTTCCAACTCTTTCTAGAAATATAAGGGAAAAAATTCCATGTGTGGCTGGAAGGGTGGGTGTTGTGAGAATATTCGGAGCCATCTCAAAGAACCTCGTTTACAAGGTAGCAACCTTCTGTTCTTCTTCAAGTGGCTCCTCACATGCTATTTTTACATGGCTCCAACGGGTGGGGGAGGTCTGTGGGCACACCAGTGCATGGACAGGACATGCACATGCATCCCCACTCACCCACACCCACAGAGTAACCACCGTTTCCCCCAGTTGCTCCGTGCGTGGGGACAAGTGGGGGGGGGTGAGTGGGGATGCATGTTAGGCAGGCGTGCATGCACCCCCACCACATCATGGGTGCATGCACCACATTGTTCACACAGGGCTCCCCCTCCCATGAACACACACAAATCTGTGTGTTCATGGGTGGGAGAGGCCCATGTAAAAAGGACCACATTCTCACAACTGTCTTACTTACACTATCTTAGCTAGGAATTTAGGATGCAAAGCAATATCTATTCTATCTTGGAAAATAAATCTACAAATATGGTTCTGAGATTATTATGGCTGCTATTTCACTAACTTTTCTTAATGAAGTTATTGCTAACAGGAATACTGTCTTTAAACCCGCACCTCATAACCAGTTCATTTGCGCCTCCCATATAATCAATTCACGCTGCCTCGGGGGTACAAATTAAATGGTTATGGGTGGGGGCAGCATGAACTGATTATGGGGCACAACTGAACTGGCTATATATATATATATCTTTTCATGGCATAATGCACTTAATAAGCTAGCTGCATTTTGGGTGTCTGGTGTGTTTGATAGCAGCACCTCTGGACTGGTTGCACCGCATGCGTGCACAAGGCACAGGCGGCACCGGCAGTAAGAAGCAATAGGCCCTGGAGGCCAGACTGGCTAAGCTCACCCCCTCTGCCAGTAAGGCAGTGGACACAGTCAGTCTCTCTGTGCCTGCCTCACTGCCCACCCAGCTGCTCCTGCAGTGGAACCACTCCTGGGGAGTGGTGGTAGATGCTCAGCTGGGGAGGTGGGAAGCATTGGGAGGCCATGCTTGTCTATGGTCACAGGTATAACTCCTAGCCACTGGATTTTGTATATTTAGAAGCTGTCAGCAGGCCCCGCCCCATCCCTTAAACCCTGCCCCATCCCTTAAGCTCCACCCACTTTGGGTTTTTGGAGCGAAGCACACACGCACATGAGGGGCCCATAATGGAGGCTTGAGTTCAGAGCCTTCTCAACCTTGCTACGCCCCTGTTCTTCCCTCAACACTCTGTTACCTTGACTGCCAGCAGCATACACTTTAAATCTAACTGGTTACTGAAGAAGCCGGAAACTTAAACATCCCTTTATAGCTAATCTAATCTATCTATCTAGAACATCCTGGATTGCACCAGTTAAACCCAGGGCAATGTCCAAACATGGAGCTGTTGTCTGTCTGTTGGGTGGCCCCACGGTGCAGCTCCATGCCCAGCAATCCTTTGCCCCATGCAGCACCATGGATTTGTGGGTGTCGGCCTAGAGCGTCAGCAAGTACCTGCAATTCTGTGCTCGCGGGGAGGGGCACCACTTGGGAGGACCATGTTTAATATATATATTAATATTATATTATCATACAATAATTATATATACAATAATTATATCTATCTATATCAAGAGAGAGAGAGATGGAACATCCCAGATTGCGACAACCAAACCCATAGATATGCTCTGCCTCTGTGAAGACAGCTGTGGGTGCTGACAAGTCTGACAAGAGGGGGCATGTGGGTAGAATTGTATTAGGACCCCATGCTCAGGGGAAGAAGGGATTAAAAAACAAACAAAAAAATTCTTAATACACATAAGTATGATAAGTAAAATAATACTGCAATTGCATATAACATGTGTAAAATGAAGTACCAGTGATCTCCAGACAGTGGTTTCAAAACTTATGAGGGGGGTGAGAGGTAGGGCTCCCAAATTTCTCTCAATGGTCTTGGGTGCTGAACTCTTACAAATCTGAATGCAGGTGTTTTTACACACATTTTTATATGTTTTATTAAAAAGCAAAATGTAAAAGGTTAAAATGTAAAACTGTAACCTGCTGCTCTCTGTATAGTGAGAACCAAGTGCTATGCTATCTTTTGTTTTCAACTTTGAGTATTGCACTTGATGTTGTGCAATAAAAAACACTTTAAAAATCCCAAGAGGTAAGGATGAGGGATATACATTTGAAATTTATTGCTGCAAAAGCCTTTTATCCTGAAACTTGAAATATCTGAGAATACCAAATGCTTCGGGTTTGATGCTCTTTATTGAATGCATAGATCTATGTTTATGGAAACAATGTTTTAGGAGTTTAAAAGTCAAATGGCAAAAATGATTCCTTTTGGAGTGATCTAGATATATCATCCTGCATTCTAATCAAATTTTCAATGCTGGCTGCAATGTAGATTATAATACTAATGTCTCCCATGGGATCAGATGATCCAGACTCCTTTTGTAAATGTCCTAGCATTAAGGTTAATGCACCAAAGAGCTGTAACTCACCAACATGTAATACAAAGCTGATACAATATGATAATCCTGCAGCAAATGCACACTGCAGAGAAAGATTGCTTGCCTATACTTTGAGGATGGGCAGTAGTTTACAGGATGCACCTACACATACAAATCTACTTTAGGATCAGTGTATTATTGAGCAGAAAAATGATATATGCTTAAATTCAAACAATAGCCTCCTCCTGTTTCCTCAAAGCAATAGACAATGAAAAGAAGTCTAGCTATAACTCTTTACACTCATTTTCCTTGGGAGACCGAACATAGATATTAATGCTTTGTTGTTGGATACCTGTAATCTCCCTGCTGATCTCACCCCAATTGCTTGGCAAACCTGTTCTATTCATTAATATAAACGTCATATTCCCAGTAGATATAAGCACACGGTTTGCTTCTGATGAGATCGGTTCTAATCTTGTTGACTGGTAAGCACACTGAATTTAGCACATAATTGAAGGAGTGGCTCTAAAGAGTGTGGGAATTATTTTAAATGGAGGGACACTTAAACCAAGAAATTATTTATTCCCTCTGTTGTTTACTATTATAATTTGCTTACCTTAATTGATTTGGCATATGAACCAGATACCATGGTATCTGATTCAAGTGAAACATTCAGGATCCCAATAACAGAGAACCAAATATTACACTCCCTTGCTACATGTAATCTGAAATCAGAATTTAATCAGTTTAGATGCCCTGCATAAGGAGTTCCTTTCGCCAGTGTGATCCTTGAGCAGACAGCACCAGTACTAAGACCGCATACACACCTGCAGCAGCAGGGAGCAAAGACACGGCAGTGGGGAGGAGCCTGATGGAGGAAGTAGAGCTGGTGCGAATGAGGATCCGCCGTGGCTTCCCTTGATCATGTCAGGGCAGGATTTTGCACCTTGGGACAATAAGCTCCAGTAGTTATTATTAAATATTTATATAGCACCGGCAATGTGCCTGGCACTGAACACAGAGACCTCAGAGGGCTTACAATCTGGGATGGACAAGGAAGGGGAAACAATGGAAAGGGGAGACAGGACCACATTCAGGAAGTTGAGAAGTCTCAGGTGCATGCAGTTGCCCAAATGAGCAAAGATAAGAAGTTAGAACCAAGCTTGTAATTCAGCCATTCCGAGCTCTATCCATTTCCCATGAAAGTCAATGGAAATATTTCCATTGTGATAATAATACTTAGACCAGGCCCAGAAGAAGAATGGTTGAGATGATGATGTGGTCTAGATTTTTATTTTATTTATTTAACAAATTTTTACCCCGCCCCTCCTGCCAAAGCAGCTTGGGGCGGCTAACAAATACAAAAGATCAAAATATAAATATAAATATATATATAAAAACATAAAACAATACAATACAATTATTTAAAAAATAAACAACCCCCCACCCACCCTAACCCTCAAACCTCCTACCCCAACCCATCTCCCTCACCCAAAGTCTGATGGAACAGTCAGGTCTTACATTGTTGGTACAAGGAGGGGAGATCTAGGGCCACCGGGCCTCCACTGCGAGGGAGTTTCACAGCCTAGGTGCAGCCATTGAGAACACCCTCTTCATAGTCGCCCCCTGAACCACTCGGGAGACTTGGAGAAAGGTGCTCCTGGCAGACCGCGCAGGGGTCGATCCATAAGCCGGCGGGGTGGGGGCGGGGTGAGATGGTCCCACAGATAGGTGGGAGGCCGTAAAGGGCTTTATAGGTAAGCAGAAACGTAAAACTCTGCAGGTGACAAAGAGCCCCGAGGAAGAAAATATTAATTTTAATCTTGTCAGAAAGGTTACAAATTAAGCAAATTCCATTGTGTGCTGAAAGGGTGCTTTTAGAGACAGATGTGGAGGCCACCTGCCCCTGGAGCTGCACCAGGGTTCACCACCGCATCCACCTGTTTCCAGCCCTGCCTGGGTCAGCTTCAGTTGGACCTGATGGGTTCCCCAGCCTATGGTCTGCCTGAGCAGTGCCCCCACACATACACACACACATCATAGAGTTGTGGGAGATTGCCTGATGTTCTAGGCTGACGCCTGCAATCTGTAATGTTATCCAAGTCAATGGCTGGCCAGAAAGTGGAGCTGTGGTATGGGTCTGCCCAGCAGATGGACAGCAGCTCTGCTTCAGGCCAGTGCTCCGGGTTTGGCCAGCCCACTCCACCAGTGGTGCTCCGGGATATTCCAGAGCAGCACTGGCGCTTCCACATCTGGCAGGGGTGCGTTAGACCAATGGGCCAGACCAGGGGTGTAGCAGGCTAGCGCGGGCAGAACTAGGGCTGTTGTCCATCTAAAAGCACCCAGTGTCTTTCTTTAAGAGGGATAATTGGCACAATGCAATGGTTCTCAAACTACTTTCAAGACTGTGTTCCCCTTCCTCTTTTATGTGGTACTGCTGCATACGTATCACCCACATTCCCCCACCATCATTAAAGTTCTTTGTTATTATGGGATTGTTTGCAAGTTCTGGTTCCCTAGTATTTTTATTTGTAAAGAATCTCAAAGGATTCTAGAGAGAAGAGCACAGAACACAGAATAAAGAATGACAAGACATTTTGAAAACAAAATTATTGACTTTGCCGAAATTGGCTGCAATGATGCAATCCCCAAAATTCTTGTAGGCTAGGGTGTAAGTTAGACACTTTGAGTGCAATTCTCAGTCATTAAAGCCAACGGGACCTGAGCCATTCACTTCAATGATGACAGGATCATAAAACATAGGGATGGCCAAGAGGTAGATCATGATCTATCATGATCTACTAGTCTCCAGAAGATCAGTGTGGGAGGAGGGCCAGCCTCTCAGAGATCGTCTCTGGGAAGGAGAGAGAGACTGATACCTCAAGGAGTAACTCCTTCAGTGTGGTGGGAAAGCCGCCCTCTAATGGGAGGTGCCCTAGAACAAGGAGCCAGTGGGAGGGATCCTGGCCTGGAGCACTGGAGCCAGCAGGAGGGGTCCTCCTGTAGATGGTCTGAGGTTGATGCCCACCCCGGACCAAGTAGATTGTGTGAGTACCCCTCCTTCAACCCTTACAAAACTGGCTACTTAGGAGTACAATGTTATGGGGTGCCAAGCTGTTCCTGACTGATAAAAGTCAGGTGGTCAAGTATGGGGTGAATCCTGACCTGTGTGGCTTCCGTAGCAGCTCACATGACTTGCTTTACTGCTATAGCTACCTGACTTGTCTGATAATATAGAAAAGGAGCTGAGGGAGTAGGGTCATTCAAAATACCACAGAGAAAATCAATGAGGAAAGTGAGCAGAAAAGTGGGCAGGTGTCAGCATGGGGGTGTTTTCTATGGTGGGGTGTCACAGGGGAGAAGGAAGTGTTGTATCTTTTGCGGGGAGAGAAAGACCAGCAACTATTAAAGGGGCTCAGGAACTTATTGCAGAGAGTGGGCAAGCTCTCTTTACAACTGAGGACAAGTGTATGGTCCAAGGGTTACAGCTGCCCTTGTGAAGCCTGGTTGTATATACTCTCTGCAAAGTCTGCATGCAGCCTTAAAAACCGGTAATGGGTTATCTGTTAACTATTGCTTGTCAAAGTTAACAAAACAGGAAAGGGATATTTAATGCCTTGTTTGTGTCACCATTTATATTTCCCTCTTCCCCCATAACTACTCTGGCAGGACAGGAAAGCAAAAGCAAAAAAAAAAGGTGGAGGGTTCACAGTGGTCTGGAATGAGGGTAATGGTCACAGCAATGGCTAATGTCTGCTGCTCCAGATGCAAGAGTAGTTAATTTAATAGCGCACATCTGGAAGAAAACGAAGGAACACATATCAATTAGCACCACAACGTAAAGAGCACAAAGAGGCAGAAACAGTTACTTTCCCTCAAATTCACTAATAGCTACCTTACTGCAGGATTGTGAGACAACAAACATAGAATTATCTCACTTAATTACCCTCAACGTTCAGGCAAAGAGATGAGGCTGGAATGGTGAAACAAAACAGAAGGGAGGAGTCACTATAGCACCGACCGGCTGTGGAAGCTACTATCTGTGTTGTCCTTGTAGTAGAAACAGAGAACACTAGAATGGGACTCCCAACGTCTGTCTTTCAAAAGCCATGTCATTCTCTTTAAGGAACAGAGATACAGTAGTCAAGAATTCTTGCTTTTAGAAAGTACTTGCATTCTGTGCATTGTTAGACAAATCTGCAGTATCAAGTAGAAACGCTCCTGAGCTCAGAGATACCCTAGTTGTCTCTCATAGCTCTCTCCTTGGGTGTTTTCAGACGTGACAGTAGCCCACATTTCCATGCTTTGACTTGCATGGAATTGCAGGCCACTGTCATGTCTGAAAGTGTTAGCCTGGGCCGTTTCCCAGACAGTGTTGTTGGCACTTAGCCCGGGCTGTGACTCCGGGAAATCCCTGAGTCACAGACCAGGCAATGGCCAGAAAATGGCTGCTAGACTCAAAGTAAAGCGGGCTATTGTGTCCGATAGCCTGCTTTACTTACCATGGTCTGGAGTGGCGGGGGGACAGGGGGCCATGGTGGCTTCCATTGGCTGCCCATTAATGGGGGGGGTACTCCACACAGCGCAGGGCCAGTGCTAGGTGGACACACATCTGTGTGTCTCCCTGCACCCTCCCCGGCCTGGCTGCCATCATGTTTGTTCAGTGGCCGGGCCAATTTCTAGCTAGAGTGACGGCTCCCATCACCTCCCAGGTAAGCCCATGGCGGCAGTGGGAGCTGTCACGTTTGAAAGCACCCTTTGTCTTCTATTGGCTTGAAGACCCAAAGCCCCAGCAATCAGAATTTTGAATGAAATGAGGACAAATATGGAGGGTTGTCCCCAGCTGCCTAATATACTTCTCCAGCTTCAATTTCAAATAGCTCTTGGAGACTTCTATGTATTAGAGATGTTCTGGGTGCCTGGAGTAGCTATGCAGCTGGCAGTTTGTCCCAAGGGTATAATGGACAATTCAGGTATGTATATTGTACATAAGAGGTTATAGCTGTCAGGGGATCGTAACTCATTCTAAGGAACTCCTCCTGAGTCTCAAGACAAGCTTATTTTTGCTTCCGCAGGCCAGGCGACCAGTTAAAGTCTGTAAATCTGTAAGCTCTTTGAGGCAGAAAGTTAGTTGCAGATCTGAACTTTGTAGCTAGCCCTTTTCTTGAAAGAGGGACCAAATCCATACGTACCTTGACTTCACAATAGATTGGATTCAGATCTCTAGAAATGGTCTCTGTAATAACAGAGCCATGGCTATTTGGATGAATGCAGCATCTTCTCTGGTTGGTTTTCAACTCAGCTGCTCATGAAGGCCCTGGAAGTGTTAAATAAGCCTCAAGTTCCAATCTGTTGGTTAGAAGCCTGATTTAGTCAAGCCAGGAGGTACTGAGGCCAGTATTGGAAGAGATGAATGGCACCTTTTGGAGGCAACGGGCCTTTTTAGACAAGCGGGATTTCTCCCACAGTTTAAACCTGCGGCTCTTAGACACCTCGGGAGGGGGGGGGGCTTTAGACAGTCCTCCATGAACTGGAAGTCACCCGGGTGCCATTAGAAACAGCATCATCGGGCAACTCCTGGGGTTTTTTTGAGACACGGCATAGTGTAATACCTTGGTCTGTACTATGTACTGCATCTCAAAACACCTGGGAGTTGCCCAGCACCACTGTTTCTAATGGCGCCTGGGCAACTTCAGGTTCACAGAGGACCGCCTAAAGTGCCCCCCCCCCCCCCCGGAGGTATCCAACAATCACCGGTTTAACTACGGGAGAAATCCCGCTTGTCTAAAAAGGCTCTAAGTGACAACAGCATCCCTTGAAGATGACATTGTTTGGCCATAGCTCAAATCCTGAATGGATAGTCCAGACGTAATCCATTCAAGAGATGGGGTAAACTGTTCAAAGAGCCTAAATTCTAACATTCTCTGTCCCAGAATCCTCTCTCTGCTGCTCTGACTGTAGACACATGCACAGCACATTTGAACTCTATGAATTTGTAAGGAACCAGTCTTAGGATAAGGCATTTGTACAATGAGTTTCCCTCCCTCATGCTTTTTTTATTCTGTTGATCTATAAGCAAGTGGGTGATCTAAGTTAACAATAAATTAAAGCTACATGTGTCTAAATAAAGCACACAAAACCCAAATGCCTGACGTTGTGGGAACAGCAGCCCAGCAGGCCACCTAGTAAATATATGAACTGTCAAAGTCAATACAAAGAAAGATAGGAGTGAACCGTGGGTAGACTGATGGGACCAAACTTTTTTATGTGTTCCTCCTAAGAAGTGAAAACTGGTTTACTTCTCTTGCCTGTCTCTGCTATTGGCTCTGTCAAACAAAACACATAAAACACTGCAGCCATAAATCTTGACAAATCCACATGATAATCTACTCATAGACCTAACCAAATAAAACTAAGAAAAATACTGCCACTAAAGCTCACCCAGAAGTGATACGGTTTGTGCTATTACAAATGGAAACATCAGGAATGTTGGGCCCAAAGACAGCAAGAGATAGATAAATTTAAAGGCACAGCATGTCAAAAGGCAAGGTTTACAGATGCAACACCATCATATATTTACCCCTCCTTGATCCCAGTAGAACAGTATTTTTTTATCAACCTTTCCATATACTCTTCAACATTTTAACATATATCATATAACTTTTCTGGTTTAATTTTTATTATTTTTTTAGATTGTGACACTGCTGATCATTGCATTTTAGTCCCAAATCCTAAAAAGATTTCCTCCAAAGCCACAAGTAATTCTTATTATTATAAGGATGGCAGCTGTGTCACAAAAAGCAAGATTTTGATAAGCAAAATATTTATTCAAGGAAGAACCAGACATTGTATTTTCCTATTGTGATCCCAAGGAACTTCCATTTGTAAATTAATATTATAGCTACCTACCAATTTGTCCAAGGGGCATTAAAATGGTGGATGGTTAAATCACAAATCTTCAAGGCTGATATATAATAATAGCATACATACATAAATATGCTGCTGAAGGGGAAACAAGGCAGGCTGAGGTGTCGAAATGATCTAGAGATGGAGCAAACATTTGCCACAATGTAATAGAAAGTTGTTACAGTATTGCAAAATTACCTAGAACAACAAAGTCCCCTTTGACGTCAATAACAAGGGGGTGGGGTGGAAGGAGGGTTGTGCAATTGACTCCCTGGTGAGAGGGGGGATGGGCATGAGGGTCAGGGTGGTGTCATGATCTTAAGTTCTGGGGAGCTAGGGGGTATAGGTATGGGGGTATGGGTAGGGTGCCACATCCCCCTGGTGAGAGGGGGGTTCGGGCGATAGGGGAGAAATGTTGTGTCATGACCCCCTGGTGAAAGGGGAGGTATGGACATGGGGAATAAGGGACGGGAGCACATCCCCCTGGTGAGAGGGGGAACAAGGATATGGGAGTAGGATGGTTTCCCTGTCTGCCTCCCTGGCCAATTTTTCTTCAGGGATGTCAGGCTCAGGGAGTGCCCTCTGGCTTCTTGTAGAGCCAGGGGAGGGAGGGTGGTCTCGTTGGGGCAGCTGCTGAACTGATTGGGGTCATGTTGGACATGGGGAAGTATGGCGGGGGTTGGGGATAAAGAGTCATCATGGGTACAGGGGTAGTCAGTCACTTGGTGTGTCTTCCCCTGTTCTCCTCTCCTCCCATCTTGGGATAGTTGGGGATTGAGGTCAGCAGAGCCTCTGATCTATCGCTGATGCTACTTAGTATGAGGTTATTGTCCAATAATACAACTACCATTTTACGCAATGCACAATTAAGTTGTGGAATTTGTTGCCAGAAGATGAATTACAGAGACCTGCCTGGATGAGGTTTCTGAGTCCGTGTTGGCCTGGTTGGTTCCAGCTGGGTACTTGGTACATGCTCAGCCTAGAGTTGGAGGTTAGGGGAATGGAATGGTGGTGGTCTGCAAAGACAATCTGGTCTATCAAAGGTATCAGGTGTCTGACTTATCCAACATGGATTGTGTCCATCTTGTGCTTGAGACCCACAATAGACGGAGATTCTGCTGGTGTACTGACCACCCCATTGCACAATAGAGTCCCTGACTGCTCTAGCTGAGCTGGTCTCCGAGGTGGTGTTGAGATCACCCAGGCGTATTGCCTTGGGTGATTTCTATGTACACGCTGAGACCAGACTTTCAGGGGCATAGCAGAAATTCATGGCTGCAATGACAACCATGGGTCTATCCCAGATAATATCTGAACCAACACATTAATTGAGCCAATAAGATCCACCTCTCTGGGGAATTTGCCTGCTGACCTTGATGGCCTCTCTGTTGATGAGCTGGTCAGTTTATGGTATGGTATGTTGACTCAGGCCATCAACGCAGTGGCATCCAGACATCTGCTCCCTGTCTGGCAGCAATGCAGGTCTGCTTCATATACGGAGGACCTGATGCTGCTAAAGCAGGAGAGTAGATGGTTGGAGCACAGGTGGCGCTCCTCTTGTGGCACAGTCAGCTGACTGCAGCATAGATAATTTTTGAAGGACTATGCCATGGCTGTGACAGCAGCAAAGAAAACTTTCTTTGATGCTTCCATAACATCTGCAAAGTACCATCCAGCAGAGCTTTTCTGGGTGGTGACTAATCTGCTAAATCCTGGCTGTCTCCACCTGGAGTTAGAGTCATTAGTTGCCCGCTGTGATGAGTTTGCCACCTACTTTGCAGATAAAGTCGCTTGTATTTTGGCATGACTTGGGCATTGCTAGTTTGGGTGCAGTCAGAGTTTGGGGTTGGGGAGGCTTAGTCCTGTACAGTTTGCTTGGATCAGCTTCTATTCACCTCACCTACCGATGCAGAGACTGTGGTTGAAGTGGTATAGGCAACCAGTTGTGAACTAGATCCATGTCCGTCCTGGTTGGTGAAAGCTAACTGGGAGATTTTGGGGCCATAAATGGCGTGGGTTGTCAACACCTCCCTTTGGGAGGGCAGGGTGCCTGACTGCCTCAAAACTACGGTTGTTGTACCCCTGCTGAAAAAAACATCTCTTGACACTGACTCCCCCTGCCAGTTACTGCCCCATCACCAATCTCCCTTTTTTAGGGAAGGTTATTGAAGAGGTGGTTGCCACAGAGCTTCAGGCACATCTGAACTCATGTCAATCAGGATTTCGCCCTGTGCCTGGCACTGAGACTCTGCTTGTGGCCTTGGTTGACAACCTCCATTTAGCAACTGACAAGGGCAGTTGAACCCTGTTAATTTGTTAACATCTCTCAGCAGCTTTTGATACAGTCTATCATGGAGTGTTGTTGACATGGCTGCGTGACATGGCTAGGGTTCATAGGGCTGCTCTTGAGTGGTTCCGCTCATTCCTGGCTGGGAGAGGACCCAGAGGATGGTGATGGGCAGTGGCTCATCAGCCCCTCAGGGGCTCCCTTGTAGAGGTGTGTACCAGGGACCCATGTCATTTTTGTTTTCTTTTTTTGTTTTTGTTATTTAAATACGTCATTTTCATTTTCATAAATATCAAGTTTTTGTTTTTGCTTTTGTTTTTGTTTTCCATTGGTTTAAATGTAAAACACATTTATGGATGTAACATTTTTGTTTTTCATTATACTTGGATGAACCTCAGAGGGATTGTACCTCCAATGGAAGGCATTCAGTGTACCAAATACCATAAAGATTGGATGAAGGAATCCAATTTTATAAGAAGTTTAATTATATTATTTTGCAAAAATCTTCATATACATTCTTAGCTGTAGCTTCTTTGCCTCACATTTAATGTAGATGAAACGTACCAAGTTTACACCCCATCCCATATTTACTATCTCTGCCTACTTTCAGAAGGATTGGATAAAGGGACCTGGTGGTATAAGCAATTAACTTATAAATGTATGCCTGAGTGTAAAATCTTTGTAGTCCAACCAGTGTACATAACATTTAGCAGGGCTGTATATCACACTTTCACAATCATCTCTGGCAAATATCAGCAAGATGTGATAAAGGGTACCAAATTTTATATGCCTGCACAACATATGCGGAGAAGGAGTCTATGCCAGGGATTCTCTTACGTGTCACTGGGGTATAAGATCGGTTTGTGATGCCAATTGGCCAGCAGAAATGTCAACCAAATATCCTCATTCTGTGCTGTGACCATCACAACATCTCTCCCCCACTTGTTACTGGGAAGTCGGAATCATCTGTTTAGGAAAGAGCCAATAGAGATTCTCTTATGTCCTCTGTCACAGTGATGATAATTGGCCAGCCTGGATGTGTAAACTATGTCTCCTAATTGCTGGGATGCTATCCTCTAAGCCCCAGTTATGTCTCTTCTATGCCTGCCTCAGGGCCGCACCCTATGCCCGCTTCAAAGCCACTACTGATTGGTCCTGTAAAGCTGGAAGCATGCAATAATTGGCCAGTGGATGTGCCTGTCAGTCTTTTGGGTTGCACCACATCCTCCCTCCTATAGCCTCCCTCTCCCTGCCTGCCATGCCAGGTGCCTGCCTTTGACTGGCACATGTACTGCTATTTATCTGAATAATGGTCTTCAAGGGGACAACTTCAAATGCTTATAGAATTGGGTGCCTTTATCAAATAATCCTGTAGTTTGTCAGAGATGACAGGGAAGGTATGTGATACATTCCTGCCAAATAACTTATAAACAGGATGGAATATAAAAATGTTACAGCTGGAAATGTATTTTCAAGTTAATGTCTTATACTATCAGGACCCTTTATCCAATCTTTCTGAAAATTGGCAGGAGTGATAAGCTTGTGGAGGGACATGGTATTCACAGGTATCATGCAAAGTGGATGGAAGATAGAGAAGTTGTAGCCATGAACGTGTATGGAGATTTCCTTAAAATCACAATGTTCAATTGCTTCTAAAATTGGTTCCCTTTATCTTATCCTTTTGGAAACTGGTATGCATAATGCCCTCCATTGGGGGTACAATCTCCCCAATCATCATCACAATTGAATAAGAAACAAAAAAGGTATAGCCAGAAATACATTTTTCAGTTTTTCTGTTTATTTTAATTTTTTTAATGTCATTTTAATTTCTATTTTCATTATTATTATTTGTCATTTTCATTATTAAAATAACAAAAATGACAATTTTTATTATTGTTATTGTAACAACAATTACATGCACACCCTTACTCCCTGTGGGGTCCCATAAGGTTCCATCTTGTCCCCACTCCGGATCAATGTGTATCTGAAGACCGTAGGTGAGACTGTATGGAGATTTGGCATGAAGTATCATCAGTATGATCACACTTCATCAGTGTATTCTGATGACACTCAACTCTTTCTTTCCCCCATCTGATCCAGGTCCTGCAGTCTTGGTGCTTACCCAGTGCCTGGCTGCCATTAGGAACTGGGTGTGGGCAAGCTGATTGAATCTGAATCCAAACAAGACCAAAGCGATGAGTGTTGGCCAGCTGTGTGACCTGGGAGACATAGGGACCCCTATTATTGATGTGGTCCAACCTCTTTTGGTCACTCAAGTTTGCAGCTTTGGGATGCTCTGTCTTGGATCCACTGCTGGATTGTCAAGTTGCAGCGGGGACCAGGAGTGCTTTCATCAATTACATCTGGTGAGAAAGTGCCAGCGTTTTTTATCAGATTCAGATCTGGCTACCATCATTCATGCCTTCGTAATCTCGAGTCTAGACTACTGCAATGAGCTCTATGTGGAGCTGCCCTTGATGACTATTCAGTAACTACAGTTGGTACAGAACATGGCAGTTGGTACAGAACATCTTCTGTTGGGGGCGGGTTGCTGAGAGCACATTACACCAGTGCTTCAGAATCTGCACTGGTTGCCAATAGCTTTCCGGGAACAATTCAAAATGCTGGTTTTGACCTATAAAGCCCTAGACTGCTTAAGCCCCAGGTATCTGAAAGACTGTCTCCTCCCTCATGTTCCATTGTGACATGAGGTCAGTCAGGAGTGTCCTCTTGCAGTACCATCTCTATCCATGAAGTTTCTACAGCCAGGGCACTCGGAGAGGTATCCTCAGTGGCTGCCCCACGATAATGGAACTCCCTCCCCTTGAAGGTTTGTCTAAGCTCAAGCCTGTTCATCTTCAGGAAATGATGTAAGACCTTTTTGTTTGGCAGGCAGGGATAGGGTTGGGTGGAACTGGGAGGGGGGAGGGTTTGGGAGAGGGCTAAGGTGATTACTTTATTATTTTTTATTGTAACTGTGGCAGAGCAGAGTACCTGTAGATTTTATGGCCTTTTAAGAGCCTAAGACAGAGGGCCAGCACGGCCTGAGTAGAAACAACAGAAAAGGAGGCAACACTGGGGCTGTGAAAGACAGTGGGTGAAGCGGCAGGAGTTTAGGGGAAGCTCTGATTCATGGATGGGTGAGCTCAGAGAGACTGAGGGTAAGGGGCTCTGAAGGAGAGAGCCTGAACTGATACATGGACTACATCTGTATATGTGAGCGCGAGGATGGTGAAGGAACACATCCTGTCAATAAAGAGGATTGAGCTTGACCTCTGGACTGTCTTTGTAGGGTGGGATCCTGCTAAGAATTCTCCCCATTGCCCTGTTAAAGTAAGACTTTTATTAAAAGAAATAAAAATTAGAAATTATTTTAAGTCCAATCAATTGGGAAAGGAACTAATTAGAACTAATTACACTTTTTATATACATAGTCATAGATCTCTAGACAGACACACATTTAAGGTGAGCAAGGAATGAATTTGCAGACTTCTCTGAAATCCCCACATATAAGCATTCAACTCTTGTTCTGACTCTCATAGGTCATGGGGTTACTGCTGAAAATTATAACTTTTATTAGGTGCCTTTCCTTTCCATGTTAAGAATGTGGTTGTTGTGCTGTTCCTAAATATGAGAACAGAGGAGATAAAGTATCCAATTGGACCTGTTGTTGTTGGAAAATATATGCAAGCTTTCAAGATTCACAGTGGGTGATTTCAGACGTGACAGGGTGAATATTTGCCCCACAACAACCACAGTCAAACGCGGGCCGTGTTTGACTGTGGTGAACGTCTATTCGCTACCCACCACATGTTCACCACAGTCAAACGCGGAACGCGTTTGCATTCACCACACTTCTGGACCCGCTCGCATCCTTAGGTCCAGAAGTGTGGTGAATGGCCACCACAGCCGTGGTGAAGGATTTGTCACATCTGTTGACTCACCCTTCACCACGGTCAGGGTTCGCCATCCCAGTCCCGGGCGGGGGGTGCGGCCGAAGAGGCCGCACTTCCTGCCCATCACGCTGGGGGGAAGGCTGATGGCGGCGCGCAGGAGGCAGGGCCGTGTAGCCGCACGTGCCACACGGCCCCGCCCCTCAGCGGTGGGTTACTCAACAGACGTTACAGCCGCCGGAATGTCTCGTTCCCCACAGGTGGGGGTGAAGGGGGGAACATCTGTTCGCCCCCCCTTCACCCCCGGCCATGGTCCAAACCACACCATGGCCCGCGGTCAATTCCAGCGGTCGTAATGTCTGAAATCACCCAGTGAAGCTGTGTAAAGTTCACCCACAGAATCTGCTCCCGTATATGGCATAATTTAATTATTTTCTGTCCTGTCTCTCTCATTTAATATTTGAATGCAAAACGGGGGTGGGGGGGGAGGTCTAATGCTGCTTCCAGAAATTTCCAGACACTTCTAGCAGAAAGAGACTTGGCAAATAAAGACAAGCCAAATAAGTCACAACAATATTAGCAGCTAAGCCTGCTGTCCACATAACAGCCTACTCCATAATAGTCTATTGAACCATGAGGACTTCAGTGGAGATATTCCAGAGTAAGCTACTTTGTGGCTCACAGCCTAAATGGTCAGATTCAGTCTTTCATAGTGAGCTTTTGCAATTTAACATATTCTTTTAAAAAAATACAGATTTTTCTGATGGTCACTGCTATGGGGTTTTCAAAACATTAAGATGTTTCCTCATTTTTCCATATTTCAAACTGACTGGGTAAGTAAAGAAAAGGGAACATGGAAAGCAAAGTTGATAATTTCACGGTGGCAATGCAGACTGTAGTTTCCATCATTAATTAACATGCTACAAAAAAGACTTTCAAATCAAACTTGAAAATAACAGAAGCAGCCCAAAATTCTCCAGAAGGAAATGTCTATTTTTTGCCTAGCAGATTCTCTCTTAATCACATAGCAGGGAAGCATTTCTAACATCTGGATTTTTGAAAATAGAAAAGTATTTCCCTTCATTGCCATCAAAGTCATGCTAGAACATTAGAAAAATTGTGAATTCTTTTTACAAGTTAACCTCAATTACAGAGATTTTTTTAGTTGAGAAAATTAAGTCATATCTGTCTAACCAATTGCTTCCATACTGAAGGTTTACTATCATTAGACATCCATTGGAAGATTTGTCACTGACCATGAATCAGATTCAAAGTTCAGTTTCTCACATGTAAATCCAAAGAAGCTGAGGTGATCTACTACTTATCATTTTTAAAGTGCTACTAGTTGTATGCAGCACTGTACAAACACACATAACATAAGACAGTCCCTACTCCAAAGAGCTTACTTTACAATCCATAAGACATAGACACAGACAGTTAAAACCAAGGGCAATAGATGAATCATGGACTACAGGATGTGGTTTATTCAGTGATTGATTTATTCCAATAAAGTTAATGATTGGGATCATGATTTAAAGGTGACCTCAAAGTGGTGAGTCTTTAACATGGACAGGGAGGGGGCCAGGTGCACTGCCTAGGCATATGGTGCAGTAAGGTGAAAGTTGGGAGTTGGCAATGGAGTATAAGGACGAGGATAACAGCATCTTGCCTGATGAACAGAAGTCACGAGAAGTGGCATAGGGGGAGATAAGGGAGGAGAGGTTGTGAGGGGCTGCAGAGTACAGACACTTTATAGTTAAGTAGAAGCTTGAACTGTATACAGAAGCAGATGGGAAGCTAGTGTAGTGACTTGAGGAGGGGGTTACATAGTTGTAGTGGCATGCAAGGCAGGTGAGTCTTGTGGCTGAATTTTGAATAGACTGAAGTGGAAATAGATGGTTCAGTGGAAGACCTGCAAGGAGCAGTTTACAACCGTTTAACTGGGAGGTGATGAGAGTATGTATATGAATGAATGAATTAAATTTATTGTTTAACCATCAGTTATAACAAAGCATAAATATACATAAAACAGATATTGTAGGCATCTATCGAGCCAACTAGTTTATACAAAGCAACAGACTTGCTAATAAAAATAACATAAAAAATACAACACCATACTAATCCTAACTTTAACCCGATTCTCATACTCATCTATTAACAAAGTATTTTTGTACCTATTAAGGGCAGGTCGACATATGAAGCACTAGATAAATTTCCACCAAGGGCAAAGGACCACTATGTTGAAACGGAATTTGACAAATTCATCCCTTTAACCTTATTTGCAGGAGAATTCTTTCTTCTTTCCTAAGGGAATACAGATCCCTCCATCTTCATTCCACTCTCTTAGTCCAATGTCCAACCACCCATCCTACTCATTTATCTGGGTCCTGTTTGCTACCTCCGTCCCATCTCAATCTTACTTGATTTGCCAAGTTCGCAAAAATGGCAATTTCTTTTGTCAGATCTGTTGCTAATGGATCTAGGCATAATCTGTAGCACTTAGCCACCGAATTCTTTTCCAATAATTTTGAAGCCAGAATCAAAACCTCGGCTCGGATGGAGTTTAACATGGGGCATTCAAAAAGCAAATGCTTGTTGGTATCTATTTTCTGTAAGTCACAAAAACGGCATACCCTGTCCTTCCATGCAATCCCCTGGTAGCGGCCCTCCAGAACAGCCGTTGGAAAAACCCCGCAGCGTAGTCTGGTAAATGCCCTCCGAGTGTGAAAATTTGGCCACACCACCAGATACGAAGCGTCTCCGAGGGGCACTCTTGGAGGAACATAATCTCTAGCTACCTGCTGGCATTGTAATAGGGCCGA
The DNA here is from genome assembly GCA_003113815.1 of Sphenodon punctatus. Taxonomy (NCBI): domain Eukaryota; kingdom Metazoa; phylum Chordata; class Lepidosauria; order Sphenodontia; family Sphenodontidae; genus Sphenodon; species Sphenodon punctatus. The sequence continues at coordinate 1,086,821 of QEPC01011191.1, forward strand.
ATCCAGCTGGTATTGCTGATCTACAAGTCGTTCCTTCACCTGGGACCAAGCCAATTTAAGTCCCATCTCTCTCAATCTCAAAGGGTCAAAACCCATCTTCCTAATTATCTTCTCGACTTGTCCCAACCAGGGGCCCAAGATCCCTCCGTCCCTTGCCTGCCTTACTAAAGCCATGTCCTCAGAAGGTAATGAGACAATCTTCAGCCAATACCTAATGATGGATTGCAAAGCAAAGAGGCGTATGGGGCGGCTGCCCAATTCAAGTCTCAGCAAAATCTGAGGAGTGCCTTTTGGCACACCCAGGATTGCTCTCATAAACTTGTTTTGGACTGTCTCAAGACCATCAATACCTGTTAGGCCCCATACTGGGAAGGCGTAGAGAAGCTGGGGGATCACCTTGGCCTGAAAAAGGCGCAAAGCAGGGAGGACCAACTTACCCCCCTTCCCATAGAAAAATTTCAAAATAGTCCCCGCCGTCTGGGAGGCGTGGCTCTTTGCCAGTGGGCCATGCTTCTGACAACCCCGGGAGCTGAAAAAATTGACACCCAAATATCTAAATTGGGCCACCTGAGATATTTCATTTGGCCCAAGCCTCCAATGGTGAATTTCCTTATTCTTTCTCCTCCCAACAATCATAACCTTTGTTTTGCTGTAGTTTACAACTAGACCCTCTCTTGAAGCATAGTCTCCCATGGCCTGCATGACCCTTCGAAGACCAATCAGGGAGTACGATATTAGCACTGCATCATCTGCGTATAAAAGTACTCCAATCTTCCTGTCCCCTATCTGCGGCGGATGAGATTCTACAGTTAGAGAGTATGTATAAGAGTTTAGGTTGTGTGTTCAGAAAGGAAGGGATGGATTTTAGGAATAGTATAAAGAAAGAAGCAACAAGTTTTAGCACTGTTTTGGATGTGAGCAGAGCAGAGTCAAAGTTGACCCCAAGAGAAGGGAGAAGGGAGTTTAGGAGGAAAGATAAGAACTTTCATCTTGGCCATATTAAGTTTAAGGTGGTGGTGAGACATCTGGGCAGCGATGTCAGACAGGCAAGATAATATTCAAAATGAAAATTTGGGACACTATTATGATGACATTTTTTTAGGGTCAGAACACATAAAAGACAAAAGTATAATTTTTATTTAAAAAACACGAACTAGTGTCGTTGCTGAATTAGCACACACTTAAGCAAAAGAACAATTATGTTAATGTTACAAAAATAAGAACTGCCCTACTGGGTCTGATCAATTGTCCATTGACTCCAGCATCCTAGGAGCAGATTCTTCAGAAGAATGGTTCTTCAGCCACAGAACAATGAAGGAGTACGATGGTGCCTGCAGGAGAAGTGTAACTAACATGGAGCAAAGGCACTCAGCTGAGCCCAGGCCCTGGATTCTAGGGGGAAGCGTTGCAAGTGGACTGACCACCACTAGGAAATGTTAAGAGCAGACAGTGGGAGGGACTGGAGCCAACACTCTGACAACACCCACTCTGAAAATTTGTTAATGGTGCTCACGGCCACGCCAAGAAGAAAGTTTTCAGAGAGGGCATGGGTGGCATGCTGGTCTGCCACCCTCTTTAACCCTCCCACCCTCTCCCAACTTCCTTCCTGATGGGATTGCTACCACTTGGAAAGGTGGAATCAGTGGGAGGAAGGGCACCACCATTGCCTTGGTCGAAGCATACGAAGATTGGCCAGGAGTCCCCTTGGGAAGGTCACTGCTTAGGGAAATCCGGCCACCTTGTCCTTGGGGGCCCCCTTAATTAGGACATGAGCCCAGCCCACCTCTGCCTTGCTACACCCCTGGCCTGTAGGCATAGGTAACATACATTAAGTGGCTGCTTCTTCCCACCCCCCCATCCAAAAATATTTAAAAAGAAACAGAACATACACATTGGTATGCCATGATGATGACCTACTTTTACACACACACAAAAAGGACAGACAGACAGTGATATGCCACTGTGACAAAATACACACACTTCTGGATTAAGTGGTAAATCAGTTCCAGCAACTATGGGGTTAACTGAGACAGGTGTTCTTACATGGTTCACCCAGCCAGCCTGTTAAAGGGAGAAGCCAATCAATGTAAAAGGGGTGAGGGTTCAGTTAGAGAAGAGTTGAGGGCCAGGGAGGAGAGATCTATAGATGGTTGGAGCCAGGAGGCGGTAGCTTCAGAGGGCAGTTTTGCCTAAAGCTCAGACTGGAGAAGGGGCCAGTGAATAGGAGCTGAGGGGGAGACTGCCTGTATTAACGGCTGAGAGTCTGTTCTACTGAGGGGGTCTGTGAAAGGGACCAGACCGCCACTGACTGTAAAAGCAGGACAGAGACTTGAAGAAGTTAAGAAACCAGCCAGAACAAGGATCTGAAAGGCAGGGAGAGACTGACTATAAAAGTGGAGGCTGTGGTCCTCAGGTTAGTGCTACCTCAATTAACCTTGCTGAGAGAGTTACTTCAGTTCTCATTAGTTATCCTAGAAGTTAAATAAAGTTGTTGTTCTTATAATTAAAGAAGCATGCAGAGAGTCTCTCACACAACAATCACGCCAGGCTACGCTAACTTCTAGGAAAGGAAGAGAGACGCATACTGAGAGTAATCAGTGTCAGAGGTGAACCAGCTGGGCAAGTCCCGGGTGACCAGCTGGAGAGTAACCCTTTCTTTCTGACCCAGTCAAATACCTGTATACCCGAGTGGTAGTAGCAGTGATAGTGAAGAAGCACCAAGCTTTCCATCACAGCCACAATGACCATTTTTAAATTTGAGAGTAAAATATCAAGGTAACCCGGTATAGGCTACTACTGCATCAGCTAGTCAAATGAAGTGCTCATTAAAAAGTTTTGCCTAAGGACCTTGAGCCACCACTGAAAGAATACATTGTTCCACTGTGTTAATGGTCAACAGCAAGGCAAATTTCATGCTGTGTAACATGTGTACAGCCAGATGAGCTGCCGAGGACCCGATCCCCACATGACCCCATGGTGGGCAAGTGCTGCCACCACACTACGGGGCAAGCACCGGAAACTGGGCAGATGGGCATCTAGGTGTGTGGGCCATTCTCCGATCTCCTGCCACAGTGTAGGGCGGGCCAAGGCACCGGTCACATGAGCTGGTACCCGGCCCTGCCCTGCCTCCCTCCCCTGGCCTTACCAAAATCCGGCCCCCAGCCGTCATGTGGCAGCATCCAACAGGCAACAGTACCTGCCAATCAAAGCCCTGCCATGGAGCTTGCTGCATGGTGAGGTAGGAGGGGCCCCAGCACACAGGCTGCCAATGCCATGCCTTGGGCAGCCTTACCCCACGTGGGGCAAGTCTACTACATATCACACACTCTGACTTTTCCCGAGGATGCAGCATACAGCAGCCAGCTGCTCGCCCCACCACACAGCAGGGGGGAACATCTGGTGGCAGACGGTCCACAATGCACTTGCTCTGGGGAGGCTACCATGCCTTGGGCAGCTTTAGCCCATTTTAAAATAAAATATTTTAAACAATATATATATTGTTTAAAATAGTCACTTTCACATTCCTTGGTGACTCCCCATGGAGTTTCTTCAGCTCTTAGATTCACAGACCTCAATTCTCCCTTCAGATACCTAATAAGGCATCCCTTTTTCTTTGGGTTTTCTCCCACTCCCCCGTCAGCTCCCTCTGTGATGGTTTGGTGCATCCTCACACACCTGGGCAAAGCCCACCCAGGTGCCAGTCCATCTGACTTGTTAATGATTCTTTTGTCCAGAGGAAGGGATCCCTCCTGGACTCCTCCCAATCTACCTCTAGGTCTCATCAAAAACAGTTTGGCGGGTTTAGACCTGGGTGGAGAGAACTATTGGCCAGTTGAAGCAGGGTCAGCTAACGTGAGGCAGTTGGGGTCTCACACTGGAAGGGGACTGGGGTGCAGCTTGGGGGAGCTGACTCAGCCCTGGAATGGCCCCTTTGCTGGGTGAGCTGAGAATGCCAGGGAGAAGAACTCAGAGCCACCCATCCAGAGACTCAGAACTGTAAGCCTCGTTGTATGACCTTCCTTGTGGTTCCCTGTCCTTAGACTATACTCTGGCATTTCCTCCCCTTAGCAAAGTGTGTTTGTTTAAGTTTACCCCGGGTTGGTCTGAGTTATTTCTCCAGGGATTGGGGGGCCCAGGGAAGGGGGATCTCTCACAACCAGTGTCTGCTACCCAGAAGGAACAATCCTCCACACAGTCTCAAACCCAAGGGGCTTACCCATCAAGGGAGGTGCCATGCAGAGAAGGGGGATAAGCCAAGGGAAGGATCAAAGGGTCTGCAGCTGCCCCAGTCTAGGGAGGCAGGTGACCCATGAGCGTGTGGCATTGGGGATCCCAGCCCCAGACTAACCTGATGCTTTACCTCCGTTTCTGTGGATGGGCAGCCATCTCCAGGAGCACCTGTGTAAAATGAGCCCACCAGCAAATTGCCATGAAGCAATCCACTTCAGGGTGACCAGTAAGGTGGACAATACATCAGTAGTAAGTCTCCCTCATGAGTCCTCTGTATTAATATCATTTAGACAGCACTTTCAGTGTTCATAGTGGTTTGCAATCCTTATCTAGTTCACCTTCGAAAGAATCCTGTAATTATTATTCCCATTTTACAGATGAGAAACTGTAAAGGGTAAGAAATAGTGGGCTCAGTCCCAAACCCTGCATGCCAAGCAAACAGCACACGCTCATCTTGCATGCAACCTGCGCATGCATCTCGCACACACCCGTGCAGGTGGGATTATGGCCTGCGTGCAAGCCACATGCAAGCTGTGTGCAAGCGGTGCTCATATGCATAAGCCACGTGCCCACTGACTTGCCCAAGGCCACCCAGCAATTTCATGGCAGAGATGGTATATAAGCACTGGTCTTCCAGGTTCAAGTCCCAAAAATCTTATCCACTAGGGTATGCTGGCTTTTATAAGCTCATGATTTTACAGACTACACAGGAATTGTGAAATCTCTTGCAGTCTAAAATTGTGGCTTGTCTGTCCTCAGTGGTGGAAGACCAGAAGGGAGCAGAAATTTGGATCCAGCGAACTCCTCACCAGAGAGAGAGGCTTGGAAGAGAAGAGGAGCCAAGTGGTCCCCAAGCCACTGCCTTTTAGCTGCTTGCATCTACAGCAGCCACTGGAGTGGGAGGTTCCCAGCAGTGGGAGGGGACAGGAGCTGAGCAGCAGTGTTCACTTTTGCACTGTGCTTCTACCAGCTCCCCCATTCCATGAATTGCAGTCCCAGACCAGGGTGAACTCACATGTAATTCTGCTAAACTCCGATGTCTATATCTATATAAATAGATAGGTTAGACATTATCTAGATATTAGTAGATACTAGGAATATATTAGCATTATAGGATAGGAATAGGATAGATAGATACTCTATATATATGCATATCTGCATATATGCATATCTGCAACTCTATATATGTACAGGGAGAGACAGACAGGGGAAAGTAAAAGGTCAAATAACGGGTATAAGGAAAGGTAAGGTATAACGCTGAGGGCTGGGGAAGATCTTTAGTGCAAGCACCAGAGTTCTGTAAACGCAACTGGACACAGCAAGAGCTAACACAGAACAAGAGTCAAACAGCCTGGCCCTACAACATAAAGGGTTTCAGTGCCCACCCTAGAGCCCCCATCATTGCTCAATGCCTCCTCTCTCCCAGAACCAATCACAAGGTGCCATTCAACTGCCTGGGACCTGCTTGTGCTGTTCATTGGCCAGCAATTACATTCATCAGGTCCTTCCCCACCCATCACAGGCCCAGTTCAAGAGTTCAACACTGTTTCTGGCTCCGAGATGTCTGCTCTCTACATTCCTCTCAGAAAAAAACCTGCTAGGCAATAATAAAAATCAATAATGACTGTCATCATTATTGATTTCATTATTATTTATCTTCGTTATTGTTATTGCAATAACGATAACAAAAATGAGAATGTCATTATTGTTATCAATATAACAAAAATGAGAATGTCATTATTGTTATCAATATAACAAAAATGAAGTGCACACCCCTAGCAATCAGGGCATCATCTGGGGCTGATCATACAGCTTCCAGGGTCCCACAGACATTGGAGTTCAGAAGAGCTGCATGTGAGTTCACTCGGTTTCTGCTCTTGGGTTCAGAGTCACTACAGTTGACTGAAGCTGCAGCAAAAATTTCTGCACTGGTAGGGGGCAGACGTCTATGCTGTTCTAGACATGTTGCGCTGAGCTGCTCAATACCACAGGGGAAAATCCCCCCCTCCCCTGGGGGGGTGGAAATGTTGGAAACTGACTTTTTGATGACTACCAATTCCACACATGCACATTCATTGAAATTGTTTGCTTTAAAAGTGATAAGCTTGTGATTTTTCTCATTAAAATCTGTGATTTCCTATGGCCCTTGGGGCAGTAAGGTGATTCATCAAGTTGTAAGCCAAAAATCAAGATAGTCCTCTGCAAAGCACAGGCTTCCCAATATCCTCCAGTCACTCCTGCATCAACTTTATAACTTGATGACTTAAAGCATACTATTAGAAACATATTAAAATTAAAGCAGTTCCTACTTCTGTGAAATTTTAAACCCAGGATCACTGGCACCAAAAGCAATAGGTCATGGATACTGGTACAGAATGGTAATTTTTTGATAGTCCCTAAACTTATATGGGAAGTTGAGAGTTCTATCTGGCCCCTAGGAGTGCTGAGACTTCCCCTAGAGAGAGGGATAAGTGGTATAACTGGGTTTGATAATAAAAAGCTGTTTTGTAGAAGCAGAAGCTGGCTCCCTGTCTTATCTATCTATATAAAATTCTGATGTCTGTCTGTTGCTCAATGTTGGTCCAGCCTAAGGCTTTTTTATTTTAAGTAGTAGAGGGTCCAATACTGTCTGAAGGTTACAGGGCCATGGCTGATGGCCATGGCCAAAGTTACAGCCACCCAACATCAGCCCATAGGTAAAGCAAAGGGAGCAGCATAACAGCAGCTGCTGTACAGCTGTTGCTGAAGTCACAATAGACATTTCAGGGTGTCCTGACTACAGTCAAGTTAAAGGAAAGGGGAATAGCAATTGCTGCTGCTGTTGCTGTTCACCAAGAAAAAAAAGAGGGGGTAGGTGTAGATCCCCAACCGGGATGAGAGAGAGAGAGAGAGAGAGGGTATTTTCAGACGTTACGAGATCACGCTAAACCACGGGGCATTCCCACATGGTGATCATGGTTCCGTAACGTCTGTTGGGGTGAACGAAGCCACCCACCAGATGTCCACCTCCGTGAATCATGGGGGGGAGGGGGAAATCACATGGACCACGCAAACGGAGGTCCTGCCCGGACCATCTCCGTTTGCGTGTTCAATGTGATTTCCACCCGTGATCAAGGGAATCGTCTCCTCTGTCACCCGACCACGGCCTAGAATCAGTGGCGGGATTCCGGGTTGTGATCAATTCCCCCGGGGGGCGCCCGCCCGTCTCCCAAGAGGGCAGGCGGCCTAGAGAGCATGGGCGGGTGGGGCTGTGCGGCCACACGTTGAGTCACACGGCCCCTCCCCCTCCCCAATTCCCTGCTGGGATTAGCCGGCACATCTGTTGGATGTGCTGGTTTGATCCCAGCGGGGGATCAATGGATGATTCCATGACGGGGCCAATACAGGCCCAGTCACGTCTGAAAATACCCAGAGAGAGAAGAATGCATCCAGGAACTTACTTGTGGACTTGTAAACCCAGAAGATTGAAAGACCAGCACTTTAAGGTGTGTGTAAAAATGCCCAATGACAATAGGTTCTGACCACAGCCATGTTGGAGGATTTAGCAGTAGGGTTGGCACTGTAGGGATCAATCAGAGGGGATAGGCATAGATGGCCAGGGCCACGGCCAATGGCAGACACTCTGGGAAAGTGATAACGTACCGCTAATTATCGCAGGTTAACAGTTATATATGATCTGGACATAAGAGTTATCAAACCATCATCTCTCAAAGCTACAGTGACCCAAATGCATCACCTCTCTGGTGAACTTCTAATCTGCCTCTTACCTGCATATCTGCATTTCCTTTAGATGACAGATAAATTCTTCCATAGCTCTTTAAATAAATGGTGGGGAACTTCCATCTACAGGCCAAATCTGGCCCATAGCGGTTTTTTATTTGGCTCTTTCCCAGTTCCGTGGACCCAATCTCTACCCTCAAGCACGAGAGTGAGCTCAGGGGAAGGGAAATGAGGGCAGACACCCAAGAACAGGGAATGGATCCAACATGTGATAGGTGCATGCTCAGGACACACTCCCCTTCCTTCTGCTATCCTGAGCACACCCCTTAAGCACCCCTGTCCCCAAGTCCTACTAATTTTCAAGTGGCCTACGAGGAAGAGAACTGTTCTCCACCCCTGCTTTAAATACTTCCTTTTTTCTCTCATCAATAGGATGCTAATAAATAATAAAATAAAATATAATTATAATAATAATAATAATAATAATAAATAATAAATATACAGCAACATATATGAACCATGTTAACATGTGTTTTTTAATATTTGTAAGATGAAATGGAGGAAGCTGCATCATTATAACTTTGTTCTTTAGCTGCAGCTGTGCTGTGGCTCATGTTTTATGATTTTAGTAAATGAAATGCCGTTTATCCACCGGCTATGTAAATTTTATTTGGTGTAAGTTTGAAGAACCCAATCTGGATAACTGTTTTCTGCCTTGTACCAAGAAAGGGGAGGGGGGGGGGCACAAAGAGTTGTTTTTTTAAAAATCTATTTGCTACCAGATTTTTGACACAGCTTGGGTTGATTTTACTTTTAAATGTCGAATTTATGTGAGAGGAGATCAAAAAGCATGTAGCTGTATTTGAAAACCGCCTTTTCAAGATGGCATATTGCACCATTCTATTAAGGTTTCACACCTCAGGCTGAAATGTAATCTGTTTGCTGAGGAAATAGGTTTTTATTGGCTCATGGATAATTTCCCATAAAACAAACCCCAAAGTATTTCAATATTTTGCTAAACATCTGGAACTTTTTCTGTTCTAAATTCATTAAGACGTTGCACTTGGAATGGAACTACCTGCATTAAGCAAACTCAGTCTGAGTGGTTGGGTTGTGCAGAATGGGCATACTAACCAAAGACCTCAAACAGCTCATTATGGACAATAGCAATAATGGGAATGATAAAGAGCTAGGCTAGACCAGGAGTGGGGAACCTCAGGCCCAGGGGCCAAATGCGGTCTGTGGCGAGCTTTTATTTGCTCCTTTTTAGTTCCTAGATCTGGCCTCTGGATCGAGTTCCTGCATCCAATGGTTGAAATTGAAATACTAACCTCAGGGAAGGAAGCAGAGATGAGGGCATGTACTCAACAGCACAGATCCATGATCGGAATCCTCCTCTTTCTGAGCACATCCCTTAAGTACCTTTGCCCCCAACTTCTATGTGGCCCTTAGAGCTTGTACTAATAAGTAATTTTCCAAGTGGTCCATGGGAGAAAAAAAAGACTCCCCCTCCCTGGGCTAGACTATTAATATATTCAGGGCCTGATCCAGAGCCCATTAAAATCAATGGGAGCTTTTCCATTAATTTCAATTGGCTTTGATTCAGTCTATGGGTAAAAACAAACGTACCTTTGGCCCGCTGTGACCTGGACCTCACCGACACATGTAAACACACACCACCAGATTTTGACCTGGGATTTCCCCAGCAAGTGTTGATGGCTACATCTGGCTGTGACCTTGGCAAATCTCTGAGGTCACAACCTCAGCTAAGAGCCACCCATGCGGGCCAGAGTGGGGCAAAGTGGGCTAACATGTCTGTTCTCATGTGACATACCCACCCTGGGCCGACAACTATAGCTGTGCCTCACTGGCCACCATGGCTGTCTATCATGGCAGGAAGGTGCAGCACTGGGAGCAGGGCATGGGTGGGGCCAGTCTCCTGTATGTTTGTTGTGCTCCCAGTCCTACCTGGGCCATCCAGGTGGCAAGACAGCTCCCCAGCCATGGGCACGTCAACTCGGTGCCCCAGCCTGGGCCATGTCACCCGTGATCTTCCGCCCTGGGACAGCCCGGGAAGCAGTCTCTCCAGCTGCACATCTGTTTTTACCCTTTGTTAGCCAAATCCTGCCTGCCTTTCTCTCTATGCAGGGAAGGCCTATATCGTGCAAACAAGCTGTAATCAAGGTTGCCACTTTCCCACCTAGATGCATCGACTAGGGAAAGGGCAGGTCACACAAAAAGGAGGAGAGGCAAAAGAGCTTTTCTACCCCTTTCTGACATGACCATGCCCTCTTTGGATTATTGTGACATTTTCTGATTGCAGTTTAAGGATTTATTGTTATTATTATTATTATTATTA
>QEPC01011191.1:1097944-1108778 GCA_003113815.1 Sphenodon punctatus
GGGGCTGTGCGGCTGCACATTGAGCCGCGCAGCCCCGCCCCCTCCCTGCTGGGAGATCAATGGGTGTTTCCATGCTGGGACCATACAGGCCCCGTCACGTCTGAAAATACCCATTGTTTTCTATTTTTTTTATCGCAAAACACTTTACGAAAGAAGGGAATTACCATCATCCCTGTTTTACAAGTGGAAAGACTGAGGTATGGAGAGACAAAGAGACTTTCCCATAGTCACTAGAGCATGTCATTGATAGAGCTGCAAGGAGAATCCAAGTCTTTTTGCTTCCAAACCAATGCCCCACCCAGCATTCCAAGTTGCATCAAATGTTTCCCAAAAATTTGTCCTCAATGAAAAGCCATTTTCAGTCAAGCAAGAGCCTTTTTTGTGTTGACGAAAACTATGTGTATTTCAGTAAACATCTTTTCATAGGATGGGCCTGGATTCCTTTTCATAGCAAAAGGGGGAGAGCCGGATGTCTGAGTAAACTTTGCATTGTGATTACTTTGCACTCCTCTAACAAAGAGTTGACATGGCTTAGAGAGAAAGTATACACCATCTACCTTAAAAAAGACAAAGTAATCTTCTTAGCAATCACAGCAGAAATTCCAAGGATAGATAGACCATGGATATAGTGAATTCCTCTTTTAGTTTACCAAGAGAGATTATCAGTCTGGGTACGAGCTGAGGCCTATTGGTGGGGTATTGTGGGCAAGCATGTCCTGCTGCTTCTTGCATCATAACTCTTCTGTGGCTCAACAGAAGACCTCATTCACCAGAGCTGTCAGCTCAGCACCTTGCGCCAACACATGATCTTCTGAAAAGAACTGGAAGTGGGATGCTATGCTCACTTGTAGAGTGGATAAAACACGAGTTAGCAGATTTTATTTTGTTGCTATTGAAATAACTGCAAATTTCATTTTATAGCTGACAAAGCTCTAACTATTTCAGGAGAAGGTGAATGAATTATAGCTATTCAGAACAGAGTAAGTATTTCTCAGTATTATTGTTGCTTACGGTTCGCATTTTGTACTGCAGATATAACCCAGATGACCTTACTCTGCAATATATTTTCCACTGTCACTGTGTTCCTTACCTCATCTTGACTAGAATCAGCAAATGAGCTCTGGTGAAAAGAATCTAAAGCAACTTGCTGCATATCTTCTAAGAACAGAGAGCTCGAAGCCAAGAGAGAGAAAGCTGTCCCAAACCCCATTGAACAGGTGTGCATTTCCATAATGGCTGCAAGATTCGGCAAGGCTGGGGCACTTTGCTGCTTGTGCTTTGGAAGTGAATTAGTAATCTTCATATGCTGTGTCCTAGTGATTGAAATAAATTACTTTGTTAAATTGCTAAGCAGGTTGACCCATCTGTTGGCCCATGAATGTTCAGATTCTCGGAGGGTTTATTATTCCAAATAATGACTGCCATATGCAACAGTAAACAGTTCTTTGAAAAGTGACTGAAAAATTCTGTGCCCCTTCTAAAGGCAATTTACAAAGCTATTCATATTCCCGTAAAGGAGCTGCCCTTCAACTCAACTTCCAGAAAGTGATCCTGACTGGTTTATACAGAGACAGATATATCGTTTCTTTGCAGTGAAGGCATCAGTAAAACTGCACTGGGAGACAGATTTACTTGGCATTCATTCTCCAAGGACAGAGCAAGGGGGATAATTATGAATTACTGCACCCTAAGTACCATCTTCCAACTCCCAACTCATTTATTTATTTACTTGAACAGAATACTTACCACAAAATGAGCAAAGATATACATGAGCGATCAGTATTTTAAAACACAAATACAATACAGCATCAACAATTATGCCAAGACACTCTTTATGTCCCCCCCGCCACCCAAACCCTTACAAGCTAAACTCCTACCTCGGACAATGCTTGGGTGGGCACTGCAATGTGTCTTGAAGGTCAGCAAATTCTGGCCCTGTTAGAGAAAGGCAAGGAGCAGGTTCTAGAGCAGGGCTGGTTAATCTCTGGCCTGGGGCTGCTTTATATTCTAATTCCTGGATCAGGCCCATTGATCCAGCCTCTGCCTTCAAGCATTAAATGAGTGAGTTCAGGAGAAGGGAAATGAGGACGTTCAGCCTTGCACTCAAGGATAAGGGATGGATCCTTGGCATAGGTCCATCCATGATATGGAGGACCCTCCCCTGCTTTTCCCTATCTTGAACAAACCCCTTGAGCTGCCCTGTCCCCAACTCCTATCCAGCCCACAGAGCTTATACTCATTTACAAAGTGGCCTGTGGGAGGGAAAAGGTTCCTTCCCTGTTCTAGAGCTCAAGCCTCTCTTCTTCAGCAAAGAAATCAAGGACTGTCTGTCCTGTTATCACAGTTGTCGTCGATACAGTGAGATGAGACACAGATGGAGGAGTTTGATTCAATACTGAATATGCTGTTTGTCACCAAAACATCCAAGACAAGGGACTTCTGGCTGTATAAAACCTACCTGTGTGAACGTGGAGTGGCATAAGGCACGAACCATCCCCATTCATCTGGGGTTCAAGAATTGCCCAGTGAAGCACCCAAGCAGAGCAATAAGGTAGTAGTCTGTAAGTAGCCTCCAGCTACAGGGGTTCTGTTAAAGTCTGCCCTCCTTGGGTGAAGGCAAGCAGAAATAGCATAAAACAGTGTGCGCGTATGTGTGCGCGTGTGTGTGTACGTACTCCTGTGCCAAAGAACTCAACCAAAGCCTACAACACACAGGATGAAAGTTAGAAAAAAGGGTTTTTTAGGTTAAATCCTATGGCTCTGATCAACAAACCACATACTCTGGAGCAACCCCATTGAAGGCCCTAGGAGTAGGTAAGTGGTTTGTGGATTGCACCCTGTGTTGGATTTAAACACCTCCCTTTGTGCCATTGCCCAAGGCAGTTTATTTTCTGTTCAACTCCACTGGCCTTTGTCCTCTTTCTGGCTCTCTCTCATTAGGCCAGAACAGTTGCAAACACTTCCCAAATGGGACTGCTTTCTTAAGAATTGCTGGGCCCCTCTTTCCACAGGCTTCTAATTTAGACCATTCTCATTCTGAAATCCCTGGACAAAACACACACCCTGTTGCTCATATAAGGCCTATAAACCATGCTAAGACCATAGAGTATCTATGATTTGTTCATGATGTTAACAGTGAGTCACCATGGCTAGATTACAGATGTTAAATTGCTGATGGATGGCCCACATCCAGCACATGGTTGACTCTGCTGATGTTCAGCTGAAGTATTTATTAATCATGTGCAGAAAGATCTTTTTTATTCTCTCTGTAAATAATGAAATGCCTAATGCTGTATACCGTACTTCATAAGCTCCCTGAAATGAATTCCTTTTTAAAAATGAAAATAAAATATCACTATTAAAGGAATAAACTGCTGTACATGACATGATGACATATTGGGATTTTCTGACTGGCTAAAAGAATAAACTTGCCTGGTGTTGATTTATGGCCAGTGTGAATGGCCTTTCTCTGAGGGATCGTAGGGTGTAGGTAAAGTGTATCCAGGATGAGGACTCTTCCTTCCTATTTCCCTTCTTGTTTGAAGCAGGTAACTACGTAAGGCCAGATGAAGATGAGAGGCAGTTGGCTTGACAGGCAGCTATCGATGAAAAATGCAAGCACAAGAGTGATGTAAAGCTGGAGGACAATGCAGGGTTGAACTGGTCAGCAATTTGTAGTAAGAAATTAATTTCTCAAGGCACAAAACAGAGACTTTTGAAAGGGTTTTATCTTTCTCTGAAGCACTAGAGTGTGCTTCAAGGTTAAGATGTGGACATTGTTGGTGAAGAATTCACTACCCCTCGCTCTTAGTGTTCGGAAACAATGGTGCTGTTTGGGGTGTTTGAAGTGTATGTCCCCTCAAAGACACATTGCTGAAGCAGGGGTGTGGTGCAGCTATCCCATTAGTCATACCCTCGGAAAAACTAAGGTCATAAAGACTGAAAAGAGGAATAGGAAGAGGTATTGGAAAGCACAAATAAAAATCCCTCTTCCACCAAACCCACAAAACCACTATAAGGCTCTTTTTAAACAGGCTGTGGCTGGGGGCAGGCGCTCCATGGGCATGCCACTACTACGGGAAGCAGTATGGGGAGCAGGTGGACACAGGTGAACATGAATTCCTCCCCCCCACCCCGCATCTCCACACAAGGAGCAACCTGCATTGCAACCAGTTCCTCCACCGGGCGGGGGGGGATGTGCGAGTTGCGGGAACGCACACCCACAGCCTCCATATTTTCATGGAATGCTCCCCTATGAGCATGATGGGTGTCCTTCCATGCATAGGAGCATCTTGTGTAAAAAAGGCCTAAGAGGAGAAGAGGAGATATCTTTCCTACAAGTGGCAGCCAGTTGTTCAGTGGGAGAAGACAACACCCCTTATCTTCTATCCCGTAGGAAATGCTCTCAGCAACGAAATGAGCCAAAGCACTATGGAGAGCAACAGTGGTAGGACTGTTGGGAGGTAAACACAGGTTAGAAGGAATGAAAAAGTCTTAATTCCGGTTTGTTCTTGATAATTTTGTAGGTCTGTGTTTGGTTTCAAACTTTACCAACATTGTGCAGGAACAGTGTTTTATGAGATATTCCTCTTTCTGTCCAGTTTTGCTTTGGCAAGGGGCGGGATGAAAAAAACTCAGAGCATTTCCATTTCTACAATCTAGGGATCTTTTCTGGCTTTCACGTCTCCTAGTTCAGCTGGAGATGTTCATTACTTGTATTCCCTCCTGACCGGGTCATATGGGGGAATCCTTTTTATCCCGCACCTTTTTTCAACCAGTTGTCTTAATAGTTGTACTTGGTTCCCTGTGGAAGCTTTTATGGGTTGTCTTCTCACTTCAGGTGCTAGTACCATTGTCCTTTTTCAGGATATGTATCATTGTACCTTGTACTCTGCTAAACAATCTTTCCAATATCATCACACAAACCACAGCCCCTTCCACAACCAAAATACTCCAACATTTTTTTTAAAATAACTGATTTCTTTTTACATTTCATTCTCTTTCATGGGTACATTTTATTACTTCTTGAATGCTTACAAACCTCTTAACTGGGCAAACTACATGTAGAGCAAAAAATCTGTATTTTTACACACAGTGGGGTACAGATTCCTTTTCTTACTGTTTTAGGTCAGAGGTCATAAGAACATAAGTAGTGCCATACTGAGTCAGACCAATGGTCCATCAAACCCAGCATCCTGTCCTCCGATAGTGGCCAATCTCTATCGAATGGGAGAAAAACCAACAGTCACAGTGGGCAATCAGTTCCACGTTGTTCACTCCCAGCTCGCAACAGTAAGATGTTCATCCCGTAAGCTACTACGTTAATAGCCATTAATGGACCTATTCGCTAAGAAATTATCCAGTTCTTTTTAAACCCCAGCTATACTACTGGACCTGACAATGTCCTCTGGCAAAAAATTCCATAGGTTAATTATGCGTTAAGTGAAAAATACTTCCTTTTATTTGTTTTAAATTTGCCGGCAGATAGTTTAATGGAGTGTCCCCTAGTTCTAGTACTATTTGACAGGCTAAATAACCGCTCCCTATCTAATCATTCCAAACCACTCAAGACTTTATAAACCTCTATCATGTCCCCTCTCAGTCTTCTCTTCTCTAAACTGAAGAGACTCAGCTTGAGAAGCCTCTCTTTGTACGGAAGCCGTTCCATACCCTTTATCATTCTAGTTGCCCTTCTCTGTACCTTTTCTAGTTCAGCTACGTCTTTGAGGTGGGGCGACCAGAACTGCACACAATATTCCAGGTGCAGTCGCACCATCGATTTGTATAGAGGCATTATGACATCCTCAGTTGTATTCTCTATCCCTTTGCGAATAACTCCTAAGATTCGGTTTGCTTATTTGACTGCTGCTCAACATTGGGCTGAGGATTTCAGTGTATTGTCCACAGTCACTCCCAGATCCTTTTCCTGAGTGGTAACTACTAGCTTAGTACCCAGCATTGTGTACTCCTAGTTTGGGTTATTTTCCCTATGTGTGTCACTTTACACTTGTCCACATTAAATCTCATCTGCCATTTAGATGCCCAGGCACCCAGTCTCGTAAGATCCTCTTGCAGTTCTTCACAGTCTGCTTGTGTTTTAACTACGTTAAATAACTTGGTGTCATCTGCAAATTTGATCACCTCACTCTTAACGCCCTTGTCCAGATCATTAATGAATACATTAAACAGCACCGGTCCCAATACAGATCCCTGGAGCACACCACTTTTTACATCTCTCCATTGTGAAAACTTACCATTCAGTCCTACTCTTTGCTACCTATTCTTTAACCAGTTACCGATCCATAGTAAGACACTACCTCCTATCCCATGACTTTTTTCTCAAGAGTCTTTTACGTGGGACCTTATAAAATGCTTTCTGGAAATCCAGGTACACCATATCTATTGAGTCTCCCTTGTCCACGTGCTTATTTACACCCTCAAAGAATTCCAACAGATTAGTGAGGCATGACTTACCTTTGCTAAATCTATGTTGACCCTTCCCATTTAAGCCATGTTTATCAACATGACCAGCAATTCAGATGTCAGGCTTACTGGTCTGTAACTTCCAGAATCACTTCTGGATGCCCTTTTAAATATCAGGGTTACATTTGCCACCCTCCAGTGTCTGGTACAGTGGCAGATTTTAGCAATAGGTTACAAATTACTAACAGTAGGTCTGTAATTTCATATTTGAGTTCCTTCAGAACTCTGAGGTGAATACCATCTGGTCCTGGTGATTTGTTAGTATATAGTTTGTCAATTTGCTCTAGGACCTCCTTCAGAGTCACATTTATTTGTGACAGCTCTTCCAATTCATCACTTACAAAGTAAGGTTCAGGCATGGGTATCTCCCCAACATCCTCTGCAGTGATGTCCGAAGCAAAGAACTCATCCAGCTTCTCTGCAATGTCATTTTCCTCCCTAAGCACCCCTTTCAGCCCCTGGTCATCTAACAGTCAAAGTGACTCTCTAGCAGGCTTCTTGCTTCTGATGTACTTGAAAAAGTTGTTATTATTAGTTTTAGCATTTTTAGTTTTATTATTTGTTTTAGAATCTTTAGCAAGTTGCTCCTCAACTTCCTTTTTGGCCTGTCTTATTAACTTTTTACATCTACTTTGGCAACCCTAAATTATGGGTTGGAATCACAAGCAGGAACACACTATTTATGAATGGGGGTCACAAACCTCACTGATATCTATATATTTTGCATGTCTTTGACCATATGTAAATGGCGCCACGTGGTGGGGGGGTACATGGGTGGGTGGGGCATGCACATGGCCGCACATGCATCCCCGCTCACCCCCCACCCATTCCCATGCACAGAGCAACCTCCGTTGACCCCAGTTGCTCCGTGCATGGGGATGGGTGGGGATTTGCGTTAGGCAGGAGTGTGCATGCACCTCCACTCGCTGCATGCACATCATGTCCTTCACATGGGTCTCTCCCACTCATGAACACATAGATTTCTGTGTGTTCATGAGTGGAACAGGCCCGTATAGAAAGGGGATCATGAATCATTATTACAAATCCCGACACGTTTTGGGTTAAAACCCTTCATCAGGGGTATTCTGTGGACACTAGAACCATAAAAGAAAAACCTGAATTAACAAGGAAGTATGTTTTCTTTATGGGAAATCAGTCTCAATAAATACACCAAATAAATTGTCTAATAGGACAGAAAAGAAACTCTAAAATCAAAAGGGATCACTTATATGCCTTACTCCACCATCTCTTGAAAAACTCAGAATGAAAAATTTGGTCCAAATCTCAATTGGCTCAATATGTATAGAACACAAACTGCAGTGACTATCTACTGTCAAATTCCCTGCTATGATCTTTAAATGTATATTGGAGCATTTGGCTTCCACTAAACTCATGGTATGGAAATCTATAAATACATCAACCCATTTTAGACTGATCAGACTAATAACCCTGGATAACTAAAAATCTTTTCAGTATCTAATGAAATCCTCCAAACAATATTTGCATATTCTATAAGTGTAAAACTAGAAGTGAAATCTTCTCCTAAAAATAGGACCTGAACAGGTATCTAAAAGCTTCTCATACCTGCACAAAAAAGGCCCAAACGAAGAACTCACCTACAGCAAAAACAGCAATACAGTTCTCTAGAGGAGAAGAAAAACCACAAGAAAAGCTACCACAATGCTTACCACAAGAGCTAAACTCGTCCTCTTTGTCTGAACAGGCTCTCGGCTGGCTATCAGCTCAGGTGTCCTATATAAATTCTAGAAAAAACAGGCAAAGAAAACCACCTGTGACAAGCTAGAAAATACTTCATGTTTTCAATACACGTATTTTTGTTGGCCCATTCTTAAGCAAAGAAACTTGATTCTTGCACAACTAATTCTATAAAAATGGTGTGTATACCTTATAGACTGTTTGTGAAGTTTAGTTGCAATATATTTAGGAATGTTATTATCCTTGTTAATTCAAGTTTTTCTTTTATGGTTCTAGTGTCCACAAAATACCCCATATGAAGGGTTTTAACCCAAAACGTGTCAGGATTCGTAATAATTATTCATGCTCAGTTTTCAGTTTGTTTTATTGAGAGGATAATTGGATTGATTTTAATATTCACCAATCCAGGCTTGTATAATTTGTATAGTTATATATCTTTTTGCATGTTTTATTATTTTTTATACAATATAATTTTCGTTGGTTAGTAGCTTGCTCTACTTGTTTTAGGGTAGAAAAGGGAACATCAACATTCTAGCGGCTATGTTTTTGGAAAATATTTGGACAAAGGCAAACAGTGATCAATAGATTCTGGGAGTTGAGATTTTCATTTTGTTAGAGCGTAAAACACCAGTGAATGGTTCTGCTTAGCTTACCTGGACACCACAACAGCTACAGGAATTACAAAGACAACAGGGCATCAAGTAATTAGACTCAAATATTTTTCCACACAGCTGAAAACCTAATGTAAATGTAAACTATGCTGTGTGTTACACTCATCAATGAGAAGTCCAGCAGATGGTTTTGATTTGAGCATAACTGCCTGTTAAGATGAGGGAGAAACAGTGGATTGCAGGTCTGAGAGCACCAAGACTAATGAGACCTTCTGGTTATGGCATTATAGACAAGGAGGTTTGATCACTGGGCCATCACAAGGAGCATGGAGGACATCCTGTTGGCTGTAAATCGATAAAGACAGACAACGACCTGGGATAATAGTTGGCTCAGAGGTTAAAGCTACCCCAGAAAATTAATTTTTTCTGGAACTGAGAAAGGAAATAGTGGGAATGTGACTAGAGTGTAGCATTCACTGAGCTGGTGATGGACATTCATCCATTTTCTATGGCACCAGACTAACAAACTGATATTATCAACTACTTATTGGGAGATGGGTTGTGAACTCCATGCCAGTAGCCAATAGAAATTTCCTGAGAAAGTGGAATTCTGAAGTCTTGCATACTTTTACTTTCTGCAGAGGGTGAAATCTACTTTCTCTATAAACAGACCCTGCTCTAGGGCAGCTCATTACATAAACCACATTTAATCCTTAAGGGTAGGTCTGAAATGAATAATACGCATACAGAATTCAATCTATTCATATCATCTCCAACAGAGAGGATACAAAAAGCTATCACTTTGTATGTCCAAATTAATATCAATTTTTCATTTCTGTATTTTGTTTCAGTTTGGCCATTTTGGTTCAGTCATTTTGGTATTCCTCCCGTCCTTCGGTAGTGCTGCTAAGCACCAGAAAGACTGAAACAAACTAAATGCAAAAAACAAACTACATGAATATTGCATATCCAGACAAAGATCATTCAGATAGTTGGTAGTCTATCCAAGTATATAAATAATCTTGGCAAAGGCAGAATGACATTTTTATTTCAGCATATATTTGTTTAAAAATAGAATAAACGGAGCAGAGACCTTGGGATGGTCCTCTGGAGGGTGGCTCAGTCTTTCAAGGTGTGTCACACTCTAGCCTGTTCCAGTGAAGCTCTTAATCGCATGCTAAGCCTTCAAATTGTCCCATCAAAATCAATGGGATTACTCATATGCTTAAAATTAAGCACATGCTTAACTGTTGTACAAAATCTAGTGTGTGTCTAGTACTTTGCTGATCAGCGCAAGTTTCTTCTCATATGAGTAATCACAATGAATTCAGTCAGTAAAGGACTGTGATATTAGGTCTTCATATACATAAACATATTATACTCTTCTTCCCTTCTTAAGTTAGTCATAAGAAGATAACATAAGTAGTGCCATACTGAGTCAGACCAATGGTCCATCAAGCCCAGCATCCTGTCTCCAACAGTGGCCAATCTCAATTGCATGGGAGAAGAACCAACAGTCACAATGGGCAATCCATTTTCCCTGTTGTTCATTCCCAGCTCCCGACAGTAAGAAATTCATCCTGTAAACTACTTGGTTAATAGCCATTAATGGACCTACTCTCTAAGAACTTATCCAGTCCTTTCTTAATCCCAGCTATACTACTGGCCCTGTCAACATCCTCTGGCAAAAAATTCCATAAGTTAATATGCGTTGAGTGAAAAAATATTTGTTTTAAATCTGCCGGAAGCTAGTTTCATGGAGTGTCCCCTAGTTCTAGTACTATTTGAGAGGGTAAATAACAGTTCCCTATCTACTCGTTCCACACCACTCAAATTTTATAAACCTCTATCATGTCCCCTTTCAGTCTTCTCTAAACTAGAGAGACCCAGCTTGTCAAGCCTCCCTGTGTACAGAAGCTATTCCATACTCTATCTTTCTTGTTGCCCTTCTCTGTACCTTTCTAGTTCACCTATGTCTTTTTTGAGGTGGGGCGAAAAGAACAGCACACAATATTCCAGGTGCG
>QEPC01011191.1:1109072-1125892 GCA_003113815.1 Sphenodon punctatus
TAAGATCCTGTTGCAGTTCTTCACAATCTGCTCGTGTTTTAACTACCTTGAATAACTTGGTGTCATCTGCAAATTTGATCACCTCACTCTTAACGCCCTTTTCCAAATCATTAATGAATACATTAAACCACACCGGCCTCAATACAGATCCCTGGGGAACACCACTTGTTACATTGTGAAAACTTACCATCCAGTCCTACTCTTTGCTAACTATCCTTTAACCAGTTATCGATCCATAGTAAGACACTATCTCCTATCCCATGACGTTTTAATTTTCTCAAGAGCCTTTTATGTGGGACCTTATCAAATGCTTTCTGGAAATCCAGGTAAACTGTATCTACTAGGTCTCCCTTGTCCACATGCTTATTTACACCCTCAAAGAATTCCAACAGATTAGTGAGGCATGACTTACATTTTCTAAATCCATGTTGACACTTCCCTATTAAGCCATGATTATCAACATGCCCAGCAATTCTGTTCTTAATGATAGTCCACCATTTTGCCCAGGACAGACGTCAAGCTTACTGGTCTGTAGTTTCCAGAATCACTTCTGGATCACTTTTTAAATATCGGGGTTACATTTGCTACCCTCCAGTCCTCAGGTACAGTGGCAGATTCTAGCAATAGGTTACAAATTACTAACAGTAGGTCTGCAATTTCATATCTGAGTTTTCAGAACTCTGGGGTGAATGCCATCTGGCCCTGATGCTTTGTTTGGAGGAGATTCTAGAGCAAATATAGAAACTAAATACAGTCATGTAACAGCTCTTCCAATTTAGCACCTACAAAGTAGGTTCCAGCGCAGGTATCTCCCCAACATCCTCTGCAGTGAAGACTGAAGCAAATAACTCATTCAGCTTCTCTGCAATGTCCTAGTCCACATCCATGTTTATTTTAATCAGTTTATTATTGCAAAATTAGCACTGCCCTTTAAAATCTACTCCTTTCTGCTAATAAACTATTAGGATTTCTACTCCTGCTTGGGCACTTTTGGCCTAGTAAGGGATCCTCAACCTGACCCCCAAATCTCACATCTATATTGCTGCAGAAAGCTCCAGAGCAAAGCCTCCATTCGCCACCCAAATGGCGGCAACACCCCCACACCCCACTTGTTAGGAGGCACAGGGTAAGGGCTGCTGCAGGGAGGCTTTCTAGAAAGCCTCCACTGTGTGTAAGCTGCCCCGGAACTTCCGGAAGTTCCCCGGAAGGAAGGCCTAGTAGCGTGCTGAAGCTGGCAGCCACAGCCAGCGCTGAAGCCACCGGACCGGAATCATGTTGATTCGAGTTCATTTTCTGTGGTAAATAATTGTTGCACTCTGCAGGCGTCCAGTATGCTATTGTAGGATAAATAGGAAGGAAATAGGCTATCAAGAGTCATCTCCTTAAGAGATGGGGAGGTGATACCTAGTGTAATGCAGGGCACAGCATGCACTGGGTTCATGGCCCTGGGAAGGGTGTCTTAGCAGGGTTAGCAGGGTCTACGTACCTTGTGGGCACTTAACTCCTTACTCATGCCCAGAGCTGGGACTGCCCCCCTTCAGTCATGGCCACGTTGAAGGGGAGGTTTGCTGTTAGTGGTACTAGCACTGGAAGGCACATCCAGGACAGTACTGGAGTTAATATGTTTAGTTAGCATACTGGACCCAAATTGCTTAGTGCAATTACCCACCGGCCTTTTCTGATAATTGGTTAAATAAAGAGTGTGGCCATTTTGAATCCAACTACTGTCTCTGTGTCTCATTTGGAGATGCGCCGACAAGGAACATACAAGATTAGAGATGTTTCCTTATGCAGCTTTTAGAGCATCTTTGTGTGCACAGGTGGGTGAAAGAAGCAGGATTCCTCTCAGTGAATGTGCTTAGAACTATATTTACACCTGGACATGGGTACCAGAGGGCATTAAAACAGTATTTGTTGTTATTACTATAACTACCACTTCAGCATTCTTCCCACCTTTTGTATTTTTTAAGATATTGTGAAGATTTTAAGACATCTTGTGAAGATATTTTATTTAAAATATTGATTTTGTTTATACATACAAGAACTGCTTGTTTCTTTAGTGTATTCAGTGTGCTTCTAGGCCTGCCTCTGTCATTTACATTGTTATGATGACATTGCATTTCAATATGATCTAATCTTAAAACTGTTGCACAAAATGGGTCTCTTCTATTCATGAGAGCTGCTACAACAAGCTATCTTCATGCTGCCAAAGCCCCTTTATGGTCATATATTCCATTGCAGAGCCCCCTCATCACAGACTGGTAAGTTTTCTCTTCTGATGGGTCTCGCTCCTCCTGTCATTCTGCCCAAATCCTGACCTGATGCTTGAGATCTACTGCACAGAAAGCCCCTGTATTTGTGGGTAATGGGGGGGGGGGAAGGGATGTTGCACCTCCCTAGCTCCCAACTGGCCCTACCCCTTCTCAGCTTTCGTCAGGGGCGGTGGGTTAAAGCCATGCTGGAAATGGACTGAAGTGAAGGACGTTTCTGACATGGCCTTCCCCGTTTGCAAGGATTGTGACATCACAACACACTCAGAATGGGGGTAGGCCTACATCGGAATGGGACAGGCGAACACTTTTGCCCTGGCCTGGTGCAGCCGCACCCCTTTCCAAGCTCTGTGATGTCACAACACTTTCTGATGTAGCGCCACCCCCTTCTTCCTCTAGAGCAAACACTTCCAGTGCCCCCGTCTACATTTCTATTTCTGGCCAGTAGATTGAAAAAGTAAGCAAACCTCAAACAGCGTTTGTTGTTATTCCACTTCAGCATTCTTCCCCATTTTGCATTTTTTTTTTTAAAAAAAGAGACCTGCACTCGGTACAAAGCTTGATTTACCTAAATACATCCATTCTGAGTTGCTTTCATAACTAATTCTATTACTGTAAAGTGAGAGCAGAGGCTGAATGAAGCAACTTCTTATTCACTATATTTGTCCCTTACTGGGCTGTGCCCTGCCAGTGAATTGCATTGTATCTTAAAATGTCCTTCTCACATGCAGGCCCCTATTGAGATACTTTTAGTCAACTGGTTGGAGCAAGTTACCCCTGACCTCTCTACATTCACAAGTGCACAATGCTATTTTCTGCAGCTGATGTGTGGTCCCAGTAGACAGTGGCCACAGATGTCTGCTCTTGATAAGTCCAAAGTCAGTTAACAGGAGGGGACCTGTCATTGGCTTCAATGGAGGATGAAATATGTAGGCTAAATGCAAGAGTTGAAGCTTCCTCATCAGCTACTAAGAATAAGTTTCTTTGCAGCTGCCCTACTACTGTATTGAGAACCTCAGCATGCTGAACTCTGTTTAAAAACACAGGGCACCATTCTCCTTTACACAGCTGTGGGTGTCTTTAGATGCAACAGTGATCGGGTGCTTAATACGTTTGCCATGTAACTGAGTTGGGTCTAAGCATGGTCACTATTTTTGGCCACTGGTCTGCCCCCCATTAGCCTCCCATTAACTCCTTGTTGGCTGATGGATGTCTCAGGGGTGGCAACTGAGTGTTTTCCCTCCCCCTGTGACCATTGTCTAAAGACATTGGGTGGTGTGTTCACACCCATTTTCCATCTGTCTGCCACGATTCCTTCACTCCACACCTTGCCGCACAGTGTCTTTGTGCTCTCCCAAAGCACCGGAGGGGGGGGGGGGTGCGGACTAGCAGCGAAAAATTTGGGACTCTCCCGCATGGACTATAACTAAAGTTTCTGGTATGAGCAGCAGGCAGGACCTGGCTTAGTCCCTGGACATAGAAAGGCAGCCATTGCATCTAAATACTGCACCATATTAAACACAGGGAAACATTTGCCTATACAATAGTAAACCACCAAACAAAAAGTCCAAAGACATCTAATATACTATAATATAAACAATGTATAAAATGTACATACACAATCATACTCAAACAAAATCCACATGAAAAAATAATATAATACATCAATAAAATAGCTAGAAAGAGACAAATATGTAATGAGCCCAATGCGTTTCGAGCAAAAGCTCTTCCTCAGGAGCATTCTTTTGTTGATAGACTCATGCATTCCATGCATAAATAGTCAAGAGCCACCTTTTCTCTCTGCTATAGGCTCTGAATATTATGCTGCTTGAAACATGGATATGTCACTAGCTCTGGAGAGTATCTCCTTCTAATCTCTCTGCCACAACATCAGGTGGTCAATAGTCACACATTCAGCCACCTCTTTCCATTGTGTCTAAATTTAGTCAATGACTCAGAAGAGATTGACCCTATGCAGAGCCTGAGGGACTTCCGTAGGATTGAGGGAGTGGAGAGCAAGCTGTGTAGGACTCACTCCTTGATTGTACCACGCTTCCCACAGCAGGGATCCGTAGGCTCTGGCTTCCCCTGTGATCGCAGTAGCAGAGAAGTATGACACTTTGTTAACACTTTTTTTAAAAAAAAACAACAGTCTTTTCTAGGGCCCATTCTATTCAACTGACGATTGAATCTCTGATTAACCTATCCTGCATGTACATCTGCCAGGGATGATTAGGTACCCCAATGCAGAGCATTGAACTAGAAGTCTCTGGATGTCCTCTCTACAATTCTTTGATACTATAAATACCAACACAAGTGTGCAACTTGGTGAACTTTAGGTTAACTCTTCCCACTAGAGCAGATGAATTGTTCCCTTATAAAGGTAGATAAAGATGATTTCCACTCTGAGATTAAGGACACATTTTAAAAGACAGAACAGTATGGTGCCATCCTTATGGGGAGGAGCAGGGGGTAATCATCACCATGGTGGGTTTCACTCAGTGTCTCCAGGTTTTAATCCATCCAACTGCAGGCTCCAGATGAAGAAATTGGGACTTTGGGGATGGTGAAGCCACATTGATAAGTAGTAGGCCCACCCCCTTTCAGATCAAAACCGGAGGAAAGGTGGCAGCCGTAGCAAAGGTTTCCAATAGGTGGTATCCACTGGACTATTCACGTGGGACAATCATATGACAGGGCAAACGGATACATGACAGTGAGGCATTGCATCTCCAGCAATTCAGAGCTGATGAATGGAAAGGCTCACTGATTTTGCTTACCTGTATCAAGAACGAGAGTCTGAATCTGACTTTTTCCTTCCTGAAACACCAGAAACCTGCACTGCTCCACAGGGGATGCTTTTCACTTCAGCGGGTAAGGTGCTGACTTCACATCCCACAAGCAGGGCAGAACTTATTGTGCTGACTAAAGGAAATGCCAGTTAAATTAGAATGCATGTAGCCATATGTTTCAAACCTGTGGGTCATATTTTATATAAAAATGACTATGACAGGCTGCATTTTTGTGCTGATTGAGTTGAATTTCTACAGTGTGTAGTCTGAGTGCAAAGCTGATCTCAAAGTTCTAAAACTTGATCCTGTTTTTGAGTTAGAAGACTGCAAAATTGGAGAAAAGTTTGATTTTTTAATAAAGGACACAGTCATCACATACAATATATATTTCCTGCCATGTTGAAGGGGCTGCTCATAGTAGATGATTGTGCACAATTAAGGCATGCCATCAGATCTGCAGCACAGCCTGGGCCAAACCATATTTTCTTGAATCCTGGACTGAGTGATGTAACACAATACAGTTAAAAATAATTTGGTCTCGTATACACTGCTAGGCTTAGCTCCACTAATATGTCTGAAGTAACTAGCCCCCTCAGCCTGAAAAACAGGACTGGGTATTTCAAGAGTATTTTTCCATGAAAAAGATATTGAAAAGAACATTTCCATGTGAAAGTATTAAAAATTAAAAATACACAGACTTTTGGTTACTGAAAAACCCAAGTCTTCAAATTTTGGTAAATTTCATATTTTGGAAATCAGAAGTTTGATTTTCTATAACCTTTGGTTTCTAACAGCAAAAAAGGAAGAATTCCATAGACTCAGAGTTGGCAAATGTCAGAAATTTTCCCAGGAAATTTTTAGGTCTATGCAAATTCTATTTTTGTAAACCAACAAAAAAATGGCCAGCTCTCTACAAGTGTGTCATCTACAATCATATAATGTGACACAACACAACATAGGCCGCAATTCTGAAACAAACCCCTGTGGAACAGTCCTATTGAAATCAGTGGGACTGTCTGGGAATGGTGGGTTCCAGACTGTAGGCACCATTGTGTCTGAAGCATGATTCTACCTTGCAATTTAGATATCATTGTATTGTAGGACTAGAGGGAACCTCAAGAGACATCTAATCCAATCTCCTGGCATATAGTCTGACCCCCAATTTACTAGGTCCTAGAACTATACTGCATGCTTGGAAGAGTGAGAGAGACCATTCCTGCCAATTCTCCAAGCTAAAGCCATCCTTCAGCCACTGAATGTGATAAACTGTTTGCTTAACATATAAGGTTAATTCAGCAATCCATGATCCTAATTTAATGGCAGTAAACACTTGACAAATTGCTTTATAGTAAGCCCCAATCTAATGTTGGTAAATTCAGTTCTGTAATAGCCTCTATACAGGTGGTCTTGGTTTCCTGAAAATCCCATAAAATCCACAGAATATGGTGTATTTAAAAGTCTTCTGTTTTTGGCACATCTCTCTGCATCCTCCACAATGCCTAATTAACCTGCACAACTCACTGCCTCAAGATAGGGAGAACAAGAGAATATTAAAACAGTGATAAGGCTAATGAAAACATCCACAATATATATAAACAGATGTGTTAAGCAACTAAACAGCGCTGCAGTCAAGGAAGCTCTGGATCCTCAAGGGATGCACACAGTCACTGGAATGAATATAATAATAAAATTAGTGTGAAAACAGAGAAGTTTAAGATAGTTTAGTTAGACGCTTTGGCCATACCTCAAGTGGTAGAGGTGCAGGAACCAGACTGGCCTTTTAAAAAAATCCACTTCTCTATGGTCCTTGAATGACTAAAAACCATAGGGTAGCATGTATCTCTTGACACAATGACAATTACTTGCACTGCATTTTTGTCCCCACAAGCAATTGCAGGCAGAAAATCCATAGTAAGCACATAGCAGATATATCAGGATGTGGGTTTTCACATACAAACATAATGACAAAATGCATGTTTGCAACCTTAAATGAGTAGCTATCATAGTATCTGGCAACACGCACTAGCTAGCAGAGCTTGGAAGAACCACATTATCCCATTATTGTTGACTACAGGATTTCTTGTATGTAGTTTAAAATGTCTTCTACTAGGCACTTTCAGATGGAAGATATTGGGCTAGGCTGGTTTTATTCCGATTGCATTTCCATGCACTTTCTCCTTAGCATTTTCACCATACTAAAGATAAACACACAGACCTTGGGATTTAAATGTGGGTCCTACTGGGCCAGTTTGTCATGACAAATCTCCTTTGGCTTGGTGTTGTCATGGCTTGGTGGCAGGAAAAATGGCCAATAGAAGAGACTGGGGGTAATTTTTTTGAACAAAGACAAGAGGTTCATGCCTTTTTGTCATGCAACCTTTCATTAGCAATGTGCAGCAGGATTTTCACTCCCCACTGAGATTTAGAAGTATACATGGTTCCCCCAACTTCCCTTATAGCAAAACAAATCACCCTGTGGAACAGAAAGCTCTGAGCAGAAGAGGGAAAAGAAAGATGAAAGCTTCAAGTCTGCTTGTAAGTTATGTATTATCTGTGTCTAATGCCCACAGGGAATGGGAAAATAAATTTAGAGGTTTCAACAAAAAGTCCATAGCTGACATCTTATGTTCCTAAAACTCATTACTGCCTTGGGAGTGAAAGTGAAGGGAACAAATGGTGAATAAATAAGTGAAAAGAGGAAAAGGCTTCATCATTTTGGGTGCTTCTTTTTTTAGCACTTTCCACTAGTTTAAGAACTAGTGTAGAGAAAAAACACTGATCAGTCCTTCAGTTAATCTTAGACTGCGTTCACACCTGCAGTGGCAGCAGAACAAAGACAGCAGCGGGGAGGAGCCCGATGGCAGAAGTGAAGCCGGTGCGAATGGGGTTCTGCTGCAGGTTCCCTCACACGTCAGGGCAGGATTTTGTGCCCTGACATGCGCAAGGGAAGCCACAGCAGAAGCCCATCTGCACAGGAGATACTTCTGGAATCAAGCTCCTCCCTGCTGCCGCATCTTTCCTCACGGGTCTCACCGTCACCGCACCGCATCAGGTGTGAATGTGGTTTTACCTGTGGACTTAAGAAATGAAAGTTTCCTTTCAGATGGATTGCAAAATGCAATTGGATTCTATGAACATTGCTATCAGAAACAATCCAAACTGGAACCTCAGATCTGAATTTCTTGGAATTCCAGCACAGCAAGATTGGATTCAACATCTGTTCATCTCAGTCTAAATTGGTCCAGAAAATTGGTTCTGGATTGGAGCCAAACCCAGAAGGAGCCTATTTTTTATTTTATTTTTAGCTTGAATGTGTCCAAAAAAAAAAAAAATCACATGAGAAAAACTCTTCTTGTCATTGGAAAAGCCAACATTTGGGTTTCAGGAAGGCTTTAAAATACTTTGATGTAGCCAGCGGTTTGGCAACACACACTTTTAAACTATTATTTTTAAAAACAATGTTCTCCACAAGTGTATGCTTTAGTCTCTCATTCTCTATGTCCTTTCCTACGTATCTCTCATATTTAAAGACTTTCCTTAAAAATCAATGACAGGGTTCCATAATGTTAGGTTCTTCCTTCCTTTTTTCTCACATGTCCTACTAATCCTTGATGGAAACAAAATAGTTCAGATGATCTCTTATTAGACCAACTTGTGTTGGTACAAGTATGCAGAACCATTCTTCAGGCATGTGAAAAGTCAGAACTACAGGCTGAACAAATGCAAGACATGTTGGTATAGGTATATATGAAAGCAATCACTTGAGAGGTGCTGTTAAGAACAAACTCATTGGTATTTCAAACCGGCCTTGCATTTGTTCAGTTTCATGGAGGTGGTGTGGAGAATGTATCCCTCCCCTTACCTGCTGACAGACTAGGTGCTGGCCTAGGCTGACAGGTGCTGGGAGAAACACCTGTTTGCCACTCTTTCAAGTACACCTGAAAGTATTTCTCCTCTCTGCAAGCGAAACATCCAGGGCTACTGCTACTAACAAGGTGTTGCCTAGGATCAAGAAGATTAAGGAAGTGGCCTTATACCCCTTCTTCCCCTGTTTACTGAGAAAGGATGGTGGACAAGATGGTCCTTGCTATTTTTTCCCCTGGGTCACAGTTTGATGGTCATTCTAATGCCATTAAGTATTTAGACCATCAAAAATTATTCCAGATCTCCAAGTTTGTATTTCTGAAAATCTCCCATGCACCTCACTGAAAGTTTTACCTGAGTAAGGATGAAAGTTTTGAAACTCGTCAGGAGAACAATTTTAAGTTGCTATCAAATAGCAATCAAATATTGTGCACAACGCGAACAATGCCACACTTATGGCTGCTGGTATTCCTGCCAATCAAAAGTAGTCCATGGGCAAACATTCTTAGTAGGTTAGCAGACAGGAATACCCCATGGAAATTTCTACATAAACAGAAGAGATTGGCAATACAGTGACATGCAGTGTTCTTGCATATCACAGCTTAGATTGCACTGAACTGGTATATTTTTGTATGTCTTAAAGAAAAACATCTCTCTCATTTGCAGAAGATAAATTGAACCATTGGAGTCGCCTGGCCCCTTTTATGCATTAGATTTTACTCTTCTGTTCCATGAGTAATAAATTAGAGCCCTTCCTCCATAAACTCTGCTATTCCCCAGGCTGCTCATTCGATTGGCACATTTTACAAAACAGCATGTTATCTAGAAGAGGCTGAAATGAAAAAGAAAAAAAAGGTGGCAACATACAAAGAGGCCCCTTATAAAATAAGCAATGGCAGAAGAGAGCTGTTTATTTGGAGTCCATGATGGTCCACGCAAAGGAAGAGGGGAATAGACTTCCCTGGTTGATTCAACACTCAAAACCAAATTAGGAAGCTGGATCTACAGTTCTACATTAGAAACAGGATCAGAGCAACGTTATCACTGCTTCACTCTTGAAGTTACCATATCCAGGCCCCCGAATGAAATGCAGGTCCGCAATGTGCCGATTTCCCACAGAATCCCCTGCCCCGTTTTCCCCAGTGCATAATTTCCAGCCTATACAGGGGTGGAGATAAGCAGGAGAGTCCATTGGGGAGGTGGATGAAGAAATCCTCGGGGCTTCCCCTCCCACCCCAGGCTGCATCGGGTGGGAGGGGCTGACAGGGCTTGCCACCCTGCCCTTCCCAGCCTGGTAAATAAATGCGCCTAGGAGCAGTGGCGGCAGCAGCTTCATTCAGTGCGCTCCCCATCTGGCTCCTCCTACCCACTTCCTGGCCCCTCCCAACGGGGCCTCCGAGAGCAAGATGTCCGGATGACATCATCCAGCTGCATCGCTCTGGGAGGTCCTGTTGGGAGAGGCCAGGAAGTGGCTAGGAAGAGCTGCACAGGGAGCATGCTGAATGAAGCTGCTGCCACTGCCACCACTGTCAGGTTCATTTATTTACCAGACCGGGGGGGTTGTCAAACCCCAGAAGCCTCACCCAACACAGCCTGAGGTGGGCTGGGAGCAGAGGCGCTGCGCTGCATCCGGGGGGGAGGGAGGCAAGCCCTGGCAGCTCCACCCACCCCAACCAATGCAGCCCAGCACGGTGAGACACAGAATCAGGCTCCAAACCTCCCAGACTCCCACAGAATTTTCAAAAAAGTCCACAGGAAAATCGAGGCCCTGACCATATCATATAAAGAGAGCACCAAACTCCTTGTAGGCAGCCTTAGCTGTAGGCAAATCAAACGGATGGCAGATCACAGACCAAGTTAGAGCCTCGGGACATTATACTGAAATCATAGAGCTGAAACAAATATTCAAAAAAACAGAGCAAACATTAAAATTTACTGTACCCAAACCAGAAATGCCACAGTGGATAACCACTACCTATTTCTGTTTCATCAGATACCAGTTTCAATTATTTGGGGGCTGGGTAGCAGGGGGTCCCCCAGGGCCACATGGGGCCGCTGGGGTGTCTCTCAGGGAATTAGCTCTCCCCCTGCTATGCCATGTCTGCCGCAACAGCTGCTGAACCCCCTCCTTCCAGGCAGGGGGGTACCCTCTTTGGACACACCGCTCTTAGTCCAGAGGGTCTTTCAAGTCAGTCTTTATTGGACACTTCCCTGTGTGCCTGGGCTGCCAGCTCCATCGCCTACACTCACTCTCTGGTCACTCTACAGGTCACTCTCTCCAGGCTCTGGAGCCCTACAGGTCAACACCCCCCAAAGTCCCTCCAGCCAGGCCTTCAATCCCCCAGCCCTGGCCAAGCCTTCCCCAGGCTAGAGGCTCCCTCCTGGACAAAGCCTCGTGCACTTGCCTGGACTCTTCTGGGTCTCTAGCAGTCAGCACCCTGGACAGCATAGACCAACCAGGTATCTGGCCAGTTGGGCACCCCATTGAATTTGGGATGCCCGACTCACCCCAGTCAGGAAGTGGCTAGGAAGAGCTGCACAGGGAGCATGCTGAATGAAGCTGCTGCCACTGCCACCACTGTCAGGTTCATTTATTTACCAGACCGGGGGGGTTGTCAAACCCCAGAAGCCTCACCCAACACAGCCTGAGGTGGGCTGGGAGCAGAGGCGCTGCGCTGCATCCGGGGGGGAGGGAGGCAAGCCCTGGCAGCTCCACCCACCCAAACCAATGCAGCCCAGCATGGTGAGACACAGAATCAGGCTCCAAACCTCCCAGACTCCCACAGAATTTTCAAAAAAGTCCACAGGAAAATCGAGGCCCTGACCATATCATATAAAGAGAGCACCAAACTCCTTGTAGGCAGCCTTAGCTGTAGGCAAATCAAACGGATGGCAGATCACAGACCAAGTTAGAGCCTCGGGACATTATACTGAAATCATAGAGCTGAAACAAATATTCAAAAAAACAGAGCAAACATTAAAATTTACTGTACCCAAACCAGAAATGCCACAGTGGATAACCACTACCTATTTCTGTTTCATCAGATACCAGTTTCAATTATTTGGGGGCTGGGTAGCAGGGGGTCCCCCAGGGCCACATGGGGCCGCTGGGGTGTCTCTCAGGGAATTAGCTCTCCCCCTGCTATGCCATGTCTGCCGCAACAGCTGCTGAACCCCCTCCTTCCAGGCAGGGGGGTACCCTCTTTGGACACACCGCTCTTAGTCCAGAGGGTCTTTCAAGTCAGTCTTTATTGGACACTTCCCTGTGTGCCTGGGCTGCCAGCTCCATCGCCTACACTCACTCTCTGGTCACTCTACAGGTCACTCTCTCCAGGCTCTGGAGCCCTACAGGTCAACACCCCCCAAAGTCCCTCCAGCCAGGCCTTCAATCCCCCAGCCCTGGCCAAGCCTTCCCCAGGCTAGAGGCTCCCTCCTGGACAAAGCCTCGTGCACTTGCCTGGACTCTTCTGGGTCTCTAGCAGTCAGCACCCTGGACAGCATAGACCAACCAGGTATCTGGCCAGTTGGGCACCCCATTGAATTTGGGATGCCCGACTCACCCCAGTCATGTTCAGGCACAAACTGGTACCCAAACATGACCCAATGGGCTACACAACTCCCTGAGCTGACTCAGCTCACCGGCCAGGCTGCTACTTCTCTGGTCCAGACCCCTGGCTGATGCCCGGGAACCCAAATAGGGGAATACAAAATGGGGGAGCACACTGTGCTTCCTTGAAATGGGGCCTCCTGTGAAGAACCCTCCTCACTCCCCACCCCCTCCACTCAGAAAAAGCAGAGCAGGGAAGTTCCCCACTCAGCTGAGTGGCATGCAGACTGGGGAGAAGCAGGGAGCAGCCACGGGCCCAGACCAGAGGAGCAGCAGCACAGCAGGTGAAGTGAGTCAGCCCAGGGAGTCGTGGGTGCTGGGATTGGCATCCTGGAACATCCCAGAGCATCCTTGGGCACCCAAGTATACCTGTATTTTTGGACACCGGGCACCCGATGGGAGGCCAGGTACCCCATCAGGTGCCCGCTGGGTGTGCTCAAAAATGTGGATATTAACCATAGTTAGCTAAAGTTCTACATGCTGCAGCTCTGCTTAGACTCCATGCACCCATATTTTGCCTTAGTCTTTCAGCCCCTGTCCTCTTCCTCTGCAGACTGGGGGCAACACTGCTTTCCCTATATGCTTTCATTAGCAAAGATGACTACCTGAACTGCAAAGGGTTCTTCTCTGTGGTTCTCTAGGCCATTGTGGGACACCATGCCAAGTTTGTGGATGTGCTTGCCAAGTGGTTAGAAAGAACCATGACACCTGCATCTTCCACCACTCCCCGCTTCTTTGGCCACATGTACACCGGTGACTTTGGACCCTAAACTGAAACGTGCATTGAGAGGGTGCTCATGAGGCCTGTTGTTTTGGGGAACCCTGCCTACCCACTGAAGCCCTGGGCTCATAAAGGCATAAAATGTTACTTGCACCCTGGAGCAAAGGTACTTTAATCGGCAGCTCAGCACCACCCACTCTGTTGTGGAGAGGACTTTGGAGCTCTTAAAGAAGCAGTGGAGATCAATAGCTGCTAAGACTGATTTCCAGTTGGAGACCATGCCCCTGCTAACAACCATCACCTGTATTCTTCACTAGAGCTGAAATGAAAAATGTCTGAGGGTGCTGTTTCTGACACAAGCAGCTTTTTCACCTTCATTCGCATGAGAAGGAAATCTACCAGCATTTTTGGCATTTTTTGTGATTTCCTACTATTTTGATAATTTCTGGAAGTTTCTGGTAATTTTTTATATTATCAGTATTTTTCAGTAATTTTTGGTATTATCGATAATACCAGAAATTACCAAAAATTACCGAAATGGCAGAAAATAGTGAAAAATCACAGAAAATGTTGGTAGATTTCCTCCTTGCTCCTGAAAGTTCGGCATTCCCTGACAAAAGGAGAGCACCTGATCTCGCTTCAGGCCTCTTCTCCACAACACCTGCGAGACTGGTGAGACTATGTTGGAGAACTCCCTTCCCCTCTCCTCTCCTCCCCACACCCCCACCTCTGCCAGTTAGCTCTGGTGAGCCAGTGCCCCTAGTCTGGGACAAGTTGAACAGAGTGGAGCAGAACATAGCTGGAGAGATCTGGGAAGCCTTGTGCAGGCACATCAACTGCAATGCAAGCACAAGCACCCAGAAAGAAATCAGTGGCAGCTTAATGGCAGTTCTTTTTGTGTTATCAATAAACCCTTTAAAAATGTTTCTTGTGTGCCACTGTGTTTTCCTCTGGCCCATCCAGACCTGCCCCCCACCCAGCACCAGAATGGCATACTTTCCCTCCTTGGGCCCCCACTTTCCCTCCCATGCTATTTCCTGCCCTGTCCTTTCCCTGTGCATTCCCTATTGGCATTAGCAGGCTAGCCAGCTGCAGGCCTCAACCTTTGTGTTTTCCTATTGGCATTCACAGGCTAGCTGGAACTGGGAATGGTAATAGGAAACACAGAGGCACAGGCATGCTGCCAGCTACTATGGGTCCACCCCCACCCCACTCCCAACATCCAGTCCACAGAGTGGCTTATCATTATGCCATACCAGCATTCTCCATGCCCATGTACCCCCACTTGCAAGTGCATGACCAGAGAACTCCCAAACTCACATTTACAGGGCACCCCCCCCCCTTCCCTTTCAATTCCCAGTTGCAAAGCAGCTTATCACTATATGCCTTATGCCATTCCAACCCCCAGCCCCAAAGCAGCTTATTGCGATGCCTTACCACCATTCCCCAAGCCCTGCCTCCCCCAAACTTCCCAGAACAAGCATGGAAATGATGGATTATGAAAAATCAATTAACTTTATTTAACGAATAGCTTTTACAGAACTTTTCAATAACTTTATAAATAACTTCTTAACTTTAAAAAAAAATCTACCTGCCCCTTTTGGGGGCAACTGGATGCACTCACTTGGGTGGTGGGACTGGTGGAGCTCCCAGACAGGAGTGTGGCAGGAAACGAGCTCAGAGAGATACGAAGGGAAAGGCCATGAAGGATGCTGAAAGTAAGAGCCAGGAGCTTGTATTGAATGCATTCAGGTAGACGGAGCCAGTGGAGAGAAGAGAGCAGGGGCTGAACATGCTCAATGCAGTGAGTGAGGTGGATGACCTTGGCAGTGGAGTTCTGAACAGAAGCGGACGGGGTGGAGGGGGGAGGTATTTCACTTCTGTCCTTAGTTTCTTTTATTTGTTTTTTGTTCAGTTTTCAGTACTTCATTAACTTTGGATGTATTATTTTACACTCTGTGCTTCCTATTACCATTCCCAGATCCAGCTAACCTGCAAATGCCATTAGGAAAACACAGAGGTTCCGACCTGCAGCTGGCTAGCCTGCAAATGCTACTTCCAAAGTTCATTAACTTCAAAGTTAATGAAGTTCTGAAAACCGAGTAACTGAACATACAAGTAAACAAAATGAAGTAAATAAAGCAAATAACTGACAAGAAATAAGCAAAATATATGGTGGTATTCTGTCGTGTGACCATATATGCAAAGCTATATACGTGAATATGCAACCACATATTAATTTCAGCTCTACTTAAAGGTCAATACATTTAAGCAGGAAGAAAAGCAAATTCAAGTAGGGACTCTTTGTGGTTCTTGTGAAATTTCCAGAGACTGAAGAGATTTTTATTTTGTAAAAATCAGCTGATCTTTCAGGCAGTTATTTGGCTTAGAGAGCTTCTGAACCTTACCTATCAGTACTAGTAAATGGCTGTGTTTGCTACAAATTATTCTGATTGTATATTTGTGCAGCAGTATAGATGTACACGGTCCTTGCACGGAACATGTAACCCAACACCCCTGGGTGGGCTGTCAACAGGAGGGGATTGAACTGGGGGCCTCTTGCTCCATATGTATGAGCCTCTACACTCAGAGCTAAATAATCTGGGTCTATGGCAAATTCGTGAATGTGGGTGGTCTGGCTCCACTACAACACTAAAAGAGACCAGTGTGCCGCACCTTCTTGTGCTGCACACAGAAAAATCATTGGTGCTTATTACGGTATAACTTCTCCTACCTAGACACTTTGGGGGGGAATGCTTTTTGTCCAAATTAGAGCTGAAATGAATATCCTAGGTGACTATTGTATTTGCCATATTTAGCATTTACCCACCTCAATTTGGGCCTGCTTCTCTCCCCACTCTCACTCTCATTAGTGTGCATGTAATGTCCACCTTAAAAACCTACCCGTGCCATTATCAAACATGCCTTCTCCCAGCTGCTCCTGGTTGGCAATGTGAACCTGGCGATGCTTGCTGTTTCCCAGCCACTGCATTCTATGCACCCACTTGCAAGAGGCTTACTATTAACATGACCATGGCTCAGACGGACAGCCAAGCAACAGCCAGCACTGCCATCTGCCACCACCACACAATTTCAGTTGCTCTCTGCCTAGCAATCCACCACCAATGCTGCATTGTACACAATGCTGGGTTCTAAATTAGGAGTTACCACTCAGGAAAAGGACCTTGGAGTCGCTGTGGACAATACACTGAAATCCTAGTGTGTGTGGCAGCCAACAAAAAAGCAAACAATGTTAGGAATTATTCATAAATGGATAGAGAATAATACTGTAAATATCATAATACCACTATATAAATCTATGGTGTCACTGCATCTTGAATATTGTGTGCACTTCCAGTTGCCCCATCTCAAAAAAGAGATAGTATAAATTAGGGGTGGGACCCCGGGGCAATTACCGGATACCGGATTTACCAGTTTCCGGTTCTCAAAGAACCGGATTCTCGGATTAAATCCGGTATCCGGTACCGGTTTTATTTCATTGATTTCAATGGGGCACTGTGTCCCCATTGAAATCAATGAAATACAATTAATTCCTCCCCCCTCCC
>QEPC01011191.1:1126475-1145321 GCA_003113815.1 Sphenodon punctatus
ACTTTTTTGGTGGGACTTACATTGCAGCCATTCATTTAAATGGCTGCAATGTAAAAAAATCCGGTACCCGGAATCCGGTAACAGGACCGGATTTACCGGGTTGAATCCGATAATGCCGGTACGCCCAGTACCGGCATTATCAGATTCCGGATTTACTGGTATTCCCGCCCCTAGTAGAAATAGAAAAGGTACACAGATGAGCAACAAAAATGATAAGGGGTATGGAACAGCTCCCCTATGAAGAGGGGCTGGATAGGTTGAGGCTCTTCAGCTTGGGAAAGAGACAACTGAGAGGAGATATGATAGTTGTCACGGCCACACTCCTTATGCAGATTAGATCTTGTGTCCGAATTGTAATGGTGGGGGCAATTCGCTCAAGTGAATTGGGTTCAGCACCCATAACCAAACACATAAACATAACTCAGAGATTGGCCCAATATCCCATCAGGTACCAATCCCTCTTAACTGTTCTAAAGTCTCCCCCTCCCAATGCCAAGGTCGTGGGAGGGGGACCAGGGCCCATGTGGGATGGAGGAAGGAGGATAGTGCCCTCAAGTCGGGGACAGTACGTGTCCCTATGGCCCTCACGGTCACTTCTCCCAAGGGGTTGATTCCGCCGCTTTCCATACCCTGCCATTGTGGCTGGGATCCCCCCTCATCTCTTATGGAGATGCCCCATTCAAAATTCTAGCCTACCTAACTCAGGTGCTGGACCCCTGCCACCTAGGGGCTGCCAGGATCTCCTGGACAGGCCCGACCCCCCAGCTACATAATACTAACTAGAACTTCTCTCATTTTCTTTTTTACAGCTGCCAGGTACCATTCAGTCCCTGTGGGGGATAAGTGCACGCCATCTACCCTATATAGATCCACCCTCTTATGCGTGATGGCTTCATGAGGATCGTCGCCCCACCGACTTCCTTCAGCCATCTCCCTATCGCCTTGTTGACTGTCCTCCTGGTCTTGTCAATCTTACGTGGTGGCACCCCTGGGCCCCAGGATATCCTCTCCACCCAGTCGTTCTACAGAATAGTCACCCCGGGGAACATGTACTTAATTGACCAAATGTCGCTTCTTATTTCCTTCAACATTTGGACCCCTTTTATTTTCATTAAATCATTCTCGCCCAAGTGAATAACTAATATATCCGGCTTGACCCTTTTCTCTCTGCTCAGGGTGGGAATCAACTGGCACCAACACATGCCTCCCCAGCCCATCCACCTGATCTGTGCATAAGCCGATAAACCCAGTTGCGTCCCCCAATGCGAATTCTCTGCCACCTTGCCGGCCCATCGAACCAGGCTATGACCCACGATCCAGACCTTGTACTTTGGAGGATGCCAAGGACCTGGGGAAACAGAAATCGTTACTCATCCTACAGAGACAGGGGGGACCTGACGTATGCCTTGTACGCCCTGCTACGCCACCTGCCTATAACTTGAAAGTCCTGCTCCCGAAGACCTGCCGATGAGGCAAAGCTGGCCACCCCTATCCAAAATGAGTGAGTCCCAAACAGTCCAGCTGGAAGATCGAGGGCTGTGAGGGAAGCCTGCATCTTTGACATCAGTTGGTACCTGGTGAGGGGGCTGCCATCAGCATGACGGAGCAGCACGCCAGGGACCAAAGGCCGCACAGACAAGTACCATAACAAGGCCCGCACCAAGCATAGCGCCACCGTCCCCGCCCGGGCCAGGTGTACTGTGACTCCTCTACCCCGCTGGTCAGTCTTTGAGTGGCGCAAGCGCAAGGCCACCTCCTGTTCTATGATGGATACATCCTCTATAGCAAGGGCACGAGCGGCTCTATCCCTGGTCGAATCAGCAACCAACTCACTCACCCTAAATGCGCTGAAAAAGGCCACTGTGAAGGCAGCTGTGAACAGCTTGACTTCCCCTTCTGATGAGCAGATGCGGGGCAGCCTCCCACAAATGCTCACCAGCAGCTGTGGTGTAATGGGCGGCCTGCTGTCTTGTGCAGTGCCCTGTTCTCTGGCCCATGCCTCCAACATGCGCCGAGTGAAAAATTCATGGTCAGGAGGGGGGTAGCCTGCTAACCGGCTCATAAAAGCCACTGCTGCAAGCTTAACGCTAATAGTGCCTACCGCAGAGCCCTGTTGCCTGATAGCCAGCATGAACTTAAGGACCTGAGGTTCCGGGATAGGAAAACCCGTATGCCAACCCTAGGATAATCAACAGCCCTGAAATTCATTGAAAGCCCTTTGGTATTCGGCTCTGGTTCGCGGTGCCAAGAATCCCTGTACGGTGTTATAGAGGTCTATGATCCAAGGTTCCACGCCCACTGGGTTAAGGGCTCCAGGTCCTGCCTGGCTCCAGGTGCGAGCGAGCGAAACCGCTCCATCTGGAAGCGAGATATGGCATCAGCCACTCCGTTGTTAACCCCGGGGACATGCCGAGCCTTGAATACGACATTATTATGCAGGCACACTAGCACAAAAGTCCTGATTAGTCCCATGACCCTGGACGAGCGCGACGATTGGGCATTGACTATATGGACCACGGCCTGGTTGTCACACCAAAAAGTCACTGTGTGGTTGGCGAACTCGCCTGTCCAGAGGCCAATACTATCGGGAAGAGCTCCAGAAATGTCAAATCCTTTATCACTCCCTGTTCCACCCACTCCGTGGGCCAAGGGGCCCCACACCACCAGTCCCTGAATATCAAACCGAAACCCATCCCCCCAGCGGCATCTGAGTGGACCTGCAGTTCAGCTTCCACTAGGAGTTCCTCCCGCCACAAACTCACTCCATTGAAGTCCGCCAGGAAAGAAGACCAGATGTCTAGATCGTCCTTCATATCCCGGGTGAGTCGTATGTGGTAATGTGGCTGAGGTGAGCCAGCCAGCTTGGCATACAATCGTGACAAGAAGGCTCTGCCAGGGGCCACCACCCTACATGCAAAATTCAAGCTGCCAATTAAGGATTGGAGCTGTCTCACGGTGACCTTATGGGTCAACATACAACTGGTGATTTTTGATTGTAAATCAGTCAATTTGTCGTCTGGGAGCCAGGACACCCCTTTTATTGTGTCAATCTCTATCCCCAAATACTGTAGGGTGGTGGCCGGGCCCACTGACTTCTCAGGCACCAACGGGATGCCCAAGCTGTCTGCCAATTCCTGAAAAGACTCCATTAGCTTCCGGCACTCATCAGTCCCTGCACCCCCTATGAAGAGGAAATCATCCAAATATTTGGTGATATCCCCTCCCTCGGTGCGCCGCCGGATCAGCCACTCTATAAGCATACTAAAACGCTCGAAGGCCGAACAGGAGATTGAGAATCCCATTGGCATAGCCTTGTCAAAGTAGAACTACCCCTGAAATGTAAGCCCCAGCAGGTGGAAGCTATCCAGATGCACCAGTAGCAAACGAAAAGCGGACTTTATGTTATTATTATTATTATTATTATTAAACATTTATAAAGCGCCAGTAGTAACCTGGCGCTGTACAGAACATACAATCAGATGCGGTCCCTGCCTGTGGCTTACAATCTAAAAGACAAGGAGGGGGAGACAAGGAGAGGGGACAGCGGGAGAGACATGGGAGAAGACAAACAAACATTCAGGCAGATGCGAAGTCTCAGGTGCGTGTACTTGGCTTGGTTACAAGGTGGTCGGTAGCAGCAGTCAGCAGAGGAGGGCTGACAGTAAGAGCAAGGGGAAAGACTAGCTCCACTGCTGTGTCAAATGATGTATACCTCACTGTGGCCAATTCCTTGGGTATGGCGTCATTAACCGACCTTCCTCTTGGGTATGACAGGTGATGTATCATACAGAACTCGCCCAGGGACTTTTGTCAGGAAACGGTGGGGAAGGGAAAGGGCCAACTATCCTACCCTCAGCACACTCCTTCTCTATCTTCTGCTTCACTACTGACTCTAGGCCCAAGACCGATTTTAAGTTGGGCACGGCTTTGTGCGGGTGCACCTCTCCCGCTGGAATACGAAACCCCTCCCTGAACCCATTGACTATGTATTCTACCTCTGTTCAGTCCGGGTCGGGTTCAAGGGCCACCGCCAGCCACTCTACTTTAATTGGGAGTTGGGGCCCTTTACCGGAGCCGACTGTCCTGCAGCCCCTTGCCCCCCTCTTCCCCATGATCCTGAAGGGGCCCTGCCCTTATTGGCTGACCTGGCCCTGGGGCAGGCAGCGGCATTATGCAGGCCTGCACAGTTGGGGCAGGAGTGCTTGAATCTCCATGTCGCCTGGGAACATTTTCCCGTGCGATCAAACTCCCAGCATTGGTTTGCCTGGCTGGCCGCTGATCGCTTGCCTTCACCACGAAAAAGATCATTCGCGAGTGCCACTCCCCCTTTTGCTAACAAGTGGCCACTGTGTGACCTGGGGGCCTTAGCAGTGTCCACCATGCAATCCAACCACAAGTCAGGTGCATGGGTATCCCAGCGCATGCCCAGGGAAAAGGCTGCCCGATGACAAAACTCCTTGTCATATCGGAGCCAGGCCTCTGCCTTTCCTGACTCGTATGCCCAGCGGACTATGTCCACGTATTTGAGGAGCTCAGGAGCCCTGCTTGGCTACGCCTGCATCACGACTGCCTGGTAAATCGCAAAGGCCGCGGTCCAGTTGGTCCAGTTCCTGTCGGCCTTGGGGTGCTTAAAGCTCTCCTTCTCCTTCTTGTCCTCGGTGTCTGCCAGGCCTACTAGTGGGTCCCGGAACAGGAGAGCAAACAAATCTATAAACTCTCCCCTCCATATCTTCTCACGGGTGGCTGGCAGGAGGTGTAAACCAATGGGGGCCAACACTGCTGCATAGTCCACCCCAGGGAATGTATACTGCCTCATCTCAGGGCGCTGAGTGTATCCCGGGGCCAGATGGGCCCTGTGCCCCCCCACCTGCAGCACATGCCCCGCTTGTACAGGGGCCGTCACCGCACCAGGGGCCTGCCCAACCCCTACTGGGGTGGGAGGACGGTATGCCAGTACCCAGGCTCCGTTCCACCACATTAGTTGGGTGGTCATCTCCCCAGTCGCGCCGACTCCACCTCCTACTGTCATCGCCTGCTGCCCTGGGGCTGAGCCAGGATACTGTGGGGCCCCCACTGTCACTTGGGTTCCACTACTAGGGTTCAGTCTCCACCCTCCTAGAGGGTTCACCCCCCCACCCTGCCAGGGGGTATGCCCTGCCACTCAGGGTTGCCGCTACTGCAGAGGGTGCACATCCTAACATACCCGATGCTGGCCCGGCTGCTGACACCTTGATCCCTGACCCTCCACCGCCTCGTTGTTCGGTCATGGTGCAGATGGCTTGCTCCAGTGCTACTACCCTCTGCCGCAGCTCATCGTACTCATCGGTCTGCTGGGGCACCCCTGATCCTGAGGGCTGGTGTCCACTGTCCCTGCTTCCAAGAGATGGAGGGGGCAGGCCCCACCCAGCCCCCGAGCCCGTCTCAAAGCCGTGCCCACTGCCGGGGACTGGCTGGTAGGCCAACCCCACTACTGGCCTGCCTCTGCCCCCCACTGGCTGCCACTGAGGGGCCCACTGCACCTGAGGGCTGGGCCACGGGGCTCCCTGCGCTGGGGGGACAGGCTGCCAAGCCCCAATGCCCGCAGGGCCAAAGGATCTGTCCAGGCCAGTTGTCAACTCAAGTGGGGCCTGAGTGCACCCAACAGCCTCACCTTGGGACTCAACCCACATGCACCTAGGCACTGAAGGGTCCTCAGTATTCTGGGCTGGAGGCTTCGTTCTCCACCCTCCCCTGCGGGGGTCAGAGGAGCCTCAGGTCCTACTGCTGGCCCCACCTGTACCGGGGCCCCCAGCCTGTGTTGGTCCACCATTCACACCCCTCCCATATTGCGCAGGAGGGCTTCTCAGGAGGGCTTCACACCCTTCCAGTCATTCCCTCAGTGAGGGCTCCCGGGGGGGGGGGGGTTGCAGGCTACCCGCTACCCATTCCTCAGTGGCCTGTGCCACCTGTCCTGGGCCCTCAGCCTGTGTTGGTCCACCATTCACCACCCCCACCACCCATATTGCGCAGGAGGGCTTCGCACCCTTCCACTTCTCGCCCCCATCCCGGGCCCTCCAAACATTTGCGGCAATTAGGGAGAATTTGGCGGGAAGGGGGGTGACCCCACTCCGGACTCTCTGCCTCTGCGCTCCCTGCCCACATCACAAACCTGAGTGCTCCCTTCTCTGTCCTGACCTTTCCGGTGTTTGCCAACGCACCCTGGCCTCCGGCGCGTCGGTGAATTCTCGGCCAGCTGCTGCTCTGTTCGCCGCCACCTCCGAGCCCCGACTGAGGAGACGAGCAGCGGATGAGCACCCCCTTTTTGGGTGGTGCACCAATCATTTGCGTGAGTTTCGTGCCCTTCCCATTGAGGGTTGCCTAGCAACCCCGGCCGGGTGCATATCTCTTCCCACCATGCGGGCGCCTTCTGCCGTATCCCTCCCTCGCCACAGGGCACCATGGTCCTGCAGGGGCTACTAGCAGCCAGGGGAGGGGGGAGTGGTGCAAAGAAAAAGCACCCATCCCTGCCAGACTGTCGTGCCCCATTTGTCCCAGCCGGGGAGGGGCACAACAAATGGGCCTTCGCAGCCAGGAGTGGCCGCGAAGGGGCAAAAGTTTATAAAATCATGAGTGATG
The DNA here is from genome assembly GCA_003113815.1 of Sphenodon punctatus. NCBI lineage: Eukaryota > Metazoa > Chordata > Lepidosauria > Sphenodontia > Sphenodontidae > Sphenodon > Sphenodon punctatus. Next base: position 1,133,091 of record QEPC01011191.1, read on the forward strand.
TGGAACAAGTTAATAGGGAATGGTTATTTACTCTCAGATAGTACTAGAACTAGGGAACACTCCATGAAACTAACGGGTAGCAGATTTAAAACAAAAGAAAGTATGTTTTCACTCTCAATGCACAATTAAGTTGTGGAATTTGTTGCCAGAAAATGTGGTCCCGGCCAGTAGTATAGTTGGGTTTAAGAAACAGTTGGACAATTTTCTGGAGGATAGGTCCATTAGCAGCTATTAGCCAGGTAGGTTTGGGGAACTTAACCTCTTACTGTAAGGAGCTGGGAGTAAATAACAGGGAATGGATCTCCCCATAGTGACCTATTGGGTACTTCCTCCAAATGACCAAGATTGGCCACTGTCGGAGACAGGTGCTGGGCTCGATGGGCCATTAGTCTGACCCAGTATGGCACTTCTTATGTTCTCCAAGTGCCTTGAGATGGAGAGGGGGTATATTACCTTGTTGATTTTGTTAAATCTTTCAGTACCCTTTGATACAGTTGATCATGAGATGGACTGCTCTTGAGTGGTTCCATTCTTTCCTGTTGGGGAGGTCCCAGCAGGTGCTGATGGGCGATTTCTCATTGTCCCCTTGGGGCCTGCCCTGTGGTATCCCACAGGGTTCTATTCTGTCTCCCCTTTTGTTCAACGTGTATCTGAGGCCACTGAATGAGGTCATTCTGAGGTTTGGGGTGTGGTGTCATCAATACACTTATGACACCCAGCTCTACATCTCTTTTTCATCTGACCCAGGCAGATGTCATCTTGGTGCTTACCCGATGCCTGGCTGCTGTTGGGGATGGGATGAGGGTTAACCAACTGAAGCTGAATCCAGGCAAGACTGAGGTGATGATAGTTGGCCAGCCTTGTGGCCTGGGGGAGATTGGGACTCCTTTTATTGATGGAGTCCAGCCCCCTCTAGTCGATCAGGTCTGCAGTCTTAGAATGCTTCTGGGCCCTTTTCTGCGCCTGGATTGTCAGGTTTCAGCAGTGACCAGGTGTACTTTTCACCAACTCCATCTGGTGAGAAGGCTGCAGCCTTTTCTTTCAGACTTGGATCTGGCCACTGTCATTCATGCTTTCCTCAGCTCGAGGCTAGATTACTGCAATGTGCACTATGTGGGGCTGCCCTTAATGAATGTTTGGAGGTTGCAGTTGGTGCAGAATGTGGCATCTCAGCTCCTTTGGGGGATGAGTCGCTGGGAGCATGTTACACCTGTGCTCCGAGGTCTACACTGGGGAACACCTATACCGTTCCAGACACAATCCAAAGGTTCTGGTTTTGACCTTTTAAAGCCCTAAATGATCTGAGTCCCATATAGCTAAGAGACTGCCTGTCCTACCATGTTCCATCGTAGCCCCTACCATCAGCTGGGAGAACTCTCTTACAGATTCCATCTGTTACCCTTCTCCATAGTGTAACTAATAAATGAATGGGACTGAGATCGTCATAAAACACCACTCCAATGTGGTACAAAAAAAAAACTTTATTGGAACGGCACACCTTGGTTTTCTATTCTTGGCAGGATTATATTACATACACAGCATTATACAGATAGTCCCCAGAAAAAGGTATCTTACGTGTCCTGTGACTGGCCAAATCCTGGAAGCACGCAGGCTGATTCAGGGAAAAGACTGAGAGAGGGCCCTTTTGATGCTGGAGAGTAGAGCTGCTGGAGAGCGAAGATAAGTTGTGATCCGTGTGTGCAAGGTCTGGAAGGGAGTGAAACCACGTGATTCACCAAATTGGTGACCACAAGCCCTCACCCAAAGCCATGTTGCATGACCAGGTCTTTTATACAGTTCTGGAGTGCAGTTCAGTAATAGCAAGATGCCATGTCATGGTGACATCACACAGTTCTTTAGCATATCAGAAGAGCGTCTTCCTAGAAGGAAGGGCTCTGAGCATATTAGCACATTTATCTTTAGTTGATTGTTTGTTTCCTAACCTGGAAATTGGTAGCAGAATTGCAAATGTCCCACTTGTTTGCTCACAAGGGGTTTCGTCTGTCAACTCCAGGTGTTGAGTAGGATGTTTGTTACGCATATGTGGCAGTACCAGGAGCAGGCACTGAAGTGTCTGGCTATGCCTTTGTCCCTTTGTCAGTATGCTGATGGTGGCTTATCCACATGCTGAGTCTCTTCAGCTTGAATTCCATCACAATCTCAGGCTTGTTTTCTGTTCTGAGACCTCTCTCCTCTTTGCCTTTGCTTAACCAAAGTTAGGTCTGGCTTCCTTTGTCCAGACCAGGAGAACATAAGATATCAATAAAGCTATATTCTATCGCTACAATAGGACAGGGGTGTGCAGGAGGCAATCTTGGTTTCTGCCCTGATGCTATGGAACTCCCTTCCCCAGGAGGTTCGCTTGAGCTTGCGCCTGAGCATCTTTTGGAGACAGTGTAAAACTTTTTTATTTAGAAGAGCATTTGGCAGGCAGGGATAAGGGCTGGTTGAGTTGGGTTATTGGGGAGGGTGGGAATTTTGAGGGGAGGCAGGAAGTGTTTTATTGTACTATCTTTTATTATTGTGAGCTGCCCTGAGCCCTTGTGGGAAGGGTGGCATATAAATTTGAAAAATAAATAAAGAAGGTTTTTGTGAGAGGGTGAGTTATCTGAAAAGGATCTAATTTTCCATTGTACCAGCAGAGGATATCAAATTAGTTTTATAATCAAAATACAGTAAGCTTCTGAAAAAGTCCTTAGAACCAACACTGGGTGTTTTTACACACACATTTCTCCTGGATGTTTGCTGTTACATCCTGAACTTCCTGTGTCTCTAAATCACTCACTCAGATCTCAGGCTGCGTTCTCACCTGCGGCGGTGGTGGTGGCAGCGGGAGGGAAGACATGGCAGCGCCAAGGAGTCGGCCGACGGGAAAAGAGCTGGTGCAAACGGGGATCTGCTGTGGCTTCTCTCGCACATGTCAGGGCAGGATTTTGTGCCCTGACATGCGCGAGAGAAGCCACGGAAGATCCCCATTCTCACCGGCTCTTTTTCCGTCGGCCAGGTCTTCGGTGTGCTTGCATCTTCCTTCGCCCATCCCGCTACTCCCACCGCCGCCACAGGTGAGAACACAGCCTTAAACATTTGGATCATTGAACTTCTGCATAGAACTTCTCCCAGTACTTTTGTGTGTAAAACGTTCTCCTGGTAAACTGCTTTGCTCCAGGCAGCTGTGGTCACTTGGTTTCCATGTCAGCCCCTCACGTCTACCACTGTGGCTACTTTAGGCTGCTTCAGGGCAGTGTTTGTGTGAAGAATGCATTCAGGAACTGCCTCAGAGCAGTGTGTATGTGAAAAATGCATTTGGAACTTACTTGTGGATTTGTAAACCCAGAAGATTGAAAAATCCGGAACTTTAACGTGTGTGTAAAAATGCCCAATGTCTTCTTGTGTCGCTTGGACTGGAATGAGAGCACTTTACATGTATTGGCAAGCAGTTACTCATGACTTTGATAAACTATTCATGTAAGTAGCTGCTCATCAGTGTAATTTGAGGACTCACAATGAAGCTTATTCTTAGCACTGGGGGGGAAATAAAGAATTATGTCTCCAATAGCTTAAAAATGTGCTCTGTATAAGCTGGAAAAAAATAGCCAATTCCATGTGAAAGGGATATTCAGTGTTTTCTCTATATCTCTGTCTGGCTGCTTAAGCAGAAATCATGGTAGCAGTAACTCCTCAAGAAGGACATGTGGGAACTTTACATTCGACTACACAATCAACAATATCCCAAAAGGTCTCACACACCTAGTCTGCAAATGTGTCATTAAGAGGTTTGAACAGAAGCCAGACAGTTTAAGGTTTCACCCAGTTAGCAAGCCTAAGTATACAGTGCACTTAATTCATCGATCTGGGGCCAGATTTTCCAAGCCTGGTCTCCCTTACTGTTCCTGCAATTAGTTGCAGGTGCAATTTAGGTCATTTATATGTCTAGGAACCTAATTACATCCTCAAATCAGGTAGTTAGACAATTAAATAAACCAAACAGGGTCTGCAATTATTTGTGCCAACAAAATTGTGGAAGCATAAAAGGGATTCCCTGGGTTAGAGGAGGCTTAATATCACACACAACCAGAAGAACAATAAAAAGAGGCAGTGAAAGGAACTTTTAAACAACAGCCAGTACTTCATGCTGCATTTGACAGGGCGATGCCCTGAGTGATAGGGTTGTCATTCATCCTGAAGGGAAAACAAAAATCTATCTGATAGCTGAAAGTAGACAACTTTAATCTCCTGGCAGAAATCAGTTGTAGCAGCTACTAGCATCGTTTGATTGTAACTCTGTGAGAAAAGTAGGGGGGTGAGGGGAGTCTTGTTTCTAAGAATACCTTCATTGAGAGGGTGCACACGATTTGTGTGCAGAGCTACAAATGTGCTCTCCAGTTTCACAGCTATTTTCTTAGCAGAGAACAGAGGATACCACTTTAATATCCTGCTATAATATTTAAACAGTGAGGGTCAAGAGCAGCATGGGAGGACCTGAGACAAACTTAATGAAAGGAGACTCCAACATCTTGAAAGGATAGGGCACTGCAGCTCCCAGCACAGCACTACAGAATCAAAAAGTCATGCCAGGAACTGTAAATCTGTCTAGAGAATGAGATGCCACCTTGTGGCCTAAACACATCTTCCATGTGAAAATTTGAAAAACAAAGACGGTTGCTTTACAATGCAGAGGTCCTACAGCGCTTGACATCTGCAAATTAGAACTGTCCTGTGGTTTGAAAGCCACCTCTCTTGCGTCTCACCAGCCTTGGGTAGCTTTGCTAATATACAGAGCCTGTGCCACTCGTGGGGGGCCAAAAGAAAGTTGCACCTATTTGGCTCAAGTTGAATATTCACTTGCCCCTTTAGCAGCACAGACAGACAGCAGAGCCGGTCTTGTCTTAAATCAAATTACTCTGATTAAAATCTGCATTTCATGGCTCACTACTTGAACAGAACAAAGGCAGAACATCCAGCCGTCATGCAGAACAGAACCAATCACAGAGTTGGAAAGGACCTCAGGGGCCATCTGCTCATACCCCCTGCTTGGATGCAGGACAACTACAGCTGCAACATCCCTGGCAGATGACTATCCAGCCTCTTTTTTAAGTGACAGAGCACCTCCCACCTCCCTGGGCAGCTCATCCCATTGCTGCACAGCTCTGATTGTTGGAAAGTTTTTCCTGATATTTAACCAAAAATCTACCTTCCTGAAGCTGAAGCCCATTATATCTAGTTCTGCCCTCTGTAACAATGTAGAACAGTTCCTTGCCATTTTCTTGGTGGCAACTTTTGTTTTCCTGTGCAGAAGGACAAGGGCATCATGAGAATTTTGTTTTTAAAAAAACAACCTCTATTTGTCATTAACAATCACTATGAGAACTTTGTCATTCCTCAATGGCTTCATTTTAAGGACCTGATTTTCAGCAATGTCTGAGCCTCATCTCTGATTCTGCAGCAGTAAGCCTTTGAATAGCACCAGTATTTTACCCAATGCTACATCTTGAGGATGTAGCAACATTCCTCATGAATGTTGCACCCCCTCTGTTCCCCCTTCCCTGTCTCCCCTCCCCCTCTCCCGTCTTTAGATTGTAAGCTCTCGGGCAGGGACCGTGTCTATCTTATTCTCTGTAATGTGCCAGGTACATCGCTGGCGCTATATAAAAGATTATAATAAATAATAATAATAATGTAAAAGCATGGTGTGTGTGTGTGTTATTTTGGGTGCTTAAATATAATCCTGTGATACCAAACATCAACAAAGACCAGAAAAGGCTATGTGACCCATTTAGGAACCACTGACCTACAGTGTAAATCTGCATATGCAAATGGAGAGGTGTATTTGCAAATGAGTATGTGTGCAAAGTCATTTACTATAGTTAACATGTACTCACATTTTTGTAAGAGAAGCTTATACCTTATGTTTAAAATGTGATATCTCAAGTTTCCATTTTACAAAGCAAGGTTAAATCAGTGATGAAATAAGAGGGAAGCTTGTAGTCATTCCTTCCTACCAAGGAGAATTTGGGATACTAAGAGAATACAGGATGAGACTTTTCGCAGCATGAATCAAATTGCTGGAACAAGCCTGTCACAATGATACCATTCTTCAACAAAATGGTACCTGCTCCAGTAACAGGAAAAAGGAACAACTCCTCTTTCTAGTTATGGGCCACCTTTGAATTTAATAAATTTAATTTTATTTATATTTATTTATAATTTCATTTTTACCCCACCCCTCTCTCCCAAAGACAACTTGGGGGAGTTTACATACAGCAATAAAAACAATAAATACAATAAAAGTCATAAGATCAAAAATTCATAAATTCATAAAAACTAAGCATTACCCAACCCAAGGTCTGTAAAAGGAAAAACCCAACAAAACCTATCATTAGCCCAACCCCCCTCTCCCTCCCCACTGCCAAATGCCTGGTGGAAGAGCCAGGTCTTGCAACACTGACAGAAGGTAAGGAGATCCGGGCTGAGGCAAAGCTCCACTGGGAGGGCATTCCACAGTGATGGGGCGGCTGCCAAGAATGCCCTCCTGTCTGCCCAGACCTGATGAAAATGTGGGACCTCCAGGAGGGCACCCCCAGATGACCGCAGGGGCCGCCCCAGGCCCCGGGAGTGAGGCAGTCCCTCAGGCAAGTGGGACCCAGGCCATATAGAGCTTTATAGGTCATAGTCAGTGCCTTGAAGTGGGCCCAGAAGACAATTGGCAGGCAGTGCAGTACTTGGAGTACTGGTTGAATGAGCTCCCTGCAGCCCATCCCAGTGAGGAGATGAGTCGCTGCACTTTGCACCAGCTGCAGCTTCTGGACCCTCACCCTGGGAAAGCCCACGTAGAGCGCACTGCAGTAGTCCAGCCTTGAGGCAACGAATGCATGGATGACAGTGGTGAGATTGGATTCCAAGACATATGGGCGGAATCTTTTCACCAGATGGAATTGGTGGAAGGCACCCCTGGCCACAGCCAGCACTTGCTGATCCAGGAGCAGCTGCGAGTCCAGGAGCACACCCAGGCTCAGCACACATGGAACCAATGGAGGATGGATCACCCTCCCCTCCCCTATTATTGGGGGCTTCCCTCTCCCCCAGATCACCGAACCCACCCACTAGCATCACCTCTGTCTTGTCAGGATTGAGTTTCAATTGGCTCGACCTCATCCAATCCCCCACAGCAGCCAAACACCGGGACAGCAAGACTACAGGGCCTGGGTCGATTGAAAAAGAAAGATACAGCTGGGTGTCATCGGCATATTAATAACAACGAACCCCCCAGCTGTGTACGACCTCCCCTAGCGGTTGCATCTACACGTTGAATAAGAGCAAACACAGAATGGGAGGCCCCCAGGGGATGATGAACAGTCCCCTACTACTACCTGCTGAGATCTATCCTCAAGGTAAGAGCGGAACCATTGTAAAATGGTCCTGCCCATCCCAGCCAGGTCCCACAGGCAAGTCACCAACAGCTCATGATTCACAGTATCAAAAGCCGCAGATAGTGCCAGCAGGGTCATATGACCTCTATCTAGCTCTACCAGGAGGTCGTCGATAAAGGCCACAAGCACAGTATCCTGGACGAAAGCCAGACTGCATGGGATCAAGAAAACCGGTGCAATCTAGGTGCGCCTGCAACTGGCGGGCCACCACCCGTTCAATAACCTTCCCTAAAAAGGGAAGGTTAAAGACCGGCTGGTAGTTCGCCGGGGCACTTATGAGTCAAATATGGGCTGATGGGGCTTTCAGGGGGTCAAACTCCCTCTTTCAGGAGAGACAAAAAGACCTGTATTCAAGTCTCAGGCACCTGTTTACTGGTTACCTTTCTGGGAAATCACTTTGGACAGGGGGGCAATGGGGAGATGATGGAAAGATAAGAAACTAAGTGGAATGATAAGCAGGAGAGCTACTGTCCCTTTTCATGCACCTGGAAAGTTGGGAGGTGTGCCCATGTATGGGCAGTGAATGAAAGGCAGAGCTTATTGGGTCACAATCCTAAAATGTGAGTAGACCCATGAAGGCTATGCAACCTGAAGCCAATTGGGCCACTAGCAATAAGTGGCTTCAGGACCACAGCTTAAACTTGGGGAACTTTTATGTATTCTAGTAGTTCAGAAACTCCCTCCCTTTGCCACATTTTCCAGACCATTTTACTATAATGTGGACCACCAGACAGCTTGGCTATTTAAGTAAAATCTAATACGCTATTAACATTTACAAAGAAACTTGTTTCACATTGTGGTTTTCAGTATGCAGAAAGGGTCAAGTCCTTTCCCCAGGCACCCTGTCAAAGTTGCTGAGCTGGGCCCTGAGGAATTCCAAGAAGTCTCTGTTGTTCTTCTCATTAATATAAAGGCAACTTATATTTCATACTTGCATTTTATTCCTACACAGCATAACTAACAATCCAGAAAGAAACGTATTTGGCTAGCTGCAGTCCTTTGTTTTGCCCTTGCAAAGCTTTGGCTTCCATGATGAAAAAAGACCTTTTCACTTCCTATAGTTGCCCTTGCTCCCCGACACAACAAGTGGTACTACACACAAGGTTATTTGTCCATGAAAAGGCTGAGTAGGTTTTCTCCAGACCTTCAGATTCTGCAACAGTTTTCCCCCTGCTGACAAAACAGTTGTTTTTGTGAAGGTGTAATGGTGGTGGAGATAGTGGTGTGGTCTGAAAGAGGCCGTTCTTTATTTATTCAGTGACATAGCCACTCAAAAGTGGCTGAAGCTGTAAATCTCTCCCTTAGCCTAACCAGGCTGACAGGAACCGCACTGTGGCTCTGTTATACAGACAGTATGTCATACTCTGTCATACACACTCATGTCATCCAGGGCAGCAAAAAATTTCACAACTCTGTGGGTGATTGTGGACTACCAGAGGCAGCTGGGTTTGAGGCACCAGAGTCTCGAGAACTATCCCTGGTCTCACTACAATCAGGTGTGACCCTGTACCATATATATCCACCTTTGTCATGGCTAAGGCCAGCACAATAAACATATTGAACATATTACCCACCACTGGGAAGAAATACAAGACAATATGCTCTAGACTGGAGGAAAAAGGTCAGAAGGACAGTATCAGGCTATACTGGTAAACAGGTTTTAGCTCACAGACACACTGTGGGAATCCACTGGCTTTCCATGACTTAACATATATATGAAACAGATATTTTGCCAAAAAGTCAAATACAGCTCCCATTGAAGTCCATGAAAATCATTCCATTTATTTTACTGGATCTTTCATCAGGCCCTAAGTATTTAAAAATAGAAGGAGGCAGCAGGGAAACTCAAGAGAAATAAACTGCCCATATTAAAAGTAAAAAGCATGTATAGCCAAATATATCAAAACAGCAGCCATAGACACACACACAACAACTGCTATAGTGTGCAGAATCTGCTCCATAAAAATGGCAAACGCCTTGTCCTGGGAGATTTGAAGGGAACAGGGGTGGCTTGTTTAAAATCAGCTTTTCCTAGTAAGGCAGAAGAAATAGTGGGTTCTCAAAATACAAAGAGAGGAGCATTATTCTCATTAGTACAGCAGTTAGCACTTCACATAGTGGATTGTAAAACATTGGTCCTGAAGTGAATAGGAGCAACTGTTCAGTCCCCCAAACAAATTGCCCAGCCAGTCTTAACCTAATGGGTAAGATTAATGGAATGTCATATAACGTGGGGGGGAAACGCAGAAAAATTAAGGTAATTCTGCCGAAATGGCTTGGAATCATAGCATGGCCTAAATGCGTTTCATCCGGAGGATTACTGTCTCCAGTGCTTTTAGTTAAGGAGTATATTAATTTGAAAACCATGACTTATACCAATCTGCCCCGTGCTTAAAGGTTGGCTTTATGTTAAAAATGCCTAGTATGAAACCTTTGCTGAACGCTTGCCCAAACAGCTCACAGTTGATTGCAAACCAGAGTGCCTGGGGGCTCCAAGCTTCATACCTCAAGAATGTTTATGATTGGTTGACTTTTTGGCTCCACCACCTGGATTTGTCAGGGCCTCTTAGCTGCTGCTGGGAATGTGCCCTAGCTGGGCTCGGCTGCTCTCCCCTATCACCCCTCTGACAGATTAAAACACAACAGGGTCTGTTGGATGACTGACACATTCTTCCCCTGTCTGACTCTGAAAGGACTTCATTTAACAGCCCTGGAGTTGGGCTTTTGACTGACAGATTGTGAAGGGGAAAAGTCATTCAGTTCCATTAAGCTCAGTAACTGTTGGAGAACAAAACACCTTTAAAAAAAAAAAAGACGACGACGAGGGATGAAAAAAGAGAACTGTGCAGAGTGGGGGCATGAGCTTTAGGGAGGAAAAAAGAGGATTCTTTTCAGGTTCAAAGACAATCTTTCTCTTTGCATTCTGTCTATCAATTAGGGCAGCATTCCCAGAGGGAATATAGTCCTGCTCTCATTGGTGTCATTCAACTGTCAATCTCCCTGACATGAACACCAAAGGGCCTCATGTTGCGCTGCGGAAACTGCCTGTCAGGCAATAAGCAGCTGTGCCTATGACATCATCTTCTGTGTTTTTATAGGACTATTATGGGGGGGGGGGGTGGACACCCGAGCGAGTCCAAGAACTCTCCTTCAGATCAGTATTCATATTTTCCTTTCCCCCTAACCTAAATTTCTTTATAAAAGAAAACACAGTCTTCACTGCCTGGCTATATTAACAGGGTAGCCAGTTCCATACCAAAGCATGTCAACCATCTACATTCAATGGCCCTTTTTACACGGGGCTCTGCCACTCATGAACATGCAGAAATCTGCATGTTCATGAGTGGGAGAGGCCCATGTGAAGGACGTGGCGCAGGCACACGGTGAGTGGGGGTGCATGCGTGCTCCCAGCTAACAGGCATCCCCACTCACCCACACACACACACTCATCCCCACGCACGAAGCAACTGAGGAAAATGGAGGTTGCTCCATGCATGGAGAGGAGTGCAGGGTGAGTGGGGATGTGTGTGCGGCTGTGTGCACGCCCCACCCACCTACTGCGCACACACCGGCGCGCCCGCACACAACTCCACCCAGCGGCACTGTTTTAAAATGGCCAAATACTTCCTTTGCCATTACAATGTCTATAGCTTGAAAGAAGAGCAGACATTTTGATTTGTATATACAATTTCTGTTGTTGTTGTTTTAAATAAAACCTAAATAATAATAATTCAGAGCCTGGGTTTATCATTTGTCTACCATCTCTCTCTTACTAGAACACCTCTCACTGTGAAGCCTGAATGCCCTCAGTATGGTATTTGACTGCCATTAACACCGATGATGCTTTGTACTTATATTACACTTGATGGGCAAGGTTCTGATTCTTGTTACATCAATGGAAATGTGGAGTAAATGTTGCAGTCACTGGATGCTGGGTTGAAGTCACATAACTCTGGGTTAGGATTTATGTAACAGAATAGGAATCAAAGCCTAGGGCCATAATCCACAAACCCAGTAGTCTCACTGAAGGCCTATGGGACTACTCATGAATAAGTAGTCTTGTCTTGTGAAGCATTGCCTTGGTATTCAGAGGACTACCCAGCTAACACATTGGCCCTTTTTACACGGGTGGCACCCACGCATGAACACCCAGAAACCTGGGTGGATGGGTGTGCATACATGTTTCTGCGCACACGCATGCATACCCATCTACCCCCACCTCCCACGCAAGGAGCAAGTGGTGAATCTGTGCGTGGCGATGGGTGGGTGTAGATAGGTGTGCACATGTCTACACCCTCCCCTCACCCAGCGCACATGGACCATGCTGCACACCAACCCCCATGCCGTAGCCCATGTAAAAAGGGCCAGAATTAATACATCACTAATCCTCACAAAGCCAGAGATGCCAACTCTCTTCATTTTATCATCAGTTTTATGATTAAGGGGTTACCAAAACCCTACAATCAAGGGAATCATGATAAAATTATGAGAATCTCAGCTTTCTTTGTTCAAAAATTAAGAAAAGGCAAATAAAACAATCTCCTTGTGTGGCAGGTAACTAAATACATAGGCAGGGCTGACCTTAGGTTCTGTGGTGCCATAGGCCATGATGAAGAAGTGCCATTTCCTTAGACCCCCCTTTAACTCCCCCAATGCACACTCTTTCCTCTAGGGATGTGCAAACAGGGTTCGGCTGTTCAGAGTTCAGATCGAACTCGGTCTGTTCGGACAACCGAACCAAACTTCCGAACCAAACTTCCGAACAGACCGATCTGAACTCAAAAATGACTGAACAGTTCGGTAC
>QEPC01011191.1:1146656-1158664 GCA_003113815.1 Sphenodon punctatus
GACTTTGGGTGGGAAAAATGTGTCTAGAAGGGGGAGGCAGCTGAGGAGCAGACTTCCTGGCACCAGGGGTGGAGACCAGGGGTGGTTTCAGGGCCAAGTGATACCAATACCGAATATTTTTTTTCGATTTCAGTATCGATAGCACTATTTTTGGATGTTCGGCAGAGTTCGGCCAAACCAAACTCCACCAAACCAAACAACCGAACCCAAACGTGGTTTTCAAACCTAACGTCCGAACATTTGAACGTCCGAACATCCAAGCCGCATTCTGTTCACACATCCCTATCCACAGGCCTGATTTTTGGAGACATGATGTTCCTCCAGGGCCACCAATGTCCCCCATTATTGATGTGATCCCCAGCAGTCCTCCTGGGGGGCTGTCTGCAAGTTTAGACCTGCTGGCACATCTTGGGACTAATATGCTACATGTGCTGCTGCTGTCAGGTAGGGATCTGACAAGCTGTATATACAAATATACAATGAGATTCTGCCACCTGCCAGAAGCAGCACAGAGGAGTAAAAGATTGGACAGGTCAAACTCAGCTGGTAACAGATATAACTTTTACAATAACTTTTTAAAAAACAAATATTAACAATATAACAAGACATAAAAATAACAAACTTAAGTGTCTCAGGGCCAAACGATACTGATACCGAAAATAAAATCTTTGAAATCGGTATCGATATAGATACCGATTTCTGAATGTTCGGCTGAACCAAACTCTGCCGAACCGAACCCGAACTCGGTTCCCGAACTGAACGACTGAACCCAAACTCGGTTTTCGAACTGAACGATCGAACATCCGAACCGCATTCTATTCGCGCATCCCTACTTCCCTCCTAGATTCCCTGTCTCGCAGCCCCCCTCCACTTCAAGGTCACTTTTAACCTCCGTGCTCTATAACTCTCGCCTTCTCTAACCTATCCTCTTTCTCTCTCCCTTTCATAGCTCTGTCCTTGACCATGCCAGTTCTCTCTGTTGGGCTCCCATATTTTCTTGTGTGTTCTCTCTCTCTGCCTGTGTATATAGAGGGGGGCACAGATAAGAACCAAGCTATGTACTCTTGTGAGCACAGGGCCTTTCAAAACATGCCTCCCTAGATGACTGCCTCATTTGCCTTGTTTTAAGGACAGCTGTGCACACGTGCTTCTGGTTAACATGTCCAAGGTATATTCCTGTGGGAAAAGGCAAGGACTGGGTGCTATGGGACCTGGGTTTAATTTATGACTCTGCCAAAGTACTCCCATGTGATACTGGGCAAGTTACTAAGGGTTTGGGGGAGTTTGGTCAATGACTTTGGTGGGAAAATGAATGGAACTTACAGACATTAACTTCTCTATGCCTCTGAATCTGTATCTGCTAAATGGATATTGCAGAATTAAACTCTTGGCAGGTAGATTTCAGTCTAAATCCTATGGTTGGTTTAGAAATGGTTTGGGGTTTATTTATTTAAACCAGGAAAATTTTGGCTAAAGAAAAAAATTGTTTTGTCAAAAATTCTTTTCAGGTTTCAATTTTGAAACCACAAAATCATGGGAATTTCGACAAACTATTTTGTTTTATTTTTCAGTTGACAAAAATCAGGATTTTAATTGAGCAAAAGTTTCTATCAAAACTATTTCCCCCATTGTCTCTAATGAAATTGTTAGCATTTATGAAGTGCTTTGAAATTCTCAGGCAGAGGTTGTTGTAGAAGGGCAAAGTCTTACCTGAGGGAAAACTCCAACTGACTTCAAAATCCCCTTTGACTTCAGAGGAACTTCACCTTGAAGGCTGAGTAAGAACGGAGGAGCAAATTGCAAATGAACTTTCTGCAGCCATACAGAGGTGAGCACCCCTTCCAGTGCTCAAGGCAGCACTGGGATCTAAGTAACTTTTCAGCATTATTCCTCTGCTGGGAAGACAAGGAGAGAATCAGGGAGACAGCTATTACAACCATGTCCACTTCTGCAGAGCGACCCACAGAGAAGTACTGGGAGAGAGAGATGAACATCCTACTAGAAACCAAGGGTGTTAACAAATTATCTGGATAGCCACTTGGAGTCCCGTTTCGGTCCGTGCAACCCCCACTCACATGTTTAGCATGGACAGCCTAACAAACAGGCAGACCCCATGTGTATTTATTGTGCATTCAGGCAGACCCCTCTCACAGATTTAGTGTGACAAGTCTAATACATGGGCAAGCATTCTTCCCCACCTCACTCCGCCCACCAACCCTTCCCCTTCTCAGTATCTCGCCCCCTATGATTACTCACAGCCATGATGGACCCTGGGAAGAAGAACCCCAGCTGTTTCTTTCTTCCAGGCTATTATTCCAGGAGGTGGTCAAGCAAGGTTGAGACAATATCCAACATGGTACACCCTCAGAACAAAAAAGCATTAGAAAGCCTTTTGGGTGTGACCTTGCACAATACATCCCAGATGAAGCATCTTTGACCACTCATCTGAGACAATTACTCCAGGATAATATACTCTGGAATGGTCAGCAGAACATGAGCAGGCACTGAAATACCTAAAGGCAGTGCTCTGTAATGCACCTGTCCTCAGATTTTATGGTCCCAGCAAGCCAGTCTCTATCCAAGCAGATGCACAAAAGATGGTCTAGGAACATGTTTGTTGCAAGATGGAGGTCCCATTTCATACGCCCAAATTGAGAAAGAGCTACTAACCATTGTATTTTCTACAAAAAAAGTTTCACCAGTACATATACAGAGTGCCAGTCCGGGGGCTAACTGATCATAAACCATTGTAAGCAATATTTTCAAAACCCCTCACCAAAACACTGGCCAGATTACAGCACATGCTGCTTCAGCTACAGAAGAACAACCTTACAGTCAAACATATAACAGACAAAGAGATGCTCATTGCAGACATGCTGTCAAGAACACCAATGAAAATCCCTAAAGATGCAGGGGATGATCTTTCTGATGAAAAGGTGGTCTATGCAATTGAAGCCACATCCACACTTAGCACAGAGCTGCTACTAAGATTGAAGGAGGACACCGAAAAAGATCCTGTCAGGCAAGCCTTGTACAAAATGGTTAGAGGCCTCCAGATGGGAAATAGAGGTTACTTACTAGTAACTCTGTTCTTAGAGAGAGCTCCGCGTATTCTCACTATTGGAATTCACTTCCTGCTCCGCAGGTACCGGAAAACCTCATCAGCAGGTTCCAGGCAGAATAGAGGCCTGGAAAGATCTAGAACAAGATGAGGGCTCTGTCCCTCCCTCCCCCCTCCCGCTCGGAGGAAAGCGCGGGCTCCAGATCGCGCAAGAGCAGGAGTCTATAAAAGGGGGCGGAGTCCTCGCCGCCTCAGTTCCTTCCAATCTGTCCCAGGAAGACCTAACAACAGGCACCTCCGAGACAGAGGGGAAGACTCGGCGGGACGTGAGACTACACGGAGCTCTCTTGAAGAACAGAGTTACTGGTAAGTAACCTCTATTTCTTCTTCGAGGATCTCTGCGATTCTCACTATTGGGAGTAGCAGTAAAATGACCTACCTCAAGGAGGAGGGAGACAAGGAGGTCAGTCAAAGAGAGACTGCAGGACTGCTCTTCCCACATTCTAGTCCAATCTGGCCACCAGGTCCAGGGAATAGTGCTTGGTGAAGGTGTGCACCGAGGACCAAGTAGCAGCTTTACAGATGTCAAGGATAGGGACTCCACAGAGATTGGCTAGAGAGGAGGCAACCGCCCTCGTAGCGTGAGCTCAAAGATGAGAGGGGAAAGGCTTCCCCGCCAGTTCATAGCACTTCTGAATGCAGAGGAGGATCCATTTAGAATGTTTTTGTGACGTAAGACGAATGCCGATGCGTTGACCACCATAAGAGATTAACAGGGCGTCTGATGCTCTGATGGCTCGGGTATGATTAATGTAGAAGGCAAAAGCTCATTTAACAGCAAGTGTATGAAGCATCTTCTCTGCTCGAGAGGCATGGGGTCTCAGAAAGAAGACGGGTAGGGATATTGTCTGATTTAGGTGAAAAGGAGAAACCACCTTAGGAACGAAGGAAGGGTCTGTCCTGAGGTCTACCTTATCAGGGTGGAAGCGAGTCTAAGGGGGGGATGCTCGAAGTGCAGAGAGTTCTGAAACTCTTCTTGCAGAGGTGATGGCAAGCAGAAAAGCTGTCTTGAGCAACAGGTGCTCCAGAGAGCAGGTGGCCATAGGTTCAAAGGGGGGTTCTATGAGCTTAGTTAGGACCAGATTGAGGTCCCACTGAGGGGCTGGCTGTGAAGTTGGTGGGAAAGAGTTAACCAATCCTCTCCAAAACATTCTAGTGAAAGGATGAGAGAAGAGTGTGTCAGCTCCCTCTGTTTGCAGGCGAGAAGAAAGAGCCGCTAGGTGTACTTTGAGGGAAGCGATGGAGAGTCCAGAACTGTGAAGATATAGTAAGTATCTGAAGACATGGAGGATGGAGAGGGAATTTATGGAGCAAGGGAGAGATGTTCACCAAGACGAAAAACGAGACCATTTTGCTGCATAGCAGGTGCACGTAGCAGGTCGGTGGGAGTTGAGTAGAACTTCTGCAATGTCGGGGAGGGGGGCATCCCGCATTACAGCTGGATTAACCAGGCAGAGAGGTAGAACGCTCATAGGTTGTGGTGTAGGATTGCGCCCTGTTGGCGAGAGAGGGGGTCGGGTAGTAGTGGGAGAAGTATGGAGTCCACTGCCAGGTTCTGTAGCGTCTGGAACCACGGTTGACGGGGCCAGGATGGGGCTATGAGGATCACACGGGCACGATCCTTCTGAGCTTTGTGAAGAAACTTGTAGAGCAGGGGAATAGGGGGGGATGCATATAGAAAGGGCCCCCTCCAGGAGATGGCAAAGGCATCGGAAATCGGCCCCGGGGCAAGGCCCGCTCTGCTGCAAAATCTTTGAAGCTTTGCATTTTCCTGTGTAGCAAACAGGTCTGTTACAGGAGTGCCCCATGCGTCGAAGATGTAGTTCAGTACCTTGTCCTTGAGAGTCCATTCATGTTGATTCGAGTCCTTGTGGCTGAGGTGATCTGCAAGGATGTTGTTATGTTTGAGTCAGCAATATGCATGTTTGCGGTTAGCTGAAACTGCGCTATTTGCATGCCTTCTCTTTGCAAGGCCAGAATCTGGGTAGGGTCAGATGCCCTATTCAATTGTGACCACAGCCAATGTTGGTAGTCACAGAGGGTGGAGCCATAGTTGGCAGTTCGCAGGGAGAGGGTCTCCGAGGAGAAACTTTTTCTGCCCAGCACATCTAGGCGCCTCCCTTCTCTATCTGTGGGGCATGTCTGTAGACCTCCAGCCCTAGATTTCAGAGAGGCAGCTGCTATGACGAGGGAGTTTGGGGCTGGATGTTTATAGAACATAGTCGGCCCTTCTCTGGGGATTGCATACAAAGAATCCGCCATTTTGTTAGTGGGCTGGGCGGAGGAAGGTTTAGCCCATACCGACTTAGCGGGTTCCAGGAGCTGATCCAGCATGGGGATCATAATCTGGCCAGAGTTCCCTGACCTAGAATGCCAAAGACTGGCCCTGACAGCCTTTTTGACGACCTTCTTGGTAACTTGGGGAGGGCAGCAACCATGCGTCGTAACATGGCCTGAAAGGCCTTACTGTCCTCAGTGGAGAGGGTGAGATTCAGGTCAGAGATCATGTCAGGGGGAGGTGGGGAGATGGTCTCATCAGCTTGGGAAGCTGAGGAGGAAACAGAGGCCGAACATTCAGAGAGAGCCTCAATGTCAGTCAGGGTGGCAGATGTAGTTGCATGATGGGATTAGTCCCAGGCAGCTGTGGGATACCCAGAAGTACGTTAAGGAGAGAGGGTTCAGTCGGCGGGTCTAACCTTGGCTCCGCTCGTTGCGTAGCGGAGATGTTTCGCTGTTGCAGTTCCATTTGCAATCCCGGTACCATCGGTACCGTTCTGCGAGGCTCTCCTCGGGGTTGGTCCGGCTGCATGCCCGACTGTAGGGTGCAGTCTCATGAGGAGTCGGGCAGTCTGGACATAGTTGCCGACGGCGGCACCAGAGGCGGTGCTGGAGGTCTGTATTGGCGACTGGGCCAAGCATGTTCCTGCTCCAGGAGAAGGAAATCTCTACTGGAGAGGTAAGGAGACCTGCTCCAAGAGCAGCACCGAAAGTCCCTGTGCTCATTCCCCTGGTACCGGCCAAAGTCCTCCGGGCAGTACCGTGTCTCTCTGTGAGGAGAACAACAGGAACATGGAGATCGGGAGCGTTGATCTCTATGGAAGCGGAGATGGGAGTCGATCTCCTCTCTCTCTAAGGCGAAAGCCGCTTCCATGAGCTCCTGTCTCAGTGATCTAGAGTGGGAGCGATGTCTCGGCAATCTAGAGTGGGAGCAATGGATGCGCTGGAACTGTATGTAGGACGAGGCACAGGAATGCCCTTCACGATCCTCTGAGCACTGCGGTATGGACAGCTGAGTCGAAGGTAGCAGAGGAAGCGGTACCGGGCTTCCTGTCCTTGGTTGTGGTACTGGGCTTCAGGCCCTTGGTTGTGGTACCGGGCTAGGTTGAATCAGAGGCGGTTCCGAGAACACTGTGTGCCCCTCAAGAGTCCGGGACACCGTTGCATCGGCACTGAGTGACCACTTCTTTTTCTTGCAGTGCTCTCCCTGGTGCTTGGAGCGCCTTTCCTTGGTGGCCGAAGTCATGGTGCCGATGGCAGTGCCAGTACCAGGAGTATCCGGTACCACTAGTACGGGTTGCAGTACCGGGGCCATGGGAGCCGTCCTCAGGGAGCACGGGGAAGCGGCCTGCGAAGAGGCCGATGGATCCATGGGGGCCTGGCGTCCAGATGAGAGGGACAGCAGCCCTTCTTCGCCCCCTTGGAGTGCTTTCCTGGTGAGGAGTTCCTGCAACCTCAGAGCACGTGCTCTTTTCGCTCGAGAGGAGAGGAGCGCACAGTGAGAGCAAGTCTTGGTGATATGTCCTTCTCCTAGGCAGGAGAGGCAGAGGTGGTGAGTATCGCTCACAGAGAGTGTAGCAGGGCAGGAGGCACACCGCTTGAAGCCCAGTTGTTTGGGCATGCTTTGCTAGGAGTAGGGTAGGTGGGAGGTCCCCGAGGGGGGAACCCTGCGGGGTGGGGCAGAGCCCTACTGCAAGTTGATTAATCTATTCTTTCTTCTTTGCTTCTAGGAAGAAACAGCAAGAATTTACCAGAGAAGAGAGTTCTCACGTGTGTGGTAAAATGCTGACTTGTGCTGGGAAGCACGGGAGGTCTTCCAATCGCGACGCAGTTGGAAGGAACTGAGGTGGCAAGGGCTGCTCCCCTTTTTATAGACTCCCACTCTCGCGCAATCTGGAGCCCATGCTTTCCTCCAAGCGGGAGGGGGGAGGGAGGGACGGAGACTTCACCTTGTTCTAGATCTTTCCAGGCTATCTTCTGCCTGGAAACTGCTGACAAGAGGTTTTCCGGTACCTGCAGAGCAGGAAGTGAATCCCAATAGTGAGAATCACGGAGATCCTTGAAGAAGAACACGTGAATCCCAGCTTACAGTCATACTGGGCCATGAGGGATGCCATCTCTGCACAGCATGGCTTGGCAATGGCTGGTGACAAAATAGTTATTCCTGGAAATGCAAGGCATGAAATGCTTAGCCACTTGCATGAGTCGCATCAAGGTATCCAGAGAACAACAGCACGTGCCAGGCAAATAATGTACTGGCCAGGTATGACCAAATATGTACAGCAGTTCATAGAAGGATGCAGAGCATGTCAGGAACATTTATTTTATTTCTGATACTTATACCCCGCCCCTCTCACTCAAGGCAACATAAACCAAGCAACCAAAAAAAACAATTAGTCTCATGAGATTCCAGACCTGCCATGGCACAAAATGGCTGCAGATATTTTCGAGTTTGTCAGGCATTCATATCTGTTGATAGTGGACTACTTCTCTAACTATCCAGAAGTCTTATGTCTCCCTGATAAGTCAGCACATTACATTATTGCCAAACTCAAGGCCACCTTTGCAATACATGGTATTCCCAAAGAATTAGCAAGTGACCATGTCCCCTTTGCAAGCACAGAAATGGGTAATTTTGTACAGTCTGGGTCCTGGATACCTACAATCCAATGGACAGGCTGAGAGAGCCATTCAGACAGTGAAGTCCATGTTTCACAAGATGGCTACGTTAGGCAGTGATCTACACTTGGCTCTTCTGGAACTCAGAAATATGCCACTGATGGGCATGATATGTTCTCCTGTGCAGCTGTTGATGGGTAGGATGTTGAGAATGACCCTTCCATTCTCACATCAGATCCTACACCAAACATCCCTCAGGGGCCTACAGCAGATTAGTGCAGCTGCAGCAATTATAAAAGGACTATTATGAAAGAACAGCAAGCTGCTATCTGTGCTTCACCCAGGCAATTTGGTCTGCATGGAGACATATAATTGCTGGCAATCAGCAAGGGTAATAGCCACAGGTCCAGAGCCTCATTCATACCAGGTAGAAATGCCAGCAGGCGAGAAATATAGATACAACAGGTGGCAACACAAACCTGACACTATAAAGTCAGTAACAGAACAGACACCCACATCGGAAGAACCATAGGAACAACAGTCGGTATCCGTACCAGTCAGCCAGCCACCCGCACCAGTATTGACAGTCAGATATGCAAGGGACAGCAGAACCATCAAAACAGAAGGCACGTTCACCAGGAGTGGATGCCAAGTATGCATACCTACATGGTACTGAGATCTGTACAACATCTTCATGCAGGAGTTACCAAAGGAAATAGACTGAGCCAATGGTAAAGATTGTGCTATATGGAGTCAAGTGCTAGGAACCTCTGAATCATATGATTGACAACAGTCCTGTGGTCATCATCAATTATGTTGGTTTATCATTGAGACTGTTGGTGTTGCCAGTATTTGAAATACAGATTAGTGTTTGCCCACATAAAGGCTTGAAGAGGGGAGATGTATGTTCTAATACTGTCTCTTTAAGATTACATCATACAGAACTCACAGGAGGAGCTTGACGCAGGAGCCATTTTGCGTAACAGCCTTTCTCCATATAATAAAGAATGGACTCATGGCCTGAGCACCTTGTCTCCAAGCTCGCTTTGAAAGCCTGATACACAGCAGATAACACTATCATTTTCTGCTTTACCATACAGCTGGGGACGAAAACATCCTTGCTCATGAAGGCACTCTGCACTTGTCCCAGGTGCCCAAACCTCATATAGGGCAACAAGCTTTCCTTCAGTCGGTTCATGTTCCCTGTACTGAGTCACTTGTCTCCCCAAAGAGACTCATCTCTGCCATCCAACCAAGGCACTCCCGGTGGCCCCACGAGTAGCCTTTCACTCAGGGCAGTGATGAGAAAAACTGGCAGGGAAGGCCCAGCCTCTATTAATGACTGCCCTACTCCTGGCAGTGCACAGATGTCACAATCTCATTCACATTCCAATGTCTTATCTTGTCCAGGGATCCCACTCTTCCATTCTGCTGAACTTGGAACTGCAGCAGGGTTGCATGGTGTATGCACTCCATCATGCATACGGGATACCCCATTGTGTGCATGTGCCACCCTATGCACTCATAGGCTGCCTCAGAGGAAAGATCTGCCATTTCTCTCTGTACATCAGGCCTCACCAAATGTCAGCAAAGACCAGGGTATCCATCACCCCCAATGTCTCTGAGCCCCGTACCCTGGGAAGCACACACAGTCAAAAGCCAAAGCCATTTTTCTAGGCAAACAACCCATAACAATAGCTTTCTATGGCAGTATGACCCCTCATGCTCCTTGCAAGCAAAGACTTACTTTCAGAAGCTAAGAAATGATAAGAGTAACTTTTAACCAATAGGCAGCTCTGCTCCCACATACATTCCAAGCACAGTGACCTTCTATGTCGGGAGCTGGGAGCGAACAACGGTGAATGGATTGCCCATTGTGTGCAGGTCTGGGGTTATACCCCTGCCGCTGTGCCAACTTTGGAACCAATTCAAAATAAATTTCTTCGGAAATTACTTGGTGTACCTCCCGGCACGGCTTCAGCATTGGTCAAATTGGAAATGGGGCTCACTTCATTGTGGGTTAATTTGGACAAAATAATTTTAGCTTTTGCGTTGAAGCAGGTTTTGGCCCCTTCAGACTCAATTCTTAAGACATGTTATGATCTGGAGAAGCAGTCTGCTGATTTTCCCTGGTCAAGAGCGATTTGTGAGAAATTGAACAATTTGGGCTTCTCTTTCCCTTTTTTGTTACAATTTCCATTTAAGGGGGCACTCAAAATGATCAAGGTCAGGATGAATGATATTGATATGTAGAACTTGAGAAGCCAAGCAAGGTCAGCTCGTGCCTCTCCATGGTATCGTTATATACTACCTCCCAGAAGTGGATGTATTTATTTGAATGAAATATTGGACTATGGTCTGAGGAGAGCCTTCACCGCCTTGTGTTTTCAATCATTTGACTCGGCAGTCTCTATAGGATATTATGCAGGCCAGCTGTATGCAGATAGAAAATGTCCCTGTGGGGATGATGTTGTGGAGGACCTTATACATTATCTGCTACATTGCCCACTTTATCTACAAGCTAGAACTGAAATGTGGTCCAGAATTAACCCACCATCAGCCTTGTCTCCTTTAGGTTTGGTGATTTTTTGTCTTTCAGATAAGACAATTTCCAAAATAGAAATAGTAGCTCCCTTTGCTCTTCAGGCGAGCTTTTTAAGGAAATCCTTTATTTCTTTGAATTGTTGAAATACTGATCTATATACCGGAATTTTATATTGAGTTATTGTTTGTAATTTTTGCCATCTTAGAAGGTTCCGGGATTTGGCACCCTGGAAATGTTTTGCCGTTTGGCCTTAAAATACATTGTATGTTGAGTGTTATGGTTTATTTGTATTGATGGTATTACTAACTGTATTAGTTGTCTGTTTATTTGCTGTTTATGATATTTGTCAAGGCTAAGGCCAGTACATGAATAAAGAATAAAAAAAAAAGATTGCCCATTGTGACTGTTGGTTCATCTTCCATGAGATTGAGATTGGCCATTGTCTGAGGACAGGATGCTGGGCTTGATGGACCATTGATCTGACTCAGTATGGCACTACTTATGTTCACCACCTTCACAGATTAGCCAGCTGCATGCCTAAACCTCTGCATTTTCCTGTTGGCATTCACAGACTAGCCAGGTCTGGGAATGGTAATATAGTAGAACTGTTAAGGTGGGGAAACGCTCACTTTGGAGTACAAGCATGAATATTGGTTCAAATGCAGTGTTTGTCATGCTGATCAAAATAGGGTGAGGGTGGGTGAGGAGGATTACTAAATTACAAAACCCCCAAATCTGCAGAGGGCCCCCTTGGCAGCCGCCCCTAGCCTCCCCGAGGTAAGGCCAGTCCTGTTGTTCCCATTTTACAGATGGGGAGTCAAGGCTGAGAGGTTGTGACTTGCTCAAGGCCACCCAGTGAGTTCATTAGCGGAGGTGAAAGTTGAACCCTGGTCTCACAGGTCCAAGTCCAGCACTGTATCCACTACACCACACTGGCTCTTCACATACCCTTCCCCCAAGCTTCCTTCCTTCCCAGAAGAAGCACAATAATTATGTATTATGAAAAATTAAAGAACTTTATTAAATTTTATTAAAGAACTTTAAATATAGAACTACAACTTTTTCTTTTATGGCCTGCTCCTTTGGGGTGCAGCTTGGTGCACTCGCTTGGGTGGTAGGGCTGGTAGGGGGACATCTTCCTAATCATCCTCCCACATATCTGACTGTGGAGGAGTGTTCACAGGAGGCATGCGGAAATGATTGATGAGGGGGGAATTGTGCCTGGCTGTTACCGGGGTACGGGCTTCAAGCACACACACTTCCACTCCCTCACAAGGCGCGTGGTCAGAGCAAGGAACGCTGGGGGACGATTGCCCGTCAGGATAGTGTGTGGGCCCTTCCTTGTGCAAGCACAATTGGAAGTTCAGGCCCCTATCATCATAGGGCGCTGCTGACCACGGACCCTCGGTTGCCCCACACACGTTCCCACACTCCACGTACTCCCGA
>QEPC01011191.1:1158739-1171364 GCA_003113815.1 Sphenodon punctatus
TCTGCCATTTCTCTCTGTACATCAGGCCTCACCAAATGTCAGCAAAGACCAGGGTATCCATCACCCCCAATGTCTCTGAGCCCCGTACCCTGGGAAGCACACACAGTCAAAAGCCAAAGCCATTTTTCTAGGCAAACAACCCATAACAATAGCTTTCTATGGCAGTATGACCCCTCATGCTCCTTGCAAGCAAAGACTTACTTTCAGAAGCTAAGAAATGATAAGAGTAACTTTTAACCAATAGGCAGCTCTGCTCCCACATACATTCCAAGCACAGTGACCTTCTATGTCGGGAGCTGGGAGCGAACAACGGTGAATGGATTGCCCATTGTGTGCAGGTCTGGGGTTATACCCCTGCCGCTGTGCCAACTTTGGAACCAATTCAAAATAAATTTCTTCGGAAATTACTTGGTGTACCTCCCGGCACGGCTTCAGCATTGGTCAAATTGGAAATGGGGCTCACTTCATTGTGGGTTAATTTGGACAAAATAATTTTAGCTTTTGCGTTGAAGCAGGTTTTGGCCCCTTCAGACTCAATTCTTAAGACATGTTATGATCTGGAGAAGCAGTCTGCTGATTTTCCCTGGTCAAGAGCGATTTGTGAGAAATTGAACAATTTGGGCTTCTCTTTCCCTTTTTTGTTACAATTTCCATTTAAGGGGGCACTCAAAATGATCAAGGTCAGGATGAATTATATTGATATGTAGAACTTGAGAAGCCAAGCAAGGTCAGCTCGTGCCTCTCCATGGTATCGTTATATACTACCTCCCAGAAGTGGATGTATTTATTTGAATGAAATATTGGACTATGGTCTGAGGAGAGCCTTCACCGCCTTGTGTTTTCAATCATTTGACTCGGCAGTCTCTATAGGATATTATGCAGGCCAGCTGTATGCAGATAGAAAATGTCCCTGTGGGGATGATGTTGTGGAGGACCTTATACATTATCTGCTACATTGCCCACTTTATCTACAAGCTAGAACTGAAATGTGGTCCAGAATTAACCCACCATCAGCCTTGTCTCCTTTAGGTTTGGTGATTTTTTGTCTTTCAGATAAGACAATTTCCAAAATAGAAATAGTAGCTCACTTTGCTCTTCAGGCGAGCTTTTTAAGGAAATCCTTTATTTCTTTGAATTGTTGAAATACTGATCTATATACCGGAATTTTATATTGAGTTATTGTTTGTAATTTTTGCCATCTTAGAAGGTTCCGGGATTTGGCACCCTGGAAATGTTTTGCCGTTTGGCCTTAAAATACATTGTATGTTGAGTGTTATGGTTTATTTGTATTGATGGTATTACTAACTGTATTAGTTGTCTGTTTATTTGCTGTTTATGATATTTGTCAAGGCTAAGGCCAGTACATGAATAAAGAATAAAAAAAAAAGATTGCCCATTGTGACTGTTGGTTCATCTTCCATGAGATTGAGATTGGCCATTGTCTGAGGACAGGATGCTGGGCTTGATGGACCATTGATCTGACTCAGTATGGCACTACTTATGTTCACCACCTTCACAGATTAGCCAGCTGCATGCCTAAACCTCTGCATTTTCCTGTTGGCATTCACAGACTAGCCAGGTCTGGGAATGGTAATATAGTAGAACTGTTAAGGTGGGGAAACGCTCACTTTGGAGTACAAGCATGAATATTGGTTCAAATGCAGTGTTTGTCATGCTGATCAAAATAGGGTGAGGGTGGGTGAGGAGGATTACTAAATTACAAAACCCCCAAATCTGCAGAGGGCCCCCTTGGCAGCCGCCCCTAGCCTCCCCGAGGTAAGGCCAGTCCTGTTGTTCCCATTTTACAGATGGGGAGTCAAGGCTGAGAGGTTGTGACTTGCTCAAGGCCACCCAGTGAGTTCATTAGCGGAGGTGAAAGTTGAACCCTGGTCTCACAGGTCCAAGTCCAGCACTGTATCCACTACACCACACTGGCTCTTCACATACCCTTCCCCCAAGCTTCCTTCCTTCCCAGAAGAAGCACAATAATTATGTATTATGAAAAATTAAAGAACTTTATTAAATTTTATTAAAGAACTTTAAATATAGAACTACAACTTTTTCTTTTATGGCCTGCTCCTTTGGGGTGCAGCTTGGTGCACTCGCTTGGGTGGTAGGGCTGGTAGGGGGACATCTTCCTAATCATCCTCCCACATATCTGACTGTGGAGGAGTGTTCACAGGAGGCATGCGGAAATGATTGATGAGGGGGGAATTGTGCCTGGCTGTTACCGGGGTACGGGCTTCAAGCACACACACTTCCACTCCCTCACAAGGCGCGTGGTCAGAGCAAGGAACGCTGGGGGACGATTGCCCGTCAGGATAGTGTGTGGGCCCTTCCTTGTGCAAGCACAATTGGAAGTTCAGGCCCCTATCATCATAGGGCGCTGCTGACCACGGACCCTCGGTTGCCCCACACACGTTCCCACACTCCACGTACTCCCGAGGATGGGGGTGTAAGGATATCACCCCGGGGGGTGCAGGGACCCAGGCCCGGGGAAGGGAAGGTAGGACACGGGCACTCACCTCCGAAATACAGGACACCAAGACAGGGGTAGGCAGGGCACTCACTTGACAACAAACTTCCACTTTCACTCCACACGTACACGGGCTTCAGGGATCAGGCGGGGGTCCAAACACACGGGCAAATCTCGTAGGTACACAGTCTCCTCTCTCTCTCTCTCTCTCAATTCACGCAAGGGGGCCAGTTTCAACAATCACCAGCGCCGTTTCCCAGGCGGCGCTGGCTTTTATGCCCCAGGCCCCGCCCTCGTACGCGCCCGCAGCCGCTCTGATCGGCGCTGCGGGGGCGGGGGACGAGCTACAGCTGGGCTGCCTAGAGGGGGCGGGGCCTCCTCCTGACGTCCCTCCACGTTCTCTAAGGGCGTTCCCTGTGGTTTCGGGACGCACCCTTCCTGACTCCCCGCTATTGGGGGCGTGTCTCCGGATCCCCGCTTCCCTCTTTCTACATGCGAGGGGCGTGTCCCTGCTTCCGGCAGAGCCGGGGACTCCCCCACTGCCTGGGTCCCCTCCGGGGCCACCGGAGGGGAACCCCCACGAGCTTCCTGCCCTGGCGGACTATCCGGTAAATCCGGGGTTTGCGGGGGCTGTGTTGGGGGCCCCTGTCCTCGAGCACCCCGCGTGCCACGCAACCTGCCCCGCCTGCTGCTGACACTGGGCCAGGAACTGTTCCCTGCTGTGAGCACACTGCTTTCTGAGGGGGATGGAGTGCAGAGGGAACCAGGGCAGTTGGGTTCCACATAGGCAGGTGGTGCAGCAGCAAAGGCCTTGTGTTCTGTGGCGTTCTGCTGCACCACCTGCCTATGCTCCATGGCCATGATGTTAATGGCATCGCAGATCTCATCTGCCTGCCGCATGATCTCCCCAAGCAGCTCCCTTACCAAACCCTCCCTGTGCCACCACAGGGTCCTTATTCTGCATGGCACTTGTGGCAGGGCGGTCCATACATGCCCATTATGCTGGCAGACCTGTAGCAAGCCAACAAGGAAAGCCATTAAGGTCAGATCACCCCATCCACCCTCCTGCCCCCATGTTTGAGGCCCCTGTCTACCCAATTTTCAACCGTCCACCCACCCGAAGGGAAACAAAAATGAGTACCTGGCCTATGTGGTAGCTGGGGCAGTTGCTGTGGCAGAATCCCAATGCCATGTAGAGGAGTGAAGAACATGCAGAAATCAATCACCACCATTCACGCTCTCCCCCTGGCCACTACTATGACTTCCACCCATCCCCCACCAGCCTGCTGTTCCACCATGCTGCCTCCCGCCATGGTGCCTTCCTATCCCTTCCCACACCTACCATTCCCATCTGATGGAGCTGTTTCCCAGAAATTTTCCTGCTGCTCTTCTGTGTTCTCCTGGCCACCTGTCAACACAGTAAACAGTCAATAAAACACATTACATAACAATAAACAGAAGCCTTTATTATGAAGCTGTGTAAATGCAAACACTGCCCACCCGCAGGTGTATTAACTTACCATTCTCCTCTGCCTCCTATACAAAGGTGGCATCCGGGTTCTCCATGCCCTTGATCAGAACCTCTGGT
Source organism: Sphenodon punctatus (assembly GCA_003113815.1). Lineage (NCBI taxonomy): Eukaryota > Metazoa > Chordata > Lepidosauria > Sphenodontia > Sphenodontidae > Sphenodon > Sphenodon punctatus. The sequence goes on from QEPC01011191.1 coordinate 1,162,804, forward strand.
TGCTCCTCAAACAAGAGCTGGTTCAAGGGGATACACTAAGGCCGCTTTTATACGAGGCGCTGAAAAACGCCTCCTGAGTCCCGCGTTGAGAGAAAAGCCATGTGGGGAGTGTTTTACACCGCACCCACCCCAGCACCGCCGCTGCTGACAATGGGGAGCACATCACTTCTGGCAGCGCGGGGAGCATGTAAACACTACCCGCACAGCGTTTCTTTCAACGCGGGACTCAGGAGGCGCTTTTCAGCACCTCGTATCAAAGCGGCCTAAGTACCTATATCAACCCATGCTGACTTCAGGGTGGGGACGGGCATGGAGGGATGTCCATGGGCATTTGCAGCATCCATAGGGGGAGTGGGAGCAGTTGCAGCAGAAGCAGGCAGTGGGGAACCATATGCACCTGCTTCTGGCCCTTGGTGAAGATGCAGCCATACAGGCGATGCAACCGTGGCTCCATCCATGCTGAGAAACCAGTCAAGGAGCTCGTAATAGGGTGATGTTTGCCTCCTGCAGCTGGAAGCAAAGTAGTTGTCTCATTTCTTTGTACCTGTGCCTCAAGTCCTTGGTTTGCTGCTGGCATTGGTTCATGACCCAAGTGTAGCCCCACTATGTCATTTGGACCACAATCTCCTGGAACAGTGCCTCATTTCTGAAGCACTTCACCAGGGCATATTGGACTACAGAGTGATGAAGGCCTTGGTCTCTTCCTCAGTCCAGGGAGTGCAGCATTGGCAGGTGGATCAGTAGTCACAAAGCGACTGCAATTGCTTGGTGGTGGTAGCAGTGTTGGTTGTCAGACTGAGCCCTGGCAATGGTAATCCTCCGCAGTCATCATGGAGAATTCAACAGCTCAGAAACAGCAAGTGTCAGGTACGTACTGCGAACCAGGAAGAGTTGGGAGAATGCATGTTTGAAAATGGTGCGGTGGGCTTTTAAGGCAGACGTTATTTGTCCATCAGCAAGAGCGAGTGGAGAGAGGGGCCAGAAGTGATAATGCCTCAGAATGTTCTGGGTTTTTCACTTGCAACACTATAGTGTGCCGGCAGACCCATACACATGCGAGGCTTCACACAACCTAACTGACAGGACGCGAACACGTGGGTATTAGCCTGCATTTGCCCACATGATGGGTTCTTCATGCTCCAGGACCCCACCGTGAGTGTGAGCAGCATGTCCTGTGGGGGGTGGTCACGTGGCCAGTGGGGGCAAACACCTAATAAATGGACAGGTGGACACCCACATGGTGTGGACTACTATCTCATTTCTTAGCACCAGAAGTCTTCTTGGTGCCTTTCCTGGCGTGGCTCTTCACACTGTGGCATTTAAAGTACAATCCCTTAGTAATTAAGTCAGGATTCAGCCCATGGCTGCTACCCATTCAGAGCTCCTTGGCACTGACTCTGTGGGATGGCTTAATGTCACTGTGTTTTATAAGGAGCTTAATTTACTAAGGACAGGCTATACAGAAAGATAGGCACTTGCGTGGAACCATGCGCTGGCTTGTACTTCTGCCAAAGTCCTGTTGCCATGCCTGAGCCATTTTCAAACTTCTGTCTTGTTTCAGTGGGGGATTAGTACAAAGCTTCACACATTCCACATGGACTGGACATGATGTTTAGCCAAACTCCCTATGCGCTTGCACGCAAAGCTCTCCCCCTGTTGACAGTCACATGCTCTTTCTTTTGCAGCTTTTACATTCTTGCCAAAGTTGTGCAAGTCCTGAGCAGCTACCATTTCCATCCTCTCAGGCAAGCTGCAGCCTGATAGTCTAGGCATGTTTGCATTCAGACACTATACTTTATAACCTGAAAGCACAGCACGTCAATTAAAATGCTTTCTAACCTACAGCAAGAAAAATCCCAGAGGCTTGCCAGACTTTAATGTGTGAAGCACGTGTGGATGTGGTGTGGATGCAGGCAATTGTGATGATCAGCTGGGATATACCTCTGTAACAAGGAGGATGATACAGTTTTCCACCAAGTTGTATCAAACCAAACTGCTGCAGCACTAAAAGTTTCTTCTTAATGAGAAAATTTCCTGATTCTTCTAATACAACTACTGTCTGTTTATTTCAGCACATAGGAGCAAATAGTGACTAAAGAGTAGAGGACTCTCAAAGCCTGAAAAGCAGCAGAGAATACCGGTTCTCCTTGGGGCTGGCTTCCCAAATGCAAGGCTCTGAGTGAAATAAGCATCTCATATCCATGGGAGAAAAATTAAATGCAAGGTTAAGGTGTTAGAATTTATGAAAGCTATAGCAAAATATGCCATTTTCTCTTGCTAAATGCAGTAAAATTGACCATCTTATTCTTTACAGCTTAGGAATACACACTATTGTTTTAAATGTCACAGAGACAAATATGCCACACAGAGCTCGGTCATTTCCATTTCAGGCTGGCTACTTTTAGACCCAACTTCAACAGTACAAAAACATTAGGAAAATTCATCAGATAGGCTTCATTAACAAAGCAAACTTTGCAGAATTTGTTTTGTAACATTAATTATTCAAGAGTTAGTATTTTGCTTACATGTCGATATTTAGAGGCATTGTAAATAAGTGAAATACATTTTATTGTTATTCTAAAATTTTAGACAAGAAGTTAGTTTTTCCATATCCAAAACACTCCCTAAAATGTGAGGCCTCTAAAGAGCAGAGCCCCTGTGCAAGGGCACAAGCCATCTCTGGTTCTACAGCTTTGGGAGAAATAAGGCAGGCCTCAAAGAAGCAGAGCATAAAGAATGTGAAGGGAGACGGTGTGAGTAGCAGGATTACTCCAGCTGCATCTGGTCCAGGAGTTCTCGCACCCTAAATGCCTAAGGGCCTGAGACCAGGGGACAAGACATATTCAGTGCAGCAGCTGCAGCAGGGTCCATGAGCCCAAGGGACTAATTCATGTGGAATGTGCACCCACTCCATGCAGCTAGTGCAGCAGCATCCCCAGCTCCGTCTCCTCGCTAGAGGGCCCAGAGAGCCGTCCTGAGTGGAGGGAAAGGACATGTCTGCAACAAGCAAGGGAGCAAGTCCTGCCAGTCCAAAAGAACACTGAGCAGGCAGGCAGTCTGCTTCCATCTATTTGCAGAGCACTTGAATGAGTTTGCCAGGTCCCACCTCCCCCTGCAGCATGCCTCACTGTCCCATTCATGTAAACCTTGCCTTCCGCCGTTTCTCATGACCCCCTGCTTCTCCACCTCCCAATCCCCACCCCACTGCCCTAGCAACCCAAGCGTCCATACCACATGCCCCAGTGGCACTGGCTGTCCAGCCCCTTGCCCTGGCAACCCACTAACCTAGTGACCCCAGCCTCCTTGCCCCTTGCCATAGCAACCCAGGCTTTCCCAGAATCCAGCAATCCTACCTCACTCCAAGTGACCATTTCCTTCCTGCTTCACCCTGTGCCAGTGACCCAAGCATCCCTGCCCCCCCCCCAATGCCCTGCTGACCCCTGCTGCAGTGACCCCAGTAACAGGGGGAAGCAGGAAGTCACCGGGGCAGGGGAAGCAATTCAATTAGAATCAAGAGAATTATACCATGATGTCTAAGTGTCGTAAGAATCAAGTGTATTGAAACCTAATGGTCCAATCCTGGTCCTAATGGGGTTACCAGACAAAGCCAACCACTATATTTGTTGGCGCACTCCAATGAGACACGGAGACCTTAATTGGTTTAAACGCTGGCCGCATTCTTTATTATTATCAATCAACTTGAGAGGCCGGTGGGTAAATTGCCAGGCAATTCTGGGTCCAGTATGCTAGCTAAAACAGTAACCTTATTAACTTGGTCACTGACGTGGATGTGCTCTCCAGCGTCAGTGCCCTTCTCAATACGGTTCCCCCTTCGACAACACAAAGGCTCTGGCCAAACAGTGGGGGAACAAGCCCAACTTTGGGCAGGAGCCAGAAGGTAAGTGGTTCTTTTAGCCCAGCGGACAGCGCATGTCCTTTCCGGCCCTCCAAAAACCAGGGTCATGACCCCAGCGTGTGCTGCGCCCCGCATCACGCTGGGTATCACATCCCCATCTCTTAAGGAGATGTCTCATCCTATCCTACTTAATTCCTGTTTACTTACAATCGCATACTGGACCCCTACAGAATGCGACGTTTTATTCGTCTTACCCTTATCTTCAATCAATCATTCCAATTATTCCAATCTTAATTGCTTACTTAACTGATTTGCTATTATTTTTTGCTTCAAATTAGTTTCCAATTGCTGACAGCCAATTTAAAATTATACAAGATGAATTAATTCCAAAATTAACGAAACTACCTAATTATGCCTACTCCGCACTGCTCAGGAGGCAAAAACTGCGATCCCTGAAATGGGTTAATCGCCAAAATTCCTTCTTGGCCCCTCTACCGGCAACCAGTCCTTAGACCACAGTGCTAGAGGGGAGGTGGGTGGGGCTGACTCTTTCTCGTCCCACCACCAAATGCCGCTCCTAGGGGCCAACGTGACCTCCGCCCCGCCTAAAGGGGGTGTGTTCACTGTTTACTGCGTGCTCTGCTCAACGCGCTCACCACTGTGCCCAGCAACAAGGCAAACCGATGGCGAACGTTCTAGCACGCTCACCAGTCGCGGTGCAGCTTCTCCCTCCGTGCCCATTTTTCCAAAGGGCTTGACAAATGCCCCATCGTCGCCATCTTAGCAGCGAAGGGGATTTTTTTGTAACAATCTACTTTAAAAGACTATCATGTTTTCTTCCTATGTTGAATTACTAAAATTGATCTTACTCAACTCCCTTCTCTGGGTCCCCTGTGGTAAACAGCAGAATTACTGTTTCAAATCCTTTCCAGCCCTCTGCATATTTTAAATACATCTCCTTTCTAGTTTAAAATTGCTCTGCACCGTGTTTTTTACAGCTTCAAACAATCCTGGAATGTTTCTAGACAGCCAAGCCCAATAGCATTCATTCCTTTGCCAAAACCTTCTAACCTTTCTCTTCTATGGATAACAAGGCCTTCCAATTTTTATAACTTTCTATTCATTTTATTAGTGTTATATGAGTTGTGAGGACTTAAGGTAGAGTCCCCTAAGGAAGCTCAAACCAAACCAAAATGCCATTACCTTGCATACTTCCCAACAGTCCCTATTTAATAGAGACAGTTCCACTTTGGTTGCTGAATCCCAATGTCCCTCTTTCCGGGGCTAAAGTTCCTCTTTCAGAAGCGAGAGAGAGAGAGTGAAATAAAAGGTCAAGCTTCAGGCACCTCTTTCCTGGTTGACTCTCAGAAAAAGCAATAGAGAGGACAATGAGGAGATGATGGAATGACAGGAAACTAAGTGGAATGATAAACACGAGAAATTCTGTCCCTTTCTATGCACCTGCAATACTGCAAAGGGGGTGTGTGCTCCTGTAAGTGCATGGGGGGGTGCAATGTATTGGTTGAGGGGTGGAGTTTATTGGCTGAGGGGTCAGGGCCTGTCCCTCTTTAGCCGCTGGAAGTGTTGGGAAGTGTGCCTGTGTGATCCTGTTTTGATACTTAAATATAATCCCATGACCACAGGCAGCGGCAAAAACATGTAAAGTATATAAATATCAGTTAGAAACACAATCCCTCTGCCGATGGCATGGCACATGTAGGTCCTGACTCACAGTTTGGGAATCTCTAGTTTACAAAAGGTACACTCCTCATACTGAGCTCCATAAGGCAATACTGGCCAATGTGTTATCTCACAGGGTTCCCTGGCCCATTTCTTTCAGGTAAGGAGTATAATCTCTTGCTAGATATTTATATAGTGCCTGCTGTAACAGGGTACAGTTAACCTGGGGTAAGTCTTTGCAGGATTAGGCCCAATAAAAGTCACTCTCTTTGGGAATTAGCTTCACATGTCTTTTACTTTCTACAAGTGTCCCAATACAAGTGTTCCAACAGCAGGCATTTTTACACACACCTTAAAGTCTTTCAATCTTCTGGGTTTACAAGTCCACAAGTATGTTCCAGATGCATTCTTCACACACACACTACCCTGAGACAGCCTAAAGTAGCCACAGCTGTAGACATAAGGGGCTGCCATGGAAACCAAGTGACCACAGCTGCCTGGAGCAAATCAGTTTACCAGGAGAACATTTTACACACAAAAGTTTTGGGAGAAGTTCTATGCAGAAGTTCAAAGAGCCAGATGTTTAAGATCTGGGTGAGTGACTTAGACACACACGAAAGTTCAGGATGTAACAGCAAACATGCAGGAGAAATGTGTGTGTAAAAACACCCAGTGTTTATAAAGTCTCTCTATATTGACAGTTTCATGCACAGTCCAGGTTTAGAGTTCAGGGCTTCTATGGGCCAGCCCCTCAACACAGCCACTGTCCCCCTTTTGACAGCTTATCACCCTCTCTTAATCAATTTCCTCAGTCTATTAACAAGTTCTATTACTCACAGTCTTAGTCGGTGTGACAGCAGGCGGGGCATGATTCTCCCTGAGACTTCTCAGCGCCATTGCATGGGGAATTAGCTGGCCCTCTGCCACGTAATGCCCTGTCATTCCCTTTAGAAGGCTAAAAACGCAGTTTGGCTTAGGCAGGGTGGCTCTTTAATATCTGGCCTCCTCACACCCCTCCAGCCAGTCCCAATCCTTCTGGGTTTGGGGCTTCTTCCACAAACAGGTGGGGCCCCAAGTGTTGCCTCTCCAAAGCAGCTCTAGGCCAGTCAAGCCAAACCCTCCCTGTTCAACCCACCTGAGTTCCAGAGACCTGTCTTCAGGGTGCTTTGTGCTGGTACGGTAACAGCTGCTCCTTTAGTCTCACAGGACTTTCACTCAGTCCTGGCTTCAGCCTACTCTTAAGGCTGCTGAGAGGCTGTTACTTCATAGCCTTAAGTCTGGGTAGAGCTCTTGCATAGACAGCACCGACAATTTCCTACTCAGCATAGCTTCCAATCCCACTCCCCAGTTTCTGGGCTTTCTACTGTCTTTCAGCCCAGCTGCATGTCAGGTGCCATGCCCCATTAACTTCATTGCCTGTCAGCTCTTAAAGGGCCAACACCCAGTCACTCTAGAGTCCTCTCTCAGGGTTCTGGTCCTGCAAGGCACTGTACCCTGTTAGAGTAGGCCAGGCACAATCCCTCCTGCAGCCCGCAAACCCTTCATCCCAGGCAATTCCTTCTCTGGGACAGGTTAAATGGGAGCTTGTCCTGCTCCCAACTCCCGTCCCTCTGAAGCAGACCTCCCACTTGCCGGCGCACCTCCCAAGAATGAGACGCGGTCGGAGTCAGAAGCTGGAATTAAATGGCCGCACTCTTGAATCAAAACAGAGCAAGAACGTTGGTGAGATTGCTACTAAGCAATCCTGGGTCCAGTATTTTAGCTTAAGAACATCTAACTCTTAAACAGGTGTCTGGCCTGAATATGCCTTCCAATGCCAGCACCAACTCGGTCTTAACCAACATTCCCTTCGAACAGGGCCCTGGCCCAGGCCGAAGGGAAAAGGCCTGCATGGGCACGAGTAAGGAGAATGGTGTCATTAAGGTTTGAGGGCCACGCTTGCCCTTACCCCCTGCTTGACACCTCTCCCAAGGGAATGATTCTGTTGTTAGCCACACCCTGCTTTTCACCAGACATCGCCCCCCCGCCCCATCTCTTATGGAGATGACTCTTTATTCTATCCTCAAACTACCTAAACAGACGCCTATTAACCATACTGGACCCCTGCCAGAGTGCAACATAATAAATGTCATAACATCAGTTCAACAGGCCAAATAGTTGCCATAACAAATGTCGAATTATTAATTGTATCCAGATAAACAAAGCCAAATTAAAGTTAAACTATTTTATATTTGCTGCCAATTGTGTTTGTACCCTGTTAGCCAAATTGAGTTCTAATTACCGTTAGTTAATCTAATTTAACCTATTCTAACACTGCGAAGAAGGCAAAACAATCAAGCATCTCCTAATGGTTGAAGTGCTCTCCAAAATTCCTTCTTGGCCCCCTAACAGCAGCCAGTTAAACCCGCAGTATTAGAGGGACGGGTGGGTGGGTGCTGACTGTTCAGGAGCAGGCACAAGTGTAGCGTCTGGCTGGCGATCCTGCGCGGGTGGCGATGTTCCTCCCCCCCTCCTAGGCAAGGGTGGGGGCTACCCCAACGCCATCCAATCCCGTGCTGGGAAACCCGGCAACAGACGCCTGAGCAGCCTATCACTAGGCCCCAGGCCAAACATCCAGGGCTACGTAAGAGCCCGTGATCTCCTCTGCACCCATTCCTTCCAGCGGGGCGCAGCAACTAGGGATGGGCGAACGCAGTTCGGTAGTTCGGTGTTCGGCCCGAACTCGGCCTGTTCGGACAACCGAACACGAACACGAACACACTGAACGGAACCGAACACCGAACAACGAAATGGCGAACACACCGAACGGAACCGAACACCGAACGACAAAAATGGCAAACACACCGAACGGAACCGAACACCGAACGACGAAATGGCCGAACAGTTCATTCAATTCGAATCACGTTCGGTTGTGTTCGGGTGGCTAAAACATGGTCTTCTGTCAGGTCACTGGAAGGCCAAATGTAGCAGGGAGGGGGAAGTCATTTGACTCAGCTAGGAGCAGACTTCCAGGCACCAGGGGTGG
>QEPC01011191.1:1177511-1204378 GCA_003113815.1 Sphenodon punctatus
TTTTTAAACACAACCAGCAACAACCAAACCACACACCACAGTCACCGCAACACACACCAACCCACCCAAACACACAGCACAGCCAAAACCAACACAATCGCAACCAAAACACACTAACACAAGCAGCCACCGAAACAAACACAAACCCTCTCGCCTCACTCGCACACACGCACACGAATTTCCGGCGTGATGCCGATTTTAGGCCTTCCCACGATCTCGCGATATTTCTGGCCGAAGGCCGAACGGCCAAACGCGAATGCGCGAACCACCCGAACACCGAACGACCGAACACGAACGCACAACCCGATGGCGAACGAACCGAACGTCCGAACACGAACGCACAACCCGATCGCGAACGAACCGAATGTCCGACCACGAACGCATGACCTGCCCGAACAACCGAACACGAACGTCCAAACACGAACACTACCAAACCGAACGGGTGAACACGAACGCGCGATACAACCGAACGACCAAACACGAACACACGAGCCGAACGCGGCCGAACCGAACGGCCAAACACGAACCGCGATCTGTTCGCCCATGCCTAGCGGCAACCTCCCCCCGCCTCGATTTCAGCGGCAGAGGGCCCTTTGCCACTGTTTCCTCCATTGTTCCCTTCTCAGAGGCAGATTCCAATCTCAGTTTTTGCCTCCACAAAGCCTTCTATCACGCTGAGCTGTGGCTCAGTCTTTAGCATTAGGGCTGGCTCCTGACATGCCCTGCTTGGCTGGAGCAGATCAAGCACTGTTTGACCTCTATCGTATGCCCTTGGACCTCTGTGAGCACCTGCCATCTGCTGGTCTTAGCTACCTTAAAGGGCTAGCATTTAACTGCACACAGCTACACCTGCCACACCACATCCCTAACTAGTGTGGACCACTAGGTGCTACAGTATCAACAGCAGAAACATTAATATATTTGTTGTTAAAAAGAAAAAGAAAAAAGACGACAGACTTGTTTTGGAAGTTAAATATATAGCCAGGCATTCAGAAAAAGAGCAGGCAACACTGAATAAGCAAGAAGATTATTCTGTAAAAATCAATGAAGACTGAGTCAGACTGCTCAATAGCCACTAGGTTTTACTATTTCTTCATCAATAGTTGCTTCTAGGGATTAATTCTGCAAATCCAAATAATCCCACTTAAGTATTAATTCTGAGGAATACTCCTTTAATTCTAAAATACCAATGTGCTTATAGTCTAGAGAGTGTGGGGGGAGGGGGGGATTGCCACATTCAACCCAAACGTAAGAGATGGAAACAAAGCGTTCAGATGAAATCTTTTATTGGGCCAACAACTATTGGTGTGAACGTGCAAGCTTTTGGGCCACATAGGGTCCTTTCTCTGACAGGTAAAAAAATGTAAGGCAGATATATACAAATAAAAATAACATGGGAGGGAGCTGTGGTTAAAAAATATTAACATTTCAAAACATACAGTGGGGGAAACCAATAATCGACAAGAGTAATTATACCCTGTTGATTTTGTTAGATATTTTGGTGGCTTTTGATACAGTTGATCATGGGGTGGTATTGATACAGCTGTGTGACCTGACAGGAGTGTGCAGGACTGCTCAAGTGGTTCCACTCATTCCTGGCTTGGAGAACCCAGAGCGTGGTGATGGGCAATGGCTTGTCACCCCCTCAGGAACTCCCTTGTGGTATCCCACAGGATTCCACCTTGTCCCCACTCCTGTTTAATGTGTATGTGAGGCCCCTGGGTGAGATTGTTCAGAGATTTGGAGTAAAATGCCATCAGTATGCTGATGACATCTAACTCTCTCTCTCTCTTTTCCGTCTGATCCAGGTCCAGAAGTCTCTCGATGCTTACCCAGTGCCTGGCTGCTGTTGGGGACTGGATGTGGGCAAGACGACTGAAGCAGAGTCCAGACAAGACCGAGGTGATGATGGTTGGCTGGCCTTGTGATCTGGGGAATATAGGAACCTGTTATTGATGGGTAGGCCTGAAATGAGAAATCTCAGCGACGAGTGCTGTTTCCATTGGAAGCAGAGCATTCACCAAGATTTGCACGACATGGAAACTTACCAACTTTCCCACTGTTTTCACCTTTTTTGTTTTTTTCCCCAAGGTGAACAGGGCTGCTACAGGGCTGGTTCCAAGCCTTTTGTGTTCCCCATATACACCCTCAGGGGCTGTGGAGACAAAAATGTGCCTGCTAAGCACTGGGGAAAGTGCTGGAAATGGCCATTAAAAAGTGCTGTAAAACTGCTGTAAGACTGCCTTAAAATTCCTGGAAAGTGACGAAAAAATCCCAGAAAATGATGAAAAGCCTTGGAAAATGATGAAAATTGTTGAAAAGTGAAGAAAATTCCCCCCAAAATGGTGGAAGTTAGGGATGTGCAAAACCCAAGGGGTTTGGGGTTTGGCCTGTTCGGGGTTTGGGCCCCCCAAAACCATTCAGGGGTTTGGCCCGAACCTGTTTGGGGGGGCTGAACCTGTTCGGGCACCAGGCAGAGGACAGGGGACCTGTTTTTCCCTCCCCCTCCCTCCTACAGGCTGCGTGGGTGGAAGGGGCGCCATGGCTCACCTCTCCCCCACCCTGCACAGCCTCGATTTTTTTTAAACCCCCCCCGCCCCCCACCCCAGGGATCGCCCTACCTGTTGGTGCCAGGGCTCCATCCCCGAGTCCAGCAGTGGTAGTGGCGGCGGCAGCGGGGATGGAGCCTGACCTGCCTGGTGGTGCCGGGGCTCCAGCCCCAGGTTTGGCAGCGGCAGCAGCAGGTCCCGCAGCACTCCGGAGTGCTTCAGGCCTAGGCCTTCCAGGTCATGTGATGGGTCACATGACCTGGAAGGCCTAGGCATGAAGCACTCCAGAACGCTGCAGGACCCGCTGCCGCCACCACTGCTGCTGCCACCAGACCCGGGGCCAGAGCCCCGGCACCAACAGTTTGAAAGATCCCTGGGGTGAGGGGTTTTTTAAAAAAAAAAAATCCCTGAGGGCTGCACAGGGGGGTGGGGGGTGAGAGATGAGCCCCGGCACCCCTTCCACCCACGCAGCCTGGAGGAGGGAGGGAAAAATGGGTCCCCCCCCCCCACTGCCCGAACAAGTTCGGAACCCAAACTTTGTTTGGTCAGTTCAGGCAGGGGGCAGTTTGGATTCGGGGGGTTCGCCAACGGCCCGAGCACCCCAAGTTCAGGCCGAACCCCTGAACCGGGTTCACACATCCCTAGTGGAAGTGCTGAATCACCAGAAATGTATGAAGTATCAATGGACACTCACAATCACTCCCAAAGGTCAGTAATTCTCTTCAGAACAGGAACACTTGCTCCTGTTTCAGTCCTATTGATAGGGATGGGCATACAGATGAAAATTCAGATTCAGATCCATTACGGATCTGGATCTTTTTCTTACAGATTAAATATGTATTCGAACTACAGACCCATATTCAAATTAATTTTAAAAAATTAAAACCTAAAAAGAATTTTAAAAATAAAAAATCACTGTGCATGCACAAATGGCTGCAGGGCTGTTCAACACATGAGCAGCCCTTTTCCAAAATGGCGGCAGCAATGTCAGTGCATGTTCAGAAGCCACTTGCATATGCACAGAACATCGCCCCTTTACCAAAATGGCAGCAACACTGCCGCTGCCATTTTGGAAAAGAGCTGAGCATCCACAGAACAACCCCACAGCCATTTTGCACATATGGAGCCATTAACAGGTGACCTTTTTTGGATTAATCCAAATCTTTGCGACTCAGGTTTCCAGCATTGGGTAGTTCTTGGATCCACTGCTGTGTCAGGATTTCCAGGTTGTGGTGGTAGCCAGGAGAACTTTTCACCAACTTCATCTGTTAAGAAAGCTGTGACCCTTTTAATCAAATTTGGATTTGGCCACTGTCATCTATGCCTTCATAGCCTCGAGGCTAAGCTACTGCAATGTGCTCTGCGGGGGGCTGCCCTTGATGACTGTTCAGAAGCTGCAGCTGGTGCAGAATGCGGTGACCCACTTTCTGTCGGGGGCAGATCGTTGGGAGCACATTACACCTGTGCTCCAGAGTCTGCACTGGCTGCCAATAGCTTTCCAGGCACAATTCAAGATGCTCATTTTGACCATAAAGTCCTAAACAGCTTGGGCCCCAAGTATCTAGACCACCTCTTCCCTTATGTTCCATCATGGCTTCCGAGTTTGACCAGGAGCTCCCCCTTGTGGGTACCATCTGCCCATGACATTTTCACAACAAGGGCACGCAGAGAGGTGTTCTCAGTGGCTGCCCCACAATTACGGAACTCTCTCCCCTTGGAGGTCCACCCTAAGCCCAAGCCTGACTGTCTTCCAGAAGTGATACAAGATTTTTTTGTTTGGCCAGGCATTTGGCAGGAAAGGATAGTGTTGAATGGGGGGTGGGTTGTGGAATTTATTTTAGTTGTTGTATATATTTTTATATTTTGTAAGCCACCCCTGTGCCTAAATGGGAAAAAAAATTAGAATAATTATTACATTAACTTAAAAATAAATTGAAAAAAAGTGCAATCCTGATAAATAGCCAATAGGACCAAGGAAGGTGAAGTTGTAACTTGCAACCTATGTTAGTGTTGATTCAGTAGTTGAGCTGGACAGACACCAACTGGAGCAAGAAATTGAAGGCGCAAAGAAGAGGTAGCAGAGTACAAAAGGAAGTACGCAACGGATGGCTTCTTATATATTGTCAGCAGTGGGCCAAGAAAGTCAAGAACAACCCTTTTTTCCATCACTTTTTGGAAATGGCTAGTTTTTAAAAAGAATGAAAAATTCTTCAAGTAAATAATGTCCAATTTTATTAACTTCAACTTTGAACCTTTATCATTTTTTAAACATTTATAAGGAGACCTTATGTAACTAATCCATCACCGAATGTTGTTTAGCCTTTCACAGTAAAATTAAACTCCCAATGACATATGCCCATGCCCCGGGAGATCCACTCAGCTACAGAGTCTGGGAGTTTTGATTTATTTTCATACGCAGCAAACAAATCTATATAATTAGAAAAAGATGGTCTAAATTTCACTCAAAATGAAACTAACTTTTTTTTTTTAAAAAATGAAATGGTTCAAAAATATTTGGCAAACCATCTAGCACTTTGAAAATGGCTTTAAGCTTTGGATGAAATCCCAGCCTTCTGGCCTCCCAGAATTCTCCTGTGCCCAGTTCTTTACATCATCTCCTAGAAGAGTTTACATGTGAAGCATTATAGTCTTATGTAGGTACTAACTCATGTACATGAGCAACTTTATTTCACTGCCTGTTTGGGGGTGGTACTACCATAATCATACTGTCTGAGCCATGTTGCTAAGCCTCTGTTTCCTGCCTAAAAAAATGCAAACATTAAAGCATGTTGATCAATTCATTTCAGGGCTGACAGTCTAACCGTACAATTTCAACTTTGTTGAAACCAGTGATTCAGTGCCCATTGACTTTAATGGGCAAGGCCTGTAACCTAAATTTCCAAACATGATGGGGGTGGATGCTTTTTGTTTTCGGTGCCTGGCTTGAGAAGCCATTGAGAACGCCAGTGCTCAGCACTCATGCCACTTTTAGGAGTCTCAATATGACTGACTGAAAATCACTAGTCAGTCCTCGGATGTTGGATTCAGTTCTTACCTCCAATCACTGAAAAATTGGGCTCAGGGGAAGGGAACAGAAATGAGGTCATGCAAACAAGGAGAGGGGACAGTTCCATGGCACAGACCCATGATCTGGACCCTCCTTTCCTTGAGTGCATCCCTTAAGCACTCCCGTCCCAACTTCTGTGTGACCCTCGGAGCTTATGCAAGCTTTCAGAGTGGCCCCTAGGAGGGGAAGGTTTTTCCACCCCTGGTCTACACCCTGCTCCAGCCACTTCTGTACCAGGTCACGGTACCATAGGTGGGTTCAGAGAGCCCTATGCCATCCCTACCATAATCCCCGGCACAGGGACTATGCATATAATCAGCAGGGACATGTTGAGGGGGAGGTGCAGCCACAGCATGTGTAGTGCTGCTGTGGTTCCCAGAAGCTCCTCTGTGCAGAAGCAACCAAGAAGAGGCGGTTATTACTTAACCAGCTCCTCAGAGATAAATTATGCCTGATGTGATGGAGCAGCTCGGGATAGGAAGGGCATAAAAGCAGCTGAAAGCATCCTTATTCCACTCTTGACCAGGTTTTGATTTCTGCACCACACCTTTCAGGCACAACAATTACGCACAAGCCATTGCTTAGGTGGCTACCAAGCCACCACTCAAATTCACTAAACCACACAGTAGCTAGCTACCAAGTCACACTTAGCTGGAGTGACTCACCACCCAATTGCCACCCCTTCTTTGCAGCAAACCTGCCCATACATGTCTCTGCTACAGAAGGACAAATAGCTAATGCGTTGTGATGATTGTTCAGTCCTTGAGATGCAACAGTCACCATCTGGGATTATTTATTTATTTAATTCCATTTATATGCCGCCCCCTGAACTGAAAGAGAACTGAAGAGGTAAAGAGCCCTAAAGGAAGTATGCAATGAATGGCTTCTTACAGAAAGTCCATCATCGGCCTAATGTTAACTTCAGCATATGGAACCTGTCATAGAGGCACAGCACAGAATCGCCACATAGTGTTTTCATGCCTCAACAAAAGATAATCCTCAAAGGTGGAACAGTGTGTGATTCAACCAGGAGAATTTCACCGAGACTCTCTTTGCCATGCCTTCACTCTTCTTCCACTGCAATCCCAAACATCCACTCTACTCCACCATGGCTCTTGATCTTGCTGGCTGATTTCTGAGCTCTCTGCTGAGGTAGAGTACAGGTAACCCAGTCACCTTCTCGCTCCCCTTTTAATTCTCTTCCCCCCCGCCCCCGAGTAAAATAGATGTATATTGGTCTTTGCACAAAACTCATTCACAGGCATATCCATGCAGATGTCAAAAAGCTAATTCCCCTCAGAGTCTAGATTTTCTATTAGAAAAGCCAATTAATTTCAGGTACAAGCAAGTTGACTTTCCTTCCCGAATGACAATATCTGTAAATGTCAAATGAATTGAAATAACTTTTTTTATTTCCATTAAATGTATTTAATTAAACTCTAAACCCCATAAATGTTCATTGAAATCTGCTACGGTGATGACTGCACAGAAAACTCAGTTCACATGTACCGTCAAGTAAGCATCAAAGCAAATCTGTGCTGTTAGAAGCCGCTTGATAATTAAAAATCAAATTATTAGTGCAGGAAAGACATTTAATTGCAGGCTTGATAGAGCAGTCTTTGGTAAATGAAAGCAGCATGTTTATGGCTTTGATTATATGAGCCTGAGTCTGCCTTTCTTAGGCTGAAATGAGATTTTGCCAAAACAGGAAATCTCATCAAAATCCCAGTTCCTAATACCATCTCAGTAAAATCTAGAATCTCTTGCTACTCAATAATGTCTCGAGTGATGTTTTGTTTCTTAATTTACCAATTTTCCATTTACCACTTTGCTGTCCATTTCAAATCCCAAAAGGAAATACCGATGCAATACCGTATTTCTTGCACTCCATTTTCCTTTGTATTTCCTTGTCACTCATTGGCTGGTACACAGATTCCTTTACTAATCCTCTACTAGGCTACCTTGAGCCTTTTTTAGGGAAGAGCAGGATACAAATTTAAACAAATAAATAAAATAAATAATTTACAATCCAGTTGAAGATTGGTCAAAACAACGGGAGCAACCCAGAACAATTCTGATTGGAGGCACTGGAGTGGAGGTAAGGGGTACTGGGGTGAGGTTAAGGGGTCAACAGAATAGCATTTCTATGGGAGTTCGCCACTAATACCATGTAAATACACAAGTGGTTTGTTTAAAGATTAAATAAGAATCTGAAAGGGGAGGAGGCTTTAAAAGGACTCCTTAAATCTAAAATGTTGATAGATTCATGACCAAATAATCAAACAAATGCTCCTCTTAGGTTTGTCTTTAAGTATCAGATGCAGATCTGGATTCATCAAAACTCTTAAACATGCTACTTCTTTGCACATGACCACCATTCTATTGCACTTCATTTCAATAGGAATGCTGTCGTGCTTAAGGTTAGGCCCATATGTCAATGCTGTTTGAAATATTGGAGGAGTAGGGAACCTCTGGCCTGTCTCTAGTTATTATTTGGGCCCTTTCTAGCTCTTCCATCTGGCCAATAGATCAGCCCCTACTCTTAAGCACTGAAGGAGCACATACAGGGGAAAGGTAGTGGAGATGAGGACATTTACTTGAGGATATCAAGTGGTTCCAAGGGATAGATATATGATCTGGACTAGAACTGAAATGGGCACTGATTTGATACCTGTGGGCATTTGAGTGCCCCAAATACCAACAACTCATCAATTACCAAAGTACCGACATACTGACAACCAGTATACAAAATTCTCGAAAATACCTAAAAAAAAATCCGGGACAAATTTGGGACAAATTTTCCTGGATTTGTCCCAGATTTTCAGGATTTTTTCAGTATACCGGTTGTCGGTATTTTGGTAACTGGTTGCCAGTATTTTGGGTACCCAACTGAAAACCAGTCAATGTACCGAAAAATACCCAATGTATTTAATTCTGTTTGTGTACTGGAAATTCAATGGGTATATCCATTTGGGGGGTGGGGGGGACTCAAGTGGCCCCAATAGGAAAAAGGTTCCTCACCTCTGGACTATAGCCTTGTTGGACCTTTCGGCTCCTACTACACCTACGTGTCCTCCTACCTTTTCCATTTATTACAAAATGTTTTAATTGCTTTTATTTTGCGTCTTTTCATAGCGCACGTGCACATACACAAGCACACACACACACAAAAAGCAGAGTTATGACTCACTGGGAGCCTTAACTTTTTGTTTCATGACCACAGAGGATTTTAAAAACCCAACCTTTCATAAATATACTGCTGTAATTTTTGCACCATGTATATATTAACTGAATGTCATATGCCACAATTTATGTATTCAAATAAGAAAAATGACTTTCATGCCTGTCTCGAGGTCCCACTTCCTACGAGAGTTGGAGTTATGTTGTTATAAGTTAGAATAAACTACAATGCTTTACTGCTCACTGTAGCACACAAAGTCCCAGGCACACACAGGCACGACCAGGATGTACATGGGGGAATGGAAGAAGGGAGGGGCAGGCAGTGTCAGATCCAGAGAAGTTGGGGCCCCATGAGAAATGGTGATTTTTTGATGGACACACACTGACTTTCTCATTAGAAAAAGAGAAATGTTACTGTAATTAATTTTGAACATTCAGTTAAACATAACATCCCCTTCAGGGACAGGAGCTCTTTGCATAGAAGGCTGCATGGGCTCGTATGTTAGTCATAGCTTGCTATTTCTAGTTTATGCAGGGGGATCAATGTGTTTGGGCTCTACTCCTGAATCACCACAGGTCTTTCATGGGCTAGGGCTCCACACATTTGAGATTCATTGGAGCCATATTTTATACCAGTGCTTCTCACACTCATGTTGTTATATATTGGGGGCTCTTTGGTGTATCCCGCACATGATGCCCTCTGTGGCCAGCCTTCACCCTCCCCCATAGACACTGAATCCTTCCTGGAACACACGCTCCCTGACTCTCCACCACCACCACCACCTCCCGAAGTGCAGTTTGCTCCCTGAAGGGAGGTGTCATGGACCACATGGGGTGAGAGACTGGAATAGGAGACTGCAATTTGGTTTCATTCTCTGTTCCTTCCCACACGTCTCACACCACCTTCTCCAGGAAGCAAACAGTTCCTGGAAAGACGTGGGAAGGGACAGGAAATGTGCACTCTTAGCTGTCAGAGGGCAGAGCTAAAAGGTGTTTGTAAATGAGACAAGAGCCCACACCAGGAGGGTGTTCAGCCTGTGTTTGCTGCCCATTTATTAGGTGGCTGCAAGATGCATGCTTCCATGTGCCACAGAGCCTCCATGGAGCCTCCACTCACAGTGGAGTCCTGGGGCATTGTGGACCCACCATGTGGTCCAATCTGGGTCAATTGTTCATCCACGTGTCCACACCTGTCTATCAGGGTGCGCACAGCCTCCGTGTGGGAAAAGCACCAAGAGCAATCCCAGTGGCCAGAGCAGCAAGCGTTCTCCCCACTCTCCCTCTCCCTGGGGCTTCTACTGTTTAGTTTCACTTTGGAGTGCTCAAAAAGGGTACACCAAAAGGAACAAAACAAAACAAAACAGGAAGCAAACAAGCAGGGAGTGTTTCCTGGACCAAGAATTCCAAGTGACTGAGAGTGATGTTGGGGGGGTGGTTCTGGGCAGAGTGCCATGCCCGACTGTGTATTGGGTTTGCTATGCAAAACCCCCGAGTAGGAGCTTCCCAGACTCAGCACAGGACTCCTATGGGCTATGGTCCATTTATTTCCACCCAAAGAGCGAGGGTGAAGCCTGGGCCCTGAGAACCTCCCTCTTGTTGTGTCCCTGCCTGAACTCTAATGTAACCTACACACCCTGAGCGTGTGTGTAAAGTTAACTAATGTGGTATCCATGCAGTGACAATCATCCCAAAAAAATTTATATGGGCTAAAAGTTTAGTTTTATCTGCTCTTAAGCATGATATAAAATGTTAACATTTAGTTGACTGTCCAGTGACCAGAGACCAAGGCCAATTAGATCAGCATGCCAACCTACAACAGTCGTCACAGCACCTGTGGCATTTCTAACTATTACCTCACAAAATTCCTTTGTCCTGACATAAATCATTAGATTCCAGTCTTATAAAATTAATCACATATGTTTCCTGCTGCAGTGCCTTGACATGCATCTCTATATAAGGCAAACTGTTTTAGACTACTTCATTATTTGACATGCACAACGGTTACCAATATTTTACTATTCATCAGGGAAGCTAACTAACAATCAGCCAAGGAACAGATATCATCACACTCAAATATGCACCCACCCAGCAGAATGGGATGGTGAAATGACTTCATTTCAGGGACAGGGGATAGTGATATATATCTATAGCAACAATGTTTATATCCCATCTATTATTGTAGCTCCTGCTGGATCCAGGTCTCTGGATCTACAACGGTCCCCTGCACTCTTTATTTCTCGCTTTTCTGAGCTCTAGGATGAAATAAAACTGACTTAACAGAAGTGAATATTGTTTTAGTGCCTCATATTTATTTGGCTATTTCATGGGTTATTTGTAAATGTGATAATATTCACAAATACAAAAACACCTATCTGTTTCAGCTCTACTTCTTTACAACTCTGACAGAATATTCACAGTCAAGTAAGACTGAACAGTGAACCAGTCCCTGGGTCACATGTTCATTTGTTGACTTTAGGGAAGCTATAGCAAATTAAAACAGTGGAAGACTTTCCCCTTTGGCTTCTCATTCCTTTTAGTGCACTGCTGTAACTTCAACATTGAAGTCAATTGAGGTTTTGTTTTGTTTTTTAAGACTTAAGCCAGTTAATATGGGAATGGAATTTAGCCAATGGTATCTAAAACTAATTACGAGTCATCATTTTCAGTTGCTTTCCCTTTCTTTTTACATTTCCTCCTGCTGTGCACACACAGTTAAATGTCTTCATTTAAGTTTTTCCTGCAGCTCCTGATATTAAATGGGTATGAAGGGCCATGCCATTTCAGAATATGAAATACTGCCAGTTTGCTTTTGGGGCAGTATTTTGACAGGGCTCATGCTGGAAATCCCTGCAGTTCCCATGGTATTCCTTCTCTTGATTCAATTTCCAGAACATACATCAATTCTGATATTCATTTTCATAAATATTTGTATGAAAGGGACAGGTCTGTGCAGATTAAGTATAAGCTGAAATATAATGCACATCCCCTACTAGACAGGTGACAGAACACAAGAAAAGAATTTCCAAACACATGTTTTTGTTATCATCAACCTCTCTAAAAGTCATGTCACTCTGCAGTTTCTCTATAAGTGCATTGCCTTTGAGAAATCTCCCCTTCCAAGATGCTGAAATGTCATTATCCCTCAGTTAAGTCATGACTACCTTGTGTCCTCTGGTCACTTTTGATTCCTGCAGCAAGAGCTCCAACTTGCCTCAGAGCCAATGACAATCCTTATTGCTTCCTCAAGCACCATTGAATTGGCCCCACAGCACTTAACTAAGGGTGATTTCAGATGTTACGCCACCACGGTGAACCATGCTGAATCCCCCTGTGGGGACCATGGTGGCGTAATGTCTGTTGGGTCGAACAGTGATTCCCACCAGATGTTCACCCCTGGCGGGAATCGCTTTGACCATGCTTTCAGAGGTCCGGGCGGCCGGAGCTCCAAAAGCATGGTCAAAGCAATTCCTGCTGGGGGTGAACACCCAGCAAGAATCATTTTTTGGCCCAACAGATGTTACGTTACCACGGTCAACCACGGCGGGATTCACCGTGGTTCACCATGGTAACGTCACGTCTGCTCCCAGACCACGGCCCGGAATCGGAGGCCACGCCACCGCTGACTCCGGCCGTGGCCAATACCTGGCGGGGGTGGGCAGGTGCTGCGGCCGCATTGGCCGCTGTGCCCGCCCATCTCCCAGAGGGCGGGCAGCCTCGGGAGCAGGGGGGGGCTGTGCGGCCGCACGTTGCGCCACACAGCCCTGCCCCCTCCCCTGATCCCCCTCCAGAATCAGACGGCACATTTGTTGACAGGCCGTTCTGATTCCGGAGGGGAATCAATATGCGATTCTGTGCCGGGGCCGATGGGTGCCCCGGCATGCCTGAAAACACCCTAAGATGACTGACATGAAGATAAAATTGTGTGGAAATATCTTTTATTTGACTAACTCTAGTTGGTGGAGGTGTGCCACCTTTTGGACCTCCACCAACTTGAGTTGGTCCAATAAACAATGGGTGAAAACAGACATGACGCTAACCACCCTTTAACCAACCTTGGTGGTCATTTATGCATGTTTCAGGGCTGCATAGGGCACCAATACAGCCCTGCAAAATGCATAAATAACCACCAAGGGTGGTTAAAGGGTGGTTAGCGTCATGTGTTTTCACTCAATATTTCCATACTATTTTGTCTCTGCTGCCTATATTTGGGACCAACAGGGCAACCACACTCTCTAGATAACATGAAGATGAAATACTTCCTTGAGGTCAATGAAGTTAAAACAATCAGAAAAAGTCTTCCATTTAGTGTGGACTGAAAATATCATTTCCACCAAGGAAACAGACAAAAGAGACGGTGCTTCTCATTTTATTTTTTTTGTATTCAGATTTGGCATGGGGCAGTTTCTATTAGAGGTGGGATTTTCAGTTTTGGATAAAACCAAAAGTACCCAAAAATGGCCATTTCAGATTAATCCGAAATTTCAGTTCTTTTTCGGTTCCAGTACTATCGGATCTTTTGCACTGATTTTTGTACTGGATTTTTAACATTATGGTTTGCCCCCCATTGAAAAACTGCAATGTTAAAAATCTGGTACAAAAATCAATGCAAAAGATCTGATAGTACCGAAACAGAAAAAGAACCGAAATTCATGAGAACCGAAACCAAAATTGACCGAAACAGAAATTTTGCCCAGAGTCCCATCCCTAGTTTCTATTAATGCCCCCTCCTCCAGGTCCCCCAGGGCTGACTCAGTCCATTTATTAACTTTCCTGGCAGCCTGGGCTCATCTATGCCATATCTGTTCTACCTGGCTGCTGCACTCAAACTCACAGTCAGTCAGTCAGCTGACTGCACACAAACACGTTGCTCTGGCTCCCTGCCTCTTTTTTGGCTGGCACACGCAGTGTCACAGCCACAGCAACAGCAAAGAACTCTGGATCAGGAGGCGGGGCTGCAGAGCCCAGGGGGTGGGGTAATAAGCTGCAACCAGCAGCAGAGAACAGCATGTGTCATGTACATGCTAGCTCCTTCCAGTGGCCAGACCCAGCCTAAGGCTTTGGGGTCAGGGGCAGAGCTAGCAGGCAACAGGGTTGGCCCACCACACCAAAGAGAGCATGCGTACCGTCCCAAGCAGCTTGGCTTTCTCTTCCAATGAAAGGGGCAGGGAAGAAAGAGGGGCTTGTTGTCCCTAGGCTGAGTTCCATTAGTGCCATATAGCCTAGAGACTATAAGGCCACTCCAGCCATGGTCATTCGTGCCATACACAAACTTAAATTGGGTAAAGCTTCAGGGATAGACCTGCTGCCCCCTGAATTATTCAAAGCAGATAACGCTTTTTGGTCTATTGTACTGGTGGAATTGTTTAACGTTATTATAGAGCACAATATCTTTCCTTCTGATTGGCTGCAAAATATATTTATTTATACCCATTTTTTAAAAAGGAGATCGCTCAAAGCTGGATGCATATAGACCAAGCAGCTTGCTGTGTATACCTGCTAAAATACATGACCATGACCACCAATTGCTAAGCTTCGTTCAGGACTGGATCATAGATTACTCTATATTGGGTGAGGAACAGGCAGGATTCTGGGACGGTTATTCCTGAATAGATCAGAGTTTTGTGATTTACCATCTAGCCTCCTCCTACTTAAAAAAGAAACAGAGGCTATTTGCCACCTTTATGGATCTGAAAGGCGCATTCAGCTCCACATGGGGCAAGCTAGCCTCCCTAGGTATGGACTCTACATTAATACATCTTCTCAAGTCCTACCATAAGAACAATTAAGAACATAAGAAGTGCCATACTGGGTCAGACCAATGGTCCATCGAGCCCAGCATCCTGCCTCCGACAGTGGCCAGTCATGGGGGGCCTGAGAGAAGCACCCAACAGGTCACCATGCTATCCATTCCCTGTGGGTCATCCCCAGGCTCCCGACAGTAAAGGGTTTTGTTCCCCAATACTATCTGGCTAATAGCTGCTAATGGAACTATCTTCCAGAAACTTGTCCAAACCTCTTTTAAACTCGGCTATACTGCTGGCCTTGACCACCTCCCTTGGCAGAAAATTCCACAACCTAATTGTACGCTGAGTGAAAAAATACTTTCCTTTGTCTGTTTTTACTCTGCCACCTGCGAGTTTCATGGAGTGTCCCCTAGTTTTAGTACTAGTTGAGAGGGTAAGTAACCGTTCCCTGTTTACAAGTTCCACACCACTCATGATTTTATAGACCTCTATCATATCTCCTCTCAGCCATCTCTTTTCCAAGCTGAAGAGCCCCAACCTATCAAGCCTCTCCTGGGTCATTTTTGTGCCCTTCTCTGTACCTTTTCTAGTTCCGCTATGTCTTTTTTGAGATGGGGCAAACAGAACTGCACACAATAGTCAAGGTGTGGTCGCACCATTGATTTGTATAGAGGCATTATGACATTTGAAAGGTGCATTCAGATTCATTGATTCGTATAGAGGCATTGGGTGAAAACAGACATGACGCTAACCACCATTTAACCACCCTTGGTGGTCATTTAAGCATGTTTCAGGGCTGCATAGGGCACCAATACAGCCCTGCAACATGCATAAAAAACCACCAACGGTGGTTAAAGGGTGGTTAGCGTCATGTCTGTTTTCACCCATTATGACTATATTAACAGTCACCTGTTAATATAGAGGCATAATTCAGTCGCTGTCCATTATGGGTTGGCTGGAGAGACAACTTGTCTTTTTCCTGTCGAGCATGGAGTTAGACAGGGTTGTGTCCCTATTTAATTTGTTCCTCAGTGATCTAAGTCCTTCTCTTTGTAAGGCCAGTTGCCACCCCCACCCCCCAATTATTAGATGGAGAACTCTGAGTGAAAAACCGTTTTGTGATTTACCATCTATTATTATACACTGATGATGCAGTTCTACTATCCTATACAAAAATTGGACTCTAATGGGCAATTAACTACTTTAGTGAATATTGCCAGAGCAACAATCTGGAGATTAAAACAGCTAAATCCAAAGCTATGGCTTTCGGCCCAGGGAAGAAATTCATTTGGTATGTTGGATCACAATCTTTAGAAATTGTCAAGTCTTTCACATTGGTCTGACTTTTTCTTCCTCTCTTTCCTGGACTGAGCACTCTCATCAATCAGTTAGGAAAGCTTCCCAAGTGACAGGAGGCGTCATGGCCATCTATATTAGATATAAGAGGAAGGGCTGGGCAGAGGTCTTTAAGGTAGGTAGGGCCAAATTGGATACTATTTTATTATATGGGGCAGAAATCTGGGGACATGACTCTAGATGCCGTGAATTAGTTGTGAAGTCCCAGGCATGCTTTCTTCAGAAGATGTTAATGGTATCGACATCTCTCTCTAGGGCCCTGGTTCACGCCAGGAAAGAATCGGTGAACCTTGCCATCAAGGCTAGCTTTCGCCCCACTTTTTACTGGCTGAAAATAAGAGTTTACCTTCCTGGGCACCTTTAGAAACAGACTTTGATGGACCTAGAGAGAGTGGGTATTTACTCCCAATCTTGGCTTTACGCCATCGAACATTCCTTACTGATTAATGGGTTAGGCAATATGCTGGTGGACCGGCAGAGGATCCCCTTGGCAAATGATGGCCAAGTTAAGGACCATTTTATTGACATCGCTATACAGTAAGACCTTGCAGCAGTTAAATCTATTAGATCTGCCCCGCTATATCAGCACATACATTTGGACTTTGCTCCCTCTAAATATCTTTCGTTAATATGATTCCATGGAATTAAGAGGGAGATGGGGGAAGACTCCTGCCAACCATCTTCTGCTCATCTTCTGGAAAAGATGTAACACCTTTTTGTTTGGCCAGGTGGCTGGCAGGCAGGAGACAGGGTTGGGTGGGATTGGGCAGAGGGGCTAGGAAACAGGTTGAAAGGGAACATTAGGGGGAATTTTTTTAAAGCTGTTTTTATATGATGTAAGCCATCCTGAACCTTAATGGGAAGGGCAGGGTAAAAATTGGAATAAATAAATTAAAAAAATATGCAACTGAAAAACCTGGCTATGTTACAAGCCAAGTTTAGAATGAGGTATTCTGTTGGGATACTTCGGTGGCATATACTCTGCCAAAAATTACTAATCAAATCTCTACTGACCAATGTCTCCACACTGTGCCTAGGTATTGTATCAAGGCACCAATATCTATCTGTAATAGGGACCGGTGGCACAGCTGCGCTGCGGCCCATGAGCCTGAGGATGGGGGTGCAGCTACATCTCTTACTGCTGGGAGGGGGGTCAGGGGCCCCATTCCATCCTCTACAGCAGGGCCAATTCTGACCTAGCTATGTTTCTGTACATAATACATGACTGACGTTGGGCATTAGGACTTTTTCTACATTTGGCCTAGGTACAGGCAAAGTAGAGATTCAGGTATTCTGTAGCTTTGTAGAACGTCTAAGTGGTGTATACAATGCTGCAATGCTGATCAGGAGGCATTCAATAGAGGTAGTGTTCCTGCATGTCACACTTTACTTGTAACTTCCTTCAGCACTGTACAGATTTCCTGGCCATATCTAGAATGTCTAGGTAAAGTATGGAGACAAAGTTCCCACCCACCCAACACACATACACACACGTTCTGCATTTTGCTCAGTGTATAGTTCTTACTTTCATTTGCCAGAGGGCCAAAAGCTTGCATACTTACACCAACAGAAGTTGGTCCAATAAAAGATATCACCTGATTTTGTTTCCATCCCTTATATGTGGAAGCAACACAACAACCACTCTCTCTCTCTCTGTAAAGCATATAGTAGTTTAGTACTGCATACATTACCCCAAAGTGGCGGGCATTCTATGCAGTGCCCAGATGTCCTATATTGCATTTCAAACCTTACCTGTAATTGATAAACTAACAATGATTTGTGATGGACTAACCATTATGTTGGTTCACATTATTAAAAATTTGTTGAGGTTTATTCCTTAATTAGGATTAACATTCAAACTTTTGCTCTTTGGCACTGGGTGCTGAATCTGACTCATCATTCCAGGATCTGATGTCAAAATGACATCAAATTCTAAGAAGCAGAAATGTCACTATCAGTGGGATGCGTAAAAGCAACCTAACAGTTTGAAGGGAACTCCATTTCTCCTCCCACTATTTCCTTCTCATTGTGTGCCACTCACAGATGCACAGCTAGAGCTTAGCTGCTCATTAGTGCTGTTGAACGAGTAATAATGATGTCTCTTGCACATGGTTAAAATGTTACAAAGCTCTCACTCCCTTGTCCTGCTATACTTTTAGTGTGAAGCACACCGATGGTAACATTTTTTCTTCTTCCACTCCCAGTTAGTTATAGGATGTAATAATAGGAGAGCTTAGAACCGGTACAATTTAAAGACTGAAAAGACGACTTAGAAAAGACCACCTCAGGCATCGTCTGCTCACCGGAGGAGTGTTGCCCAGACTAGTATGTATAGTTTGCTCAGTCCTCTTCAGAATGACTTAACCAGCAGGACTCCACAAATCTTCGCCTAGTGCCCTGGTCCACAGAGCTACGTTTCTGCAACCCAATGACTATTGTTCTGCCAGAGGGGAAAAATTTAAGATTTTTACTTTTTAGTAAAATTGCAACTTCTGTCATTAGAAATTCTAGCTGGATTGATCCCAATGGTTGATATTAAGTAACAGTTGGTATCATCTGAAACTCAGACCTATACTCTTCATCTTTATTACCTAGTGTTTTGAAGTTGAGTGGGTCTTTTAAATCAACAGCATAAACACAACATGGGAAACATGATCCAAGGGTATTGTATTTTTTTATTCTGTGCTTTGTGGAAATGCCACCTCCCCTCACATGTTTTGATCTCACAAGGAAAAGTGTTTTTAAACTATAGGGCCAAACCCTGCAGTCAACAAACAGATTTGACTATGATCTTTGCGGTAGAGAGATATTAAAAAATAACCATTAAAAAAAAGACTAAGTAACCATTAAAAAAAGACCAACCAAGGGGCCAGTGTTGCCTTTGTATGCAACTTGTGCAACAGTAAACTCTTTGGAATAGGAACCATCTTTTTGAGATAGGTTTCTTTGGTGCCTACCAAAATGGGGTGTTGATCTATCACTGAGACTTGTAGCATGGCTGTAATAGAAATATCTACCAATTAACATTTATTTAGGGTTTACCTGAAGAAGAGCAACTCCTTAAAATGATGAGGGCACCTCCTGTTGATAAATCTCACCACAAAGGCAATTTTGAAGTGCTCCAATGGATTCTAGTACAATTTTCAGTGTCTCTAGTTAAAGATGTCTCTAGTTAAAGATGCTACTTTGTTGTCTGGAGGATGGCTATTTAAGACAGGCTCCCCTTATTAAATTTAGAGTCAATCATTAAGTGCCTTTCTCAGGTGACATTTTTCATGGAACACAGTGCTCATGAAACTCTGACTGAGCTTGTAATGCTTTCCACACTCTCTCTGGAGGGGACTGTGGATCCCTAGTACTTCCAAGCATGCTACAGTATGGTGGATTGCACCTTGTGTCCAATATCTCTGCACTGCTGCTGTGTGAAAATTTTTGGAAGCTCCATAACCACCTCTTCCAAGTTTGTTCCCAACTTCCCTCCTACAGAGAGGGTTTCCAGTTGAATCGTGTGCTTAGTTTTTGCTAGGGCTGTGCATTAGGGTTCAATAAAACCCAAATAAACCAGAAAAAGGCCTTTTTGGTTTTCATATTAGAAGCATGAATACTAGGTCTATGTATTCGGGTTTTGAGTGACCCCAACATTTCCCACAAAACATAATATTCAAGGTCTCAGATTGGACCCCCAAAATTGCAGCACATTATCCAGCTTGGAGTTGGGTTGTTCTGACTCTCAACCACCTGCTTGGGAAGCCTGTCACAAGCCCTCTCTACCTGCAGGAGCTATCTCAGAAATGCAGTCTCCAGCACTGCAGCCAGGCCCAGCCCAGCCCAGCTGAGGAGATATGATGAGTCCTTGACAACCTCATCCTCTCCTCCCTGAGCCACAACAACTCCCACAAGACCCCCCTCTCCCAGCCATCCCATTCCCACCTAGAGATCCCACTTTGCACAAGTCAATGACTCCCTACTAAGCCAGAAATCACTCCCTCCCAAGCCAGAACCATGCCTCATGGAGGCTCCCCTCCCCAAACCAGTAGCCTGCTCCCTGAGCCAGCCCATATCCCATTCCCTCCCCACAGTCAGTGGCCACTCCCACAATCTAGTGACACCCCTAAGCCAAACCCATGCCCCATTCCCCCACCCCCAAACTAGCTCCATGTTCTATTCTTTCTTCTCCTGAGCCAGCTGCAGGCCTCACTCTCCCTCAAACCAGTGATCCCTTTGAGCCAGACCCATGCCCCATGTTTCACCTTCCCCAAGCTAGCAACCTCCCCACCACGCTAGCCATATTCTCCAGTCTTCCCCAAACCAGTGTTCTCCTTTCTACACTGGTATCAGATTTAGCAACAGTTTTGTCCGCGTTTTCTTTTCCTTATAGGCCTGTCAAGCTGGCAGAGCCCCAATGCACTTCTGTGCAAAAGTTAAAGCTAAAATCTTAGCAAAGCTAAAATGTTTGCAAAAAATATTAATTTGATTGATTGATTGATTGATTGATTTGATATATATCCCACCCCTCTCGCACACAGGCAACCCAGAATGGCGAACATACATATAATAAAAACAATAATACATATAAAATATAAATATAAACACAACAATCAAAATCCAAGTAGTAAGAATCCATAATCTAATCCAAATCTGCGAAAACCCACAATCCCATCCTCCTAACCTCTCCCGACCCCGACCCCGCCACATGCTTGGTGGAAGAGCCAGGTCTTACATTTTCATTGGAAAGCCAGGAGATTCAGGCTGAAGCGACATTCCACTGGGAGGGCATTCCACAGCGATGGTGTGGCTGCCAATAATGCCTGCCTGTTGGTCAGGAGGACTCGCCGATAACACGGGACATTCAGGAGGGCACCCCCAGATGACCGCAGAGGCCGCCCTGGTTTCCAGGGGGTGAGGCGATATTTCAGGTAAGCAGGGCCCAAGCTGTGAAGGGCTTTAACAGTTAAAACCAGCACCTTGAATCAGGCTCGGAAGACAATAGGCAGCCAGTGCAATGCTCAGAGCACTGGTTGTATGTGCTCCGTGCAGTCCATCCCAGTGAGAAGACGGGCCACCACATTTTACACCAACTGCAGCTTCTGAACCGTCACCATGAGAAGCCCCATGTAGAGCACATTGCAATAGTCTACTCTCGAGGTGACAAATGCATGGATAACTGTGGCGAGGTCGGGGTCCAAGTCATATGGGCGGCGCCTCTTCACCAAATGTATTTGGCAAAAGACGCCACAGCCACAGCTGACACATGGAGGTACAGGTGCAGCTGAGAATCCAGGAGCACCTCTCAGGCTCCACACAGATGGAGCCAAAAAGGGCGAAAAACCCCAATAATGGGAGTGTACCCCTCTCCCAGATCACCGACTCCCCCCACCAGCATCACTTCTGTCTTGTCAGGATTAAGCTTCAGTCAACTCAACCTCATCCAATCCCCCACAGCAGCCAGACACCAGGAGAGCAAGGAAATGGAATGTGGGACTGTGCATGTGGTCAAGTATTTGTATTTTTATCTGTATTTGTGTTTTTAGTTTTTGCATTTGTATCTTTACCTGTGTTCTCTGCATTTCTCCCATTATTGCAAATGTGGGAAATGTAGTAGATACAGGTCCCTGCCAAAATTACCCATACATTTCCTGTCACCATCAAATGAGCTAATTCACAAGACACAACGATCAGATGATAGGCATTAGTAGTCATTGAAGCCAATGGCTACCAATATGCATTGACTTCAAAGGATGGGTCTGAACTGAGGCCAGTCACTCAGGTGATGTGCTCAGCAGAAACCCCAAGATATATTATATATAGTATTCCATCACCTGCAATATCCACAGCTAAATATCCACAACGATCAGCCAGGAGCATCTCCCTGTGGGTACTGTCTGTTAGTCTTGTCCATATGACAAGGGCTCGCTGTCGGTTGCTGCCCTGATATTATGGAACTCCCTTCCCCTGGAGGTTTGTTTGAGTACAAGTCTGAGTGTCTTCCAGAGGCAATGTAAGACCTTTTTGTTTGGAAAGGCATTTGGTGGGCAGGGATAAGGGATGGGGGGGGGTTGGGGCGAGTTTGTATTGGGTCGGTTTTGTGGGGGTTGCAGGGAGGGTTGGAGATTTGGGGGGTTGTTTTTGTCTTTTATTGTTTTTATGGGTTTTTAATATGCTTTTATATGTGGTTTATATGGTTGTTTGTAAGCCTCCCTGAGCCTTTTTAGGGAAGAGTAGAATAAAAGTTTACATAAATAAAATCAATTAAATGGTTGTGTGTGGTGGCTCTCAAACATTTTAGACTGCACCCCCTTTCTTTTGCTTGTGGTATTTGAGTACTCCCAACCCCACATGCCTTGCCATTCTTCCCCTTGCCATCTTATTCTCTATCTCCCTTGCTCTACCCTACATTTCTTGGAATTCCCTCTCTCTCACTCAGAGTAGAGTTAAGGGTTTGGCAGCTGAGCTCCTTCCTTCTTCCCCTCTGAATCCCTCAGTTTGATTCAGAAAGGGGAGTAAATTAATCCCTTCCGAATCCCCCAATTTGAGAGTCACTGGTTTAGTGCATTAGTGATGTGTGCCTGAAGAATTTCATTGAATTACAGGGAAAACAACCTGTTCCTAAAGGTACATCTATAAAACAAACAGCCACAGAGACTTATGTGAAATTGGGTCAGCTTACATTAATTGAGTTATCCACGGTTCTCTTTGGTTAACCCTGGGCTTTGTAGTTTCCAAATAGGTTGCCCTACTCTTGTTTACACTGCTATAAATTAAGTGACAAGCTTTTTCCATGTTCTGAATGAATTCCACTATGATCAGCCCTGCAGTGAGAATGAAGAAAAGGAGGTTTCCCTCAGCCCTATCAAATGACTAGTTGAAATATATCCCAGAGCCATGCATAAAAATCTCCATTCCCAGTACCTGAGCAAAGACATGGACACCTGAAAATAATACAGGATCACAAGCAGGGCACACATCTGGCTAGAAATGGAGAAGTGATCATTTTCACTGATGCATGAGTTTCGGCTTTTACGAAAAGCAACAGTGCTCCTATCAGCTAACCATGAAAATTGGTCACATATGTCTTCTGAATTCTTCTGCTGCTGTGATTTGACAAGGTTCCCCACACAAACGTCTTTCACAGACGTTTTCAGTTCACAACACTGCTTTTAAGGTAAAAGTTAAAAGGACTCATTCTATCATTCAGAATAACAGTAGTACAAAGGAGAAATGGAAAGACTTTTTAAAAGAGGAAGACCGATGATTACCAGGGAACTTCCTGAAAATGAGTTCTATTAGGCCCTGGAATTGTCCCCTGAAGGACAAGAGGAAAATAATATCACACAAAAACATAAGTAAATGGGCATACAGTAGGCAACCATGATATCTTGCAACCTAACAGATTTTTCCATCACTAACTGCTACAAGTTGATGATCCATGTATGCCATAGTCTAAACATTTGCAAAGAATAGCACATAGGCAACTAGTACAGGGCCTTTTGCAAGGTGTAAAGCACTTTCTACAAGCTCCTGACAGCCTTTAGCACCTATGCAAGAGGCAACTGAAAGCTAGATAAAAAGTGTGGAACTACAGCACAAGAGAAAATAAGTATGTCCTCATATTTGTGACTTCACCTTAGATTCACTCAAGTCTAAATCAGTCATCCTCTCCTGCTCAAAACGTTTTAGGGGACTTAGATTTTAGAGAAACAAATCTCCTTCTCCTCAGCACAAACAGCCTGGCAAAACACTATTCATTATTACAGTTTACATCAAGAGTGGGGAACCTCTGGCCTGTGGGCCAAATCCAACTCATGACAGGCTTTTATTTGGCCCCTTTCACATTTCTGGATCTGGCCCACAGATCCAGTCCCTACTCTCAAGTACCAAGTGAGCGAGCTCAGGGGAAAGGAGCAGAAATAAGGGCATGTACTCAAGGGAAGGGAATAGATCCATGGCATAGATCCATGATATAGACTCTTCCCACGGTTTCCACCCTCCTAGTATTCCTAATTTCTAACTGGCCCACAAAGCTCGTACTAATTTTCAAAGTGACTCACAGGAGAGGAAAGGCTCCTCACCTCAGTCAGTCTACATGATCTAGTTAACAGCTGGGTGATGTACAAGCAAAATATGCCTGTGGATCACCCATCATCTGATGTATTTGAGGCATAGACTGTTGGATGCATTTATATGATTAGTATT
Source organism: Sphenodon punctatus (assembly GCA_003113815.1). NCBI lineage: Eukaryota > Metazoa > Chordata > Lepidosauria > Sphenodontia > Sphenodontidae > Sphenodon > Sphenodon punctatus. Next base: position 1,201,601 of record QEPC01011191.1, read on the forward strand.
ATTAATAATTATTATTATTATTTATACAGCACTCTCAGTGTTCTACGTGCTTTACAATCCTTAGCTAGTTCACCCTCACAACAACCCTGTGATGTAGACACATGATCAAATAGATCAAAAGATACTTAACCGAAAGCACCAGCCATCTGTCCTGGCATGGCAATTCTTATGCTCCTAGTGCCTTATCTGATCTGTTCATTATTTTTTGAACATTTGCAGTGGCATTATTTCTGCTAGCTCTCTGTTATCTAGTACTCAGCACTCCTATTGAACTGAGACACATTCTCACTTGTACTGCACTTGTACAGAAATCTGATTTATTTTAAATGTCAGAACTAATTTTTATTTTATTTTATTTATTTATTACACACTGTAGAAAAGGGCTTTCCTACCCCTACAAGTATAAGTGATTTTTCTTGTGAATGACTGATTTTTTGCAGGCCTTGGTTTTCTGCCTCTTTATTTAGAAAGCCACACATATGAGCACACTAAATATTTATGGATGTAATTTATGAGCTTGGTTGTCTGCTTCTTGCCAAAAGAAAAAAAGTATGTCTGTGTGTGGCCTGAAAAATCCCAGCTATGACCAGTCTAAAACATGGAGACATACAGAAACTTCCCATTAACTGTCAGACTTCAGAACAATTCATAAATGACTTCTCCCTAGATAGCAGGACAAACCATGTCATCTCCAACCTGTTTGTTCTGAATGTAATAGTCATTCCAAATAGAGAAAGCTTCGAGTATATATTTAGCAACAACATTTCAAAGGCCAAATGTAATTGGGGAAATCATATATTATTTTCCAGGCCACAGAGACATATTTGTTTATTCCCTTTGCTTAAAGTCTGCCCTGTTCTCTTCTACACTCATGCATTTAAAGGTTGGGGCTTAAGCCAACTTCCATTAAAGTCAATGGGAGTTTTTCCATTAAAATTCAGTTGGAATTTGACCAGCCCGTAGATATGATGGAAGAGAAATCAATGAATCTACAATGTGATGCTGAGATCGTGCCAAAATATCTTTTCTTTACAAAGTTTGCCTGAAATTCTGATCTCATTGGAGTCAATTGGAAAGCTCCTATGGACTCCAGTGGCTTTAAGCTATCCTCTAGAGTCTTCAGAAGAAACCAGCTCTTGGGTTCTGGCTGTCAGCCATCAATGGAGTGTTCCAAATTGTGACTGTCATTTTCTGGTCCAATAAATTCTTGTGGGATAGGGAAAATACTTCTCATATAAATCACCACATATACTCATTTTGACAACAGGAAAGAAACAGCTCTAAGGACCCTTAAATGGTAACAGTAAAGTATTAACCCGGAGAACTTAAACTGGGGTGAAATTTAGAATTATATATCAGAAAAGAAAAAGAAAAGAAAAATCCAATCTCAAAGTTAGCGGATGTTAGTTTCCTTAGTTTCCTTCTAGCTTCCTTGAATCATAGAATTTTATGGTGGGAAGGTACATCAAAGGTCATCTAGTCCAGCCCACTTTTTCTAAGGCAGGCTGTCCTCTGCCTATAGTGTCGCAGATTGAAACTTGTCCACTCAGGTTTTGAGAACACCCTTGGAGGGAGGAGAGATTCCCTGGGTAACTTATTCCATTGCCAATTAGTTCTTATAGTTAGCAAGTTTTTGCTAATATTTATTTATAAGCTTTCCAATTTATACGCTTTCAACCATTTAAAGAGGTAGGTGGAGTTAGAGAGACAACAGCTTTGCATGGAACTTTGAATTCAATTTATATCGTATTCAAGTTGGGAAAGTGAATGGGATTTAGCACAGTGTGGTGTGAAATGGCACCACATTTTGCATACTTCTGCCTCAATGGCCTCTTGAACTGAGAGATTCCAGTGAATAGTTTTCAAAGGTAGCTTAAATATTTATAACTGTGCCACTTTTATGTTCCCTAAGTGTTGTATATGAACTTGTTTTACAAGATGATATTAAACAGCAGAATTATTAATTATTATTATTATTATTATTATTTATTATAAGCATTTGTATAGCGCCAGCTGTGTACCTGGCACTTTACAGAACAATAAGATAGACGCGGTCCCTGCCTACGGCTTACAATCTAATAGGCACGGAGGGGGGAGACAAGGAGAGGGGACATAGGAAGAGGCAAGGGATAAATAACATTCAAGCAGATGCGAAGTCTCACGTACACGTGCTTGGCTTGGTGGCAGTTTGCAGGAGTATGCGGCAGATAGTAAATATTGAGAGGAAAGTTCTAACAGACGTCAGGAAAGGCGGCAAGGAAGAGGTGGGTTTTGAGGAGGGATTTGAAGGTGTGGAGGGAGGGGGAAAGGCGAATGTGGGCAGGGAGAGAGTTCCAGGTATGGGGGGCAGCAAGGGAGAAGGGATGAAGGCGGTTAGGGGAGCAGGGGAGACAAGGGAGAGCGAGGGAGGGGACAGAGGAGGTGTAGAAAGTGCATGCAGGCGTGTATAAGGAGATTAGGGCTGAGAGGTAAGGGGGAGCCAGGTTGTGAAGGGTTTTGTAAGTGAATACCAGGAGTTTGTGAAGGATGCGTTGGGGAAGGGGGATCCAGTGAAGTGAGGGGAGGAGAGACTGCACGTGGTCGAAGCAACGGGCTGAGTGGTTGATCCTAGCAGTGGAGTTTTGGATGGAGATAAGGGGGGACAGATGAGAGCGGGGGAGGCCAGCAAGGAGGAGGTTGCAGTAGTCAAGGCGAGAGATGACCATGGTGTGAACAAGGGTTTTGGCTGAGGAGACAGAGAGAAAGGGGTGAACCCGTGCAATGTTATGGAGGGCAAAG
>QEPC01011191.1:1216413-1232862 GCA_003113815.1 Sphenodon punctatus
CCCCCTGACCCCTCCTCCTGCTCCCTCAGACCCTCTCCCCAAAGACCTCCCAGCCCCACTACCTCATCCAGCTCCTCTTCCCTCCTGCTCTTGACACCTCACCTAACATGAAATATTGGACCAAAGCACATATTTAGCATACTCAATATCTGTCTTATGCAGCCATCTGTGACTATAAGTGTATGCTCACAGAGAAAACCCCATCAACTTCAGGCTTGCAAGCCAGAGGAATTTGCCCCAGGGAACTCCATTGAAGTCAATGGAACTCTCAATACAGAACGTTAGCTAATGGATTAGATGGTTCATGATGAGGGAGACTGCAGAGCTGTTTCATACCAAGGGAAGAACAGGGGGGAAATGGCTCCTAAAACTTCTAGGTAGGCAGAGATTGGAGCCCTCAGCTACTATATCCATTCATTAACACTCCATGCTTGGCTGGGCAACTCTCCTAACAAGTTCGTGGTGGGTGGGAGGGTGGAGCCATAGGGCCCTACAGCTTCCAGCCTCTGTCAGGTCTCAGCAGAGAGGCCCAGGGGCGTGGTGGCTCTGGCGGGTTGCGTGGCAACCCGATACGTGGTCATGCCACAGCTTGCAGAACAATGCAGCCAGCCCAGCGGAAGGAGGCGGGGGACACCGCATGTCTCTGCAGTCACAGGTGCTGCCTCTTCGCAGCAGAGCACTTAAACCCCAGCGGGGCTGCAAATCCCCACTGGTGATCTGCAGAGACTGGCCCTCGTTCATGGACCAAACGTACTGCAGTGTTGCTGGACTGGGATAAGAGAGTGGGACTTTGAGCTTGTGTGAGAGTGGGTGTGCATGAGAGTGGGTTTGTGTGGTAGGAGAATTGTATGAGTGTGGAAGTAGGTGGCGGGCATGACAAAGACCCTTCCTTGAGGGCCTTTTCCCTTGTCCTGGTTCTAACCCTGGCCCTGGTAAAGGGGGTTTGCATGGTATGGACCCTCTCTTCTCTTTTTCCTTATTTTCTCCCTTATTCCCTCTATAGGTTGCTAATGTTTGGGACTCCCTGGTGATCTCTGGTGTTAAGAACGCAGCAACAGTGCGTGGCAACCCTCTCGTTACCCCGTGAGATCCTTGGCCCTCTCTGTTCCCTATGATGATCTGGCTTACCTTCAGAGTACAAAGGTGCACCCTATCAAGATCCCGAGGGACTCTTTTTAGAGAGAAAGAGCCTCTGCGATAATTAGAAACAACAGTTTTCAAGTGGGGGCTTCTTGGCTCTGGGTCTGTTATACCTTCTCCCTTGCCGCATTCCCTTCCCCTACCCAACAGTATCACCAGCCTTTACTCCTTTTTTTTCTTCATCCCCCCCTGGGAACTATGGAGTTGGAGAAAGAGGTGTCTAAACTAGGAAGAGCTGTTCAGTCCTTGGCATTAGAGGTCAAGGACTTGAGGGAAAGACATTAACAGCTATTGGTGTCCGTGAAGGGGACTGGGGCTGGGGCCTCTCCCGGGGAAGTTCAGGGGGAGGAGGCAGTAGCAGCTTCCCCCTGATCTCCCGGGCCCCACCCTTCCTCCTCGAGAACCCAAGGATCATAGACCTGATATGTTTTATGGAGATAGAAAGCACTTTGGGGGATTTTTGGCATTATGTACATTAACCTCTCAGACACAACCTCTCACATATGCCACCAACCAGGGAAAAGTGGCCTTTATTATTGGTCTGTTGGGTGGGGTAGCCTTAGAATGGGCTATGCCCTTGTTAACAACCAACAGTCCTTTATTATCAGATTACAGAGGGTTCATACATGAATTTAAATTCTTGTTTAACTACCCCCATAGAACAAGGGACACAAAATAAGCTATCCTTCACTTAAGACAGGATAGGTCCCCCCCCCTTTTGGAATATATTACAAGTTCCAGAAACTAGCAATAGATTTGGAATGGGGTGACCTGGTGCTCCAGGTGATGTTCCGTCAGGGCTTAAGTGAGGAGCTTAAAGATCAGTTAGCTTATGTTGCACCTCCATCCAGCTTAAGTGAACTGGTGACCCTCATCAATGAAAGATTGATGGAGCATTGACGGGAGAAGCAAAGGGAACAAGGAAGGGTCCTACCTTTCCGGGACTCCCGGCCTCTCCTGTAAGAGGCATCAGGGACCCCTACCCCTACAAGGGGTAGAGCCTATACAGATAGGGATTGTTAGGGGACTCTTAACTCCAGAGGAATAAGAAAGGCACAAACACCATTTGTGCTTTTATTGTGGGGAGGGTACCCATTTTTCACGGGAATGCCCCCTCAAGCCTCTGGGCCCTCCCGTTCTGGGAAACGGGCAGGCCTGGAATGAGCAAGGGTCGTCCCGACAAGAAGATTAAATCCCTAGTCCCAGAGGAATATCCTCTTCAGGGGCATAAGGTAGGTGTATGTATGTACCTATAACGCTTCAGGTATCCTCAGCCTGATCTGTAGTTGTAAAAGCCCTTATTGACTCAGGTGCTTCTGGAAACTTTATGGACCGTGAGTTTGTACATCTCCAGGACATCCCCAGCATCAATAGATACACCACTGATGTAGGCCGGACTATTGATGGGTCTCAATTGACTTCGGGCCCATTAACCCGATGCACTCCGCCAGTTCTTTGTGTTATAGGGCAACATCAAGAACACCTTCAATTTGATATTATCGCATCTCCCCTCTTTCCAGTGGTCTTGGGATACCCATGGCTCCTGTTGCATAACCCCAAAATAGACTGGCAACATACAAAGGTCTATTTTGAGTCCTCCTTTTGTAAAACCTGTTGTATAACCCCTATGCCTAAGACCCCTTGCATTGGGGTAACTCAGGGATGGTCTCCTGAACCCTGTATACCCCAACAGTATGAGGATTTAGCAGACATCTTTAGTAAACGAGAAGCCACCAAGTTTCCACCTCATAGACCTTATGATTGTCCCATTATCTAGTCCCAGGATCAGAGCCCCCGTATGGACGAATTTAAAATCTCTCCCCATCAGAGATGGAGTCCCTTGGGATGTACATTACAGAAAATATGGGCAAAGGCTTTATTAGGCATTCCTCTTCTTCCACTAGTGCCCCCCTTTATTGACTACCAGGGCCTTAATACCATCACTATTAAGAACAGGTATCCTCTGCCGTTAATTCCTGAATTACTAAGCAAAGTACAAGGGGCAAAAATATTCACAAAGCTGGACTTATGGGGAGCTGATAACCTTGTACGGATCCGAGAAGGGGACAAGTAGAAGACCTCTTTTTGTACACGATATGGGCACTTTGAGTATTTGGCCATGCCCTTTGGCCTTGTTAATTCTCCAACCATGTTCCAACATTTTATAAACGATATATTACAGGATATTTTGGACATTTATGTTATCACCTATTTAGATGATATATTGATTTTTTCCTCTTCTATAGAAGAACGCATACAACATGTTCAAACAGTGCTCCTACAGTTACATAAGCATAAGCTGTATTGCAAACTAGAAAAATGCTTTTTCATGTTAATACTGTTCCATTTCTGGGCTTTATCATCTCTCCTCAGGGTGTACAGATGAACCCCCAAAAGATGACTGCATTTCAACAATGGCCGGCCCCACACTCAGTGAAAGCCCTCCAATGCTTTCTTGGCAGTATGAATTACTACAGACACTATGTCCCATTATGCCAAAATGACTACACCCCTCACGCAATTATTGAAGACCATGGCCACCTATACATGGGGACCTTCCCAACAACATGCCTTTGAAATATTAAACCGTGCATTCACAATAGCCCCAATCTTACAACATCCAGATAGTACACGACATTTTGTCATGGAAACCAATGCCTCAGATACCGCCATTGGGGCAGTTCTTACTCAACAGGCAGACACCAGGTATGACCCGGTTTCCTTGTGCCTTTTATTCTAAACAACAGAGTCCAGCTGAAAGAAATTATACAATTTTGGAAAAAGAACTTCTTGCCATTAAAGCCACCTTTGAGACATGGAGACACTATTTAGAAGGGGCAGAACACCCCATTCTGGTGTATACTGATCATAAGAACCTAACGTATATGCAAACAGTGCATATTTTTAACGTCCGGCATGCCAGATGGGCTCTTTTTTTCTCCCGTTTTTCTTTTCATAGCCAGTATTGACCAGGATCCAGTAATATGATTGCAGATGCTCTCTCCCACTGCTATATCAAAGATGAGAGCCAAGATAAAGTCACAGGTCCCCTTCTGTCATCATCCGTCTTTGCAGCCACCTTCCCATCACTTGGATGACTCATTCAGGCAAGTCATGCTGAATTACCAAAAGAACAGTATCAACAAGTGAAAGGATTATACTATCATCAAGAGAAGGTGGTAATTCCACCAAAATATAGACCCCACACCTTATGGGCACACCATGACTCCCTGTTAGCAGGATGCCCAGGGCAAAAACAAACACTAAGCCTCCTTCTTCATCGGTTTTGGTGGCCTAGTATATGGAAGGATGTTGTTAAATATGTCAGAAAATGTTCCACCTGTTTGCATACTAACTGACACCTCGACATTCCCCAGTGGGGCTTTTGCAACTGACTCTGCTACAGAAGGGCCCATGGCAAAAGATTGCTCTTGATTTCATTGTAAGCTTACCTTGTTCTAAGGGATATGAAAACATCTTAGTTGTTGTTGATTACTTTACAAAGCTGGCTCATTTTATACCCTGTCGCGAGTTACCCACCACTCAACAGACAGCTCGACTTCTCTTACAAGAAATAGTTCGACTTCACGGGTTACCTCACAAAATCGTGTCTGATAGAGAACCTCAATTCATTTCTACATTTTGGACTGCTTTATTCCGAACCCTTCAGGTCTGATTAAGCCCCACCACGGCATACCACCCCCAAGTGAATGGGCAGGTGGAATGTATAGATCAAACTATAGAGCACTACCTTCGTTGTTTTCTCAACTTTCTGCAAGATGATTGGGTCTCTTACTTACCATCAACCGAATTCATATACAATAACAACCCCAATGCATCTTTGGGAACATCCTCATTCCATGTCACCTACAGTTTTCATCCTCACCTTTTGTCTTCCAGAAATTCCCTCCACGAGCATCCCAGCAGCAGGAGCAATGATCGCCCAAATATGACAACTACAACTGAAAGCCACCTCCACCTTGTTATTAGCTCAACAACAGTATAAGCGCACCACTGACAAACAGACTGCCCCAGACCTATGGATAGGCAATTTAGTCTGGGTTCGGAGACAGCACTACCCATCTCGTTGACCTTCTGCTAAATTAGATGATGCTTACATGGGCCTGTTTCCTATAAAGACTAAGGTAAATGATGTCACATACACAATCAAGCTCCTGGCACACTTTCAGGTACATCCAAGCTTCCATGTTTCTCTCCTCAAGGTAGCTGAGCCCCCCCTCTACCCACAGCAACAGTTCCTTCCCCCTCCATATGTCCTTCTTCAACACCACCCGGAGTTCGAGGTTCAGGCTATATTAGATTCCAAAATCCATAGAAATAGTCTCTTCTACCTTGTTGACTGGAAAGGCTACAGCCCAGCGGATAGGTCATGGGAACCTGCCAATGCCATCCCTGGTTACTCAGGGACTTCCATCATCTACATCCTACCAAACCAGGTCCCCACATTTGGGGGGAGCGGGGGCTTGGATGGAGGGGTACTCTCAGGTCCCGGCAGGACGGCCCAGGGGTGCGGCGCCTACAGCAGGTTGCATTGCAACCTGAGACGCGGGCACGTCGCAGCTTGTGGGGCGGGGCAATGCAGCCAGCCCAGCAGAAGGAAGCAAGGGGGGGCACTGCATGGTTCTGGAGCCACAGGTGCTGCCTCTTCACAGCAGAGCACTTAAACCCCAGCAGGGCTGCAAATCCCCACCAGTGATCTGCGGGGAGACTGGCCCGGATTCATGGACCAAGTGTACTGCGGTGCTGCTGGACTGAGATATGAGACTGGGACTGTGAGCTTGTGTGAGAGTGGGTGTGCATGAGAGTGGGTTTGTGTGGAAGGAGAATTGTATGTGTGGGGAAGTAGGTGGCGGGCATGACTAAGACCCTTCCTTGAGGGTCTTTTCCCCTGTGTCCTGGTACTAACCCTGCCCCTGCTAAAGGGGGTTTGCATGGTATTGGACCCTCTCTTCCCCTTTTTTTCTTATTCCATGCCTTATTCCCTCTATAGGTTGCTAATATTTGGGACTCCTCTAACTCCCCCTGGTGATCTCTGGTGTTAAGAACACCGCAACTGTGAGTGGCAACCCTCTCGTTACCCTGTGAGATCCTTGGCCCTCTCTGTTCCCTATGATGATCTGGCTTACCTTCGGAGTACAAAGAAGCACCCTACTAAGATCCTGAGGGACCCTTTTTAGTGAGAAAGAGCCACTGTGATAATTAGATTACTCCAGGGATAAGTAGTCATGTTTTACTTGAACACCACAGGATCACACAAGCACAGTGTTTGAAGTGAAGTAGAGAGTTGGTTACTCTCAAGGACTGTACTCATAATTAAAGAGAAGTACATACTCTGCACAGTAGTTTCCTCCCCAGTTCCCTCCCTTCCCTTCTGATGTAAGTGGTCATGTGAATAAGGAAAGGAAGATGTTAATTTTGCTTATTAAGTCACAACACAATAACTGTTCATGTGATCCATTAGCCCTGTGGTAGACTTCCAGAGGATAATAACTCTGAGACTACCTTGAGCCATTTGGGAAGGGTGGGGTAACAATTGAAATGAAATAAAATAAATAAAACTCCATATTAATGTAAACTAGAGCCCAGCTTTAGGCCAGAAATTGGGGCTTGAACTAGGCCTGAGCCCAGCTGCATTGGGCTCAACCAAAGCCTGGGTCCAATGCAGCCAGGCACTTCTGAACCCAGGCCCAAAGTGTCTGTATGGCCACACCTCTGTATGGAGTGCCATGACATCATGGCACTCTGAAAGGGCAAGGACTACATCAGGAAAGGGGCAGGGTTAAGGCACTTCCTGCCCCTTTCCTACATGGCCATGACTCCTATGGAGCACTGTGACATCATGGCACTTCAGAGGAGTGGGGCCTACTGTAGCTAGGTAGCCCAAACAGAGCTTGAAGGACTTGGGCAGAGACTGTCCAGCATGGCCAGGGCCCAGTGGAACAAGTCAAGTCCTGTTAGACTCGGGTTGAGTCACAGGCATCTAATATAAATATTTGCAAAGCAAGCTATTGCCACCATGGTGGAAAGTAACCTAACAGGCAGGGGGACAGCCTGCTTCTGAGAACAGAAAGTATAGATGCAGCCTAGGGCTGAAACGAGATTTCAACAAAATGGACTAGGCCGACAAATGGACTAGGAAATCTCATTGAAATCCTAGTTCCCGATACCATCTCAGTCGAATCAAGAACCTCTTGGTACTCCTCAGTAATGTTTCAACCGACATTTTGTTTCTTGATTTACCGACTTTCTGCTTACCAGAATCGTGCTTACCGCTTTGCTGTGCATTTCAAATCCCGAGAGGTAATACTGATGCAACACCGCATTTCTTGTACTCTTTTTTCCCTTGCATTTCCTTGTTACTCATTGGCTGGTACGCAGATTCCTTTACTAATCTGTAATCCATTTGCAGATTGGTCACAGCAAAATGAAAAACAGAACAACAATTCTAATGGGAGACACTGGAGTAGAGTTAAGGAGCAGTAGGAGGAGTGGAGCGAGCTATTCGCACAGTGATTGGTTCAGAAATTCAGAAAAAACAAATCCAGAAGTAAAATGTATCTTCAGCAATGCAGTAAGTGGTAAATGAATAGTATGTGGTAAACAGTAAGCAGAAAGTCGGTAAATTAGGGTAGTATCTCATGGTATTTTGAGTTGGCCTGAAATGACATGCAGCAGTGTCCATCAATTCTGTCAGAAACCTCTCATCCGTTGCCATTTTCCTGACATGGCATGGACACGGCATCCCCATACTTGTTCCAGTGCTTACGGCCGGCTTTCCACTATTGCACGTCGCTATTTCTCAATAGCGAGAAATTGTCAGAAACTGTCACAAGTTCCATAAAGTGTCAAAAAAATGCCACAAAGTGTCAGAATGTGTTACTAAACTTTCAGAAAAACTGTAGGAAATTGTCACTATTATCTTAAGTGCCACAGAATACCTGGAACTGTCACAAAAATGTCGGATAGTGCCGTAAAATGATGGCAAATGCCATCAGAGTGGCAGCAAGACTGTCAAAATGTTGACAGTAAACAGCAAAACGGCAAACAATGCTGCCACTTCAGGCCTAATTGTGGGAACTGAGAAATTGCATCGGTTTTCGGAAATCGATCCCAGTTCCCAATATGGCAAAACTTCTTGCGAGCAGCAGTTTAGCTGCTTGTTTCAGCCCTAATGCAATCTTCACTCCATTAAATGGGTGTATTGCCACTGACTTTACTGAGAACAGAATTGCACCCTTAGTCTGTTTATAGCTCAGTGCACCATGAACATGATGGGGGCAACAACACTTCCCTACCTCACAAGGGTATTGTGACAGGACAAACACATGAAATGTTGTGAGGAGATCAAATGCTTTTGTGATATCACAAATACGAATGTATTTAATATAGATATGCATAATAACTTGCACATCTACATTCCCTTTTGCAAAGGCAATTCTTCCAACAGCCACAGCCATACACTAGGAGGTACTATCCTCCAGCCTCTTCGGGTACCTCATGTGAGGTAAACTTTGCTTAAGGACTCTTTCCTGCTGGCCTATGTAGATGTAGCAGTTTATATAAACATTCGGACATCTTGAAATGTTGTTTCTTCATGTAAGACAGAGCTAAGTTTTCTGTCAAGCTAATATTCCATCTATAAAATATCCATAAGGAAAAATGTAGTTTATTTTTGCTGTGAACTGGCTTGATTAAAATGTACTTTGTGCATACAGAGGAAATACTCACAAGTGATCAATTTTCAAGTTACCTATTAAAGATATGGCATTCTAGCCAATGGAGTGGGTTTGCAGCATAACTGCTGATAACACATGCTTTAAATATCACACAAGCTAGTCAGCCTTCTAATATCTTAGGTATGCATGGAATGTATTATCAGAATTCTAAACAATGCATTTTGCTTTTCCACTTAAAGTCAGGCAAATCCTGTTGATCTAGAAAAGCTAATATTCTGCACAGCTATCCAAGAGATTTAGGTTGGATTCCTTGGTCTCATTTCCCAGTTCTCGGAGCAACCATGGCTAGATTAGCTGCAGTACCTACCTATACTAATTCCCATAAAGCTGAGCTGAAGCTTTGCTTTGCTTTTAATTACTGCAAGTCCAGGTTGGCCTTACCATAGGATGACCTAGGACAAGTGCCCTGGACCCTGCTTTTTCTGGGACCCCACAGTGGGCCCAGAGGAGAATGTGGGACCCCACTCCCTTACATTGGGACCTCAAACATAACCATCTTTAGGGCCCCATGAAAGGTGCCCCCAAGTGGGTGGGGTCACCAGAGGCCTCAAGTTTTATCTTTGCCCTGAGCCCTGCAAATTCTAAGGCTGGCCCTGTGCAGAACAATAAAACTATACACTTCCTATCACCAAAGGAAATAGTTATACCCCTTCTTTGATCCTTCAGCATCAGGCCCATTTGCGGTCCTATGCTGTAGCCGTGAGGGTGGCAAAGAAGGAATTCTTTGCTGCCCTCATAGCTGCTGCAAAGTTGCGTCCAGCGGAGCTCTTCCAGGTGGTGAGGGGGCCGGTCAGTCCGGCCTCCCTCCGCCTGGAGTCGGATATATCCCAGGCCCGCTGTGAGGAGTTTGTCACCTATTTTGCAGATAAGATCGCTCGGATTCAGTGTGATTTTGGAGCCAGAATTGATGGAGAGGAAGGAGAGCTTGGGGTTATGGATGCCCCGTCCGGTTCATCTTTGTGGGATCAGTTTCAGGAAGTGATGCCGGCTGATGCCGTGGGTGTCCCGGGGTCTGTTAGGGCCACCTTTTGCAAATTAGATCCATGCCTGTCCTGGTTGGTGAAAGTCTCCAGGGAGACCTTGGGGCCGGTACTGGCGGGGTCGATCAGCACCTCCCTTCGGGAGGGTAGGGTGCTGGACTGCCTCAAGGAGGTGGTGGAGCGGCCCCTGTTAAAGAAACCATCTTTAGACACTGACGCACCGGCCAGTTACCAACCTGTCTCTAACCTTCCCTTTTTAGGGAAGGTTATTGAACAGGTAGTGGAACAGCAGCTCCAGGATCACCTGGATGGCATACGTTTTCTAGACCCCTTTCAATTGGGGTTTCATCCAGGGTATGGCACTGAGACTGCGCTGGTGGCATTGGTGGACAACCTCTGCCGAGAGACGGATTCAGGATGTTGAACACTACTAGTCCTGTTAGATCGCTCAGCTGCTCTTGATACAGTGAACCACGGGTTATTGTTGAGATGATGGCAGTCCCTGGGGGGGGTGGGGGGTGGATGGGATAGTCCTTGAATGGTTCCGCTCATTACTCTCAGGAAAGAGCCAGCAGGTGGTGCTAGGGGCTGAAACATTTAGCCCCCGGGACCTCTCTTGTGGCGTACCACAAGGTTCTATTTTGTCTCCATTATTGTTTAACATCTTATATGCAACCCCTGGGGGAGGTCGTGAGATGGTTTGGTATGTGTAGCCACCAATATGCTGATGACACCCAGTTATACCTCTTGTTTTCAACTGACCCAGGCCCTGCAGTCTCGGTGCTTTCCCAGTGCCTGGAGCAGACTGCAGCTGAATCCCGATAAGATGGAGGTGATGTTGGGCTGGGGTGATGGCTCCCCTCGTTGAGGGGGTCTGCCCCCCACTGGCCCCCAGGGTTTGGAGCTTGGGAGTCATTCTTGGAGGTCCCCTGAGTTACCCGGGAGGCCACAATGGAGAGGGCGTTCTCAGTGGCCGCACTGTGTCTATGGAACTCCCTCCCGGAGGAAGCTCAACTGGCCCCAGGACTGCTGGACTTCCGCCGGGCCTATAAGATCTGGCTGTTCGTCCAGGCCTTCGGGGAAGAGAGTGGGTAGTTTTCATTGTTCTTAGCTTATTTAATTGGTTTTTAGTTTCCCTTTTTGTCTATTTTTTTACTGTATTTATTGTTTTAAAATGTGCAAGTTGTGAGCCACTCCGAGCCATATGTTGACAGGAGGGTGTGGGATATAATTTTTAAATAAATAAATAAATAAATACAGTATCAAAGACTATGAGTAACTACCAGAGTAGACGTTTCACTAGGGCTTTTGTGGGGCTTAGTTCTGCCCACATTCAACATGTCTGCCACAGAACCAATATGTACGTAATGATGCTGAAGCTCCAGCACCTGAAATGCAAGACAAGGCGTGCATGCGTTTGCCCAACCATCCATGTAGCCTTTGGGAATGGTCACTAAAGAGGTGCATGTGCTCATAATGAGTTTGGATCTCATTCCACATACTGTCATACACACATCTCACTTTCTAGTAACCAGCATCTACAGATAAGGACATATAATCTGCTACTTACTTCATTTTCTACAAATAAGCTAGCAAGATATGCAACTCCTTAGTAAGGATTAAATCACAGGACTCTAAAGGTAAATCCAAAACTTAGGTACCCAACCACACTGCTGACTCTGCTACAGGCCTTTAGCAATCTGCTGTGTACGTTACTAGACAAGAGTGTTAACTTGTTTAGCCTTACTATGCTTGGCTCCAGATACTCTCACTACAAGCCTTTTCCAATGTAAAAGTCAAACTTACATCCATTATACATCTAAAGAGTCAGTTTATATATATTTAACAGACACACTGAAATTATGGCCTCAAGTCAGCAAAGCAAATAAACTCATGCTTGAGTTCAAACATATGAATAGCTGTATTGACTCATGCCACATTATGAATGATTTTGAGCTATAACAATACATAGTAAAATAAAGTTGCACTGCTTTTAAATCTCAAAATGAGCTCGTGCAGACAAAAGGTCTAGGAACCACTGCTTTCACAGGTTACTTCACTTTTCCCTTTGCCCCTGTTCTTCAAACATACCTAATCTAAACACAACAATTCATGCAGACATGTGTGATGATTAACCCTAAAAGCAATGACCAAATGGTATTGGTACCTAACTCACTAAAGAACAAAGAAAAGCAAATAATCTCTGTTTTAAAAAAACCCAGATTGGATCAAAACAAAGGTGTAGCTATAGGAGGTGGGGGGGACTCAGTGAAGCTGAGTTAGAGTTTCTACATATAGCATGCCTGACTAAATCCACAAAAGACAGCAAACAAAACAAATTAACGCACCTTACAGTATGTATCCTCTTCTCATTTATCCGCAAGCACAAACTTTTCTGCTACTACTATGACTATACATTTCAGGTCACATATTACAATCTTAACTCATCTCTCCTTTCTCCAAACATTTCCCATCCCCTCACCTAACACAACTAGTAGTGGATATATTTGGAAAACAAAGTGTTGCACTGGGAAACAACAGCTGGGTAAATGGAATTCTTATAAGATCAAAAAACCTTCAGTTTAAGAGAGGAGTTAAGGCTCTTACAAATTCAGCCATGCTTCAAAAAGCATGAAAATTGTAAGTTAACACTCCTGCCTTAACTTGCACTCCATGTAAGGAGTAAAGACAATGGGCTTAATCCCATAGCCTGCGTATCCCACACGGATATGCGCGCGTGTAAACTGCATGCATCCCCATTGACGGCCCATTATGCCGCACGGAAACGGCGCACACATGTGCGTGCGTGCGCAGCTTCCGCGCAGGATATTCAGGATATGGGATTGAGCCCATTGTACAGTCTCGCATATCATACTTGCTTACAGTTTAGACTCCATACACCCACACTTTGCCTTGGTCTCTCAGCCCATCTTCTTCCTCTGCAAGTTGGGGAGATGCTAGCCACCCTGAGATGCTTTTAGCAAGAGGGGGCAGCATACAAATTTTATTATAAATAAATAAACAAACACTGAAGCTGGGGACAGCAAGCTCCTTTATGCCCCAACATTATGGACTCCATCCTTGGAGTTTTTTGACACTGTAAATAAGCATATGGATAAGGTTGAACCGGTCAATATAGTGTATCTGGACTTTTAGAAGGCATTTGATAAGGTCCCTCAGGAGAGACACTTGAGGAAATTAAACAGTAATGGGATAAGAGGCAGCGTCCTATCGTGGATTGGCAATTGGTTAAAAGAAAGGAAGTAAAGAGTAGGACTAAATGGTCAGTTTTCACAGTGGAGAGAAGTAACCTAGTGGAGCGCCCCAGGGATCTGTACTGGCACCAGTGTTGTTTAATATATTAATTAATAATCTGGAGAAGGGAGTAAAGACTGAGGGTAATTTCAGATGTTACAAGATCACAGTCAACCACACTGAATCACAGTGGATTCAGGGTGGTGGCTGCGATCGCGCGAACGTCTGTTTGAGCCCCACCAAATGTTCATCACGGTGAATTCCTGGCGGGGTTCAAAACTAACCACGATTCTGGTGGTGAGGCCGGCCTCACCTCCAGAATCATGGTTAGCTGAACCACGATCAGGAATGGGGCGAAGGTAATGTCTGTTACCTCGCCCCGTTCCGGACCGTGGTTCTGACCGTGGTACGGGATTGGGCGCAGCAGCCTCATTGGCCGCTGCGCCCACCCATCTCCCTGAGGGAAGGCGGTCGGAGGAGCGCCGGGGGGCGGGGCTGAGCGGCTGCACGCGCGCCGCACAGCCCCCCCCTCCCTAATTCCCCTTTGCAATCAGGCCGGCACGTCTAAAGGACAGCTGATCTGATCATGGACCGGGATCCGAGATGGATCCCAGTCCAGGGTTTAGCGTGGTGGGCCAAAAGACCTGTCACATCTGAAATTACCCTGAGGTGATCAAAACTGCAGAAGACACAAAGTTATTCAAGGTAGTTAAAAACCCAAGCAGACTGAAGAATTGCAGGAGGATTTTGCAAGACTGGGTGACTAGGCATCCAAATGGCAGATGAAATTTAATGTGAACAAGTGTAAAGTGATGCACATGGGGAAAAAACAATCCAAACTTTATTCATATAACACTGGGTTCTAAAATAGGAGTTACCACTCAAGAAAGGATCTGAGATACATGTTGGACAATACATTGAAATCTTCAGCTCAGTGTGTAGCAGAGGTCAAAAAAGCAAGTAGAATATTAGGAATCATTTGGAAAGGGATAGAGAATAAAACTGAAAATAGCAAACTGCCTATATATAAATCTATGGTATGACTGCACCTGCAGTTCTGGTAACCCCATCTCAAAAAATATATAGTAGTACTAGAAAAGGTACAGAGAAAGACACACACAAAAAAATGATCAAGAGTATGGAACGGCTCCCGTAGGAGGAGAGGCTTGATAGGTTGGGGCTCTTCAACCTAGAGAAGAGACCGCAGAGGGGATATGATAGAAGTTTACAAAATCATGAGTGGTGTGGAATTCTTAAATAGGGAGCAGTTATTTCCCCCTCTCTAAGAATACTAGACAAGGTGACACTCCATGAAATTAACTGGCAGTAGATTTAAAACAAATAAGTATTTTTTCACTCAGCACACAATTAATTTGTGGAACTTACTGCCAGAGGAATTGGTCACAGCCGGTAGTGTAGCTAGTTTTAAAAAGGGATTGGATAAGTTGGATAGGTCCATTAATGACTATTAGCCAAGTTGGTTTGGGGAGCGTAATCTCTTACTGTTGGGGGCTGGAACAACAGCGAATGTATTGCCCAGTGTGACCTGTCGGGTACTTCTCCCAAAATAAAGAGATTGGCCACTGTCGGAGACAGGATGCTGGGTTTGATGGACCATTGATCTGACCCAGTACAGCACTACTTATGGTCTTATATCCATCTCTACCTTTTCTAATCTGATCTATTCCAGTGGGGCTGGAACTCAGAATGTCTCACTCTCACACAACAGCAATCAAGGGATCATCCAAGGCTGATTATACAGCTTCTGGGGCCCCACAGACATTAGAGTTTAGCAGAGTTATGTTTGAGTTCACCCTGAGAGTGCAAGCTGCCTTAACTATAGAGCCACTCATGTGACTCTATAACGAATGGTGGGTGCTCTTAGTAGGGCAGAGGTAAGATTTCTGCTAAGCCAAAATAATATAGGAAATTTAAACAGCTGGGGGGAAAAACCAAGTGTGATATACTGTACCAAACATTCAATTCCTTTTAGAGAAAAACAGATATTTAGATCCCATAGATCCCATTTTAAAGTCTAGTTTTGAGAGCAACCCTAACTACATGGTTACTGTCAAAGGTTCTCCATAATTAGTGAAGGCTAAACCTCAAATAGTTTGGAGGTTGGATTTGGCTTGAATAACCGATTAAAAGTTCAGATGTTTACCCAAATCCCATCCAATTCTTTGTAGGTTGTGATTCTCCCCATAAACTAATATTAGAAAACTCAATTCATGTCTCTAGTGAGATATCAAGTATTTCCCATAAGAAAAGGCTCTCATGATCTTCTTCAGGACTGCTGACATTAAGTGGTTTAACATCATGACTCCGTTTCCACAATCATGAGATTGAAAACAGGGGCATAGCAAGGTTGAGAAGGACTTGGGCTCAAGCTTCAGTTATGGGCCCCTCATGTGCATGCGGGCAAAGCACACGCGTGCTCCAAAAACCCAAACTGGGTGGAGCTTAAGGGATGGGGCAGGGCTTAAGGGATGGGGCGGGGCCTACCGACAGCGTCTAAATATACAACATCCAGCGGCTAGGAGTTATAACTGTGGCCATAGACAAGCATGGCCTCCCAATGCTTCCCACCTCCCCAGCCGAGCGTCTACCACCACTCCCCAGGAGTGGTTCCACTGCAGGGGCAGCCTGGTGGGCAGTGAGGCAGGCACAGAGAGACTGACTGCGTCCACTGCCTTACTGGGGGAGGGGGTGAGCTTAGCCAGCTTGGCCTCCAGGGCCTGTTGCTTCTTGCTGCCTGTGCCGCCTGTGCCTTGTGCACACATGTGGTGCGACCAGTCCAGAGGTGCTGCTATCACACACACAAGACACCCAGCTTATTAAGTGCATTATGCCATGAAAAGATAGATAGATAGATAACCAGTTCAGTTGTGCCTCATAATCAGTTCATGCTGCCCCCACCCAATACCAGTTCATTTGTGCCCCTGCCCCCATATAATCAATTCACACTGATTCACCAGTTCAGTTGTGCCCCCATAATCAGTTCATGCTGCCCCCACACATAACCATTTAATTTGTGCCCCCGAGGCAGCGTGAGTTCATTATATGGGGGGCATTTACTGGTTACGGGGTGTGGGTTTAAAGACAGTATTCCTGTTAGCAATAACTTCATTAAGAAAAGTTAGTGAAATAGCAGCCATAATAATCTCCGAACCATATTTGTAGATTTATTTTCCAAGATAGAATAGATATTGCTTTACATCCTAAATTCCTACCTAAGATAGTGTAAGTAAGACAGTTGTGAGAATGTGGCCCTTTTTACATGGGCCTCTCCCACCCATGAACACGCAGATTTCTGT
>QEPC01011191.1:1233069-1263458 GCA_003113815.1 Sphenodon punctatus
CTGTCCATGTACTGGCATGCCCACGAACCTCCCCCACCCGGCGGAGCCATGTAAAAATAGCATGTGAGGAGCCACTCGAAGAAGAACAGAAGGTTTCTACCTTGCAAACAAGGTTCTTTGAGATGGCTCCGAACATTCTCATAACACCCACCCTTCCAGCCCCGCATGGATTGTTTTTCTTATATTTCTAGAAAGGGTTGGAAGAAACTGTCATTCAGAGGGGAAGAGAGCTTTTTATACTAGAGAAGCTCAAGACCATCATGTAGTGTATAATTATTTGAACAGGGTGAGTGTGCACAACCCAGTTGTGAGAATGTTGGGCACCATCTTGAAGAACTTTCTTTACAAGGTAGCAACCTTCTGATCAGCACATGGGCAGGAGCTGTTTGTAAACAAACAGCTTTATCTCCCCGATCTGTGTCCCACTGTTGCTGCTGCAGCTACTAGGAGGCAGAGGCAGGTGAGAGTTAGGGACTGGAGCTAGGGAGGGGAGGCAGCAGAAAAACTTAGGCTGCATTCTCACCTGGCAGTGTCAGTGTCAGCAGCAGGAGGGGCGAGGGAGACGCAGCGGGGAGGAGGCGGCAGGGAAAAGAGCCAGTGCAGCTCTGGCGGGTTCTTTTCCCGGCACCGGCTCCCCCACCTCCCTCACCCCTCCTGCTGCCGCCACCGCCGCTGCAGGTGAGGGGGCCAGCCCTGCCTATAGGCCCCCCCAGGGCAGGGCCCGGGTGCAAATGCGCCCCCGCCATGGTAGCTAAGCCACTGATTGAAAAAACATCTCATGATTTTCCGACCAAGGTTAATGCTAGGCTCCTTCTGTTTGTCTTTTGGTTCTGAACCAAATTTGAATTTGATCAAAACAGCTCTGTATCAGAATGCTCATATCCAAGACTCTTAACCATTGATGGGAGCTGCTAGGGGAATTAGCTCAGCCCACCACATAAAAATCTCCACCTTTACTTGGCCCTAAGAGTCTGTTTCCCACTTTGGCCCTTCTAGGCCTATCTCTCTGTTTGGCCCTATTGGGCTCTTATAGTATAGTCTTTGGCTCATCCTGGAACTAGTATTCAAATCTGACCCTTCCTAGGCATACAACAGTCTTGGTCTCCTCAGCAATCAACAGTCCATTTGGCCCTTCTCTGGGCTTTTGGTAAATTTGCCCACCTCTCGGGCTAATAGAACATTTGGACCTCGGTGGGCAAAATCAATAGTTGGTCCACTCGGGGAAAACAACAAAGCACAGCCCCTTACTAGGGTCTCCCTACACCCCTCAATAGGCCACCCATGCCACCAGGTATGGGGCTTCTCCCCAAAAGGCGGGTCCCCAAATAAACATAAACAAATGTAAACCTCCTGGCTGGAATAATTCAAGTCTTTGCCTCTTCTAGGCTTTTACAATCATAAGGTCCCAAAGCAGGCCTCAGCCTATTCAAAGCATGTCCCGTATCAGGCTCCTTCTTTTCAGGCTGCTTGGCTTTCAAACTAAAGAAAATAGAGACAGATCCCACATTGTCTGTCAGCTTTGACTCAGAGTTTGGAGGCTTAGGCCTTCCCGGTTTTTGAAGAGATTGCCCCACTGTCTGGCTTGGCAGCCAACAGAGGTTCTCTCTCTAGCAGTTCTTCCTTGCAACTACCAGCTTCTCTCTGTAGCTTCCAGATTTTGTCTCTCTTAAGCTCCTCCTCTGCTTCTGGTTGGCTCTTGGCCGTCAGAAGGGTAAAACTACAACCGCCCCTTATGTGATCAATTGGCAACTAGCCAGCGGCGCTCTAATGATGCAGCTGTGCATGGTTCCATCACAGCTCCCTTGCAGGCTTTTAGCTTAGCATGGTCTGGCTTTAGTGGCTACTCTGTCACACACATATCTGAAGTGAAATGTCAAAGAAAGACTGTGATTGAAAAAAACATGTAGCTAAATCCTAAGGTAATCACGTCCCAGTTGTATGGCTCATTTCACAGTACTTTATTTAAATTAGAGCTAGTTTGAAATACTTAATGAAAACAAAATATTTAATGAAAACAAAATATATGGGGATCATCCAAGGCTGATTATACAGCTTCCGAGGGCCCATGGACATTGGGGTTTAGCAGAGTTATGTTTCAGTAACCCTCAGAAACAAATTTTCAAACACATTTTGAAAAAGCTGTTTTGATTTTGTAATTAATTCCAAGCATGCAATTTTTTTCATTAAAATTATATATTAAAAAATTAACAAAATGCAGTCAGTCAGGTCTCTGACACTGAATTAGACCATGCAAAACTATCAGTCAAAACTTATTCAAAACTAATTTTGAATTTGCTTCAAACGTGGTGTAAAATTATTATTAAATCAGGCCTACAGCTCCTTTTCTGGAGTAAACTAAAATAGCTCCGTTGAAGCCAGTAGATGTACACTGGTTTACGTTAGAGTGTTCCTGGTGGTAGGCCCTTTTCACACAGACATGCTAACACTGATAAAATGGGTGTTACATTTTATTATACATGTTGCAAGGCACCCATAGAGCACACCTGGAGCCCTGCAACATGTGTAATAAAATGTAACATCCATTTTATCAGTGTTAGAGTATCTGTGTGAAAAGGGCTGCAGTTGGTCAAATTTCATTAATAAAACATTCCCACCTCCTTCCCATTCTCTTATGATGAGTAGGACTTTTATTCTAAAAGTGGCCCCATTGAAATCAAAGGACTTATGGAATAAAATACTACTCTGATTTAAGGATGGCAGAATCTCTCAGGTGTTGACAAGTGAATACTTTAGCATCCTCAAAACCAGGCTTTTAATAATCTCAACATGAACCATTCTAGTCAGAAATCTACTGTCAGAAAACTTTTCAAAGATCCTGTTTGCCAAATACTTTGGATTTTATTTCTCATGAAATGCTAATAAAAATGTGAAGCAGCAAATTTATTCTGTGGTAGTACTCTACCTGCTAAGGGTGAGGATAGTTGGTAGCCATATATGCACAAGATGAACTGCTGGGAAATTCCTTCAAAATTTATCCTGGCCTTTACCTGTTTAAATTTATGCTACTTCAGATGTTAACGGCCATTCTGTGACTTCTAAATGCTACATGTAAATACAAAAACAAGACAAAAATGTTCCTCTTGCATTTATATTTCCCTCTTCTGGCAGGATGCCACTTCTGTCACTCAAAGCACACACTGTTCTTTTAATTTGGCATCAATTCAATCTCTGTTAATAGCATTATTGGTGTTGGATGGGAGCCAAGTGTCAGACACTGCTAACTTTTCAAACCAATTTGTCCAATCAAATGGATTGTTTTGTTGGTTAATCTGTCACATCTTGACAAGATAAGTCTTTAGCAATGTTTCCTTGCCCATGTTTTGCTATCTTATCTTTCTTGTACGCTATTTTGTAAATGTTATTTATTGAGAGGCCAATTACATTTTTGCATATTCACTAGGGATGGGACACTCAGTTTCAGAGAGAACCGAAAGTACCCAATAATGGCCATTTCGGATTAATCCGCAATGTCGGTTCTTTTTCAGTATCGGTTGTATCGGATCTTTTGCACTGATTTTTGTATCGCATTTTTAACATTGCGGTTTGTCTCCATTGACTTCAATGGGGAAACCTCAATGTTAAAAATCCGATACAAAAATCAGTGCAAAAGATCTGATACAACCGATACTGACACGAGAACCGAAACACATGAGAACCAAAACCAAAAGTAACTGAAACCAAAATTTTGCCCAGAGTCCCACACCTTATTATTCATGTTGAACGAGTCTCCACAGAAAATCTGGTTCAACAGAGCTGGAAATGAATACCATATTTGACAAAACTCATTGTATTTGAATCTATTTTAATGAAGCAAGCACAAAGCGGGATTTTGTTTTTTAAAAATGCTTAATTTTGGACTAATCATGTTCACATTTTAAAAAAACAAAAACAAAATATGTTATCAATGTTAACTAAGTACCCTGAAATACCAAGAACCCAGGCCATGAGGACTTCAATGGGATGATTTGTTCATGGGAACAAATATGCAAATTATGTTAGTGAAGGTGAAATGTCTTATGTGTTTTGGTCCTTTTTAAAAATAAAGATAAACTGTCAGCTGAAAAATTGACTTTTATTGAAAATTGGAAATTTTCATTCAAATATTTTTATAATCCTTCTCTAGTTCATCACCCTCATAGGTCATTATTCCCAGTGAGTTCATGGCTAAGACATGATTTGAACCCTGGCCTCCCAATCCACGCTACTGATGGAGGTGGGGTGCAGATAAGTAAATATTATGTCTGTCACATATGGACAGCCCATAAAGCTGCGATCAGCTGATTATGTACGAAAGATCATCCAGTGAAGTGTAGAGACAGACTTGTTTTCATGCCTTTAGACTCCTTGTGTCAAACCCCTTTATTTTAGACAACTTATGAATTGCTCCTTATTATCTATTCTGAAGAGATACTAGAGCGCATGAATTGTTTCTTAGCAGAGGCTAGGGGGACCAAATTTCTCTCCCCACGTGAACTGTAGTTCCGCTCTGGCTACAAACCCGGAGTAGTTTTAAAAATACAGCAGAAGACAAAATTTTACCAGCGCTCAGGTGATATTTATTATTTATTTATTTATTTACATTTATTGGCTGCTCCCCTCAGGCCTACGGCATCCCGGGGTGGCTCACAACAAGTAAAACAATAAAAACTCATTAAAACATCAACAAGTAAGAATGATTTTTTTTAAAATTGGGGACATTTCTGATATACATGAGGGCCTAAGTGGGTGCAGCCACACAAGACACTTACCACAGTTTGGGCAGCCTTAACCCATATCAGTCACCATTGCCCCGCAATGCAGTGCAACGTGTGCCCAGCGGCCACCCATGGCAGGCAGGTGGCTGCTACGCCCTCTGTCCTCGGAAAAAGGCTGGGGACGCAGCATGTAGCAACCCTACCCAAAGTGGGATAAGGCTGCCCAACATGCGATAGTGTGGTGCCACTCATAGAGCCGGCCCCAGTCTGCCCCACCACACAACGAGACCCACTACGGGGCTTTGAGTGGCAGGTGCTGTTGCCAGGTGCATGCAGCCACATTGTGGCCGGGTGTGAGATAGTGGGCAGGCCAGGGTAGGGTAGGGTGGGGAGGGGCGACCGCACATGCGTCCAGTGCCTCTACCCGCCCCAGGATGTGGCAGGACCTCCGACAGTGGTCCGTACACCCGGCTGGCCCGCGAGGGGGCAGACCATCTGCCCTGGTCTCTGTGCTAGTCCTGCAGTTTGGCAGCTGTGCTTGTCCACCATGGGGTGCATGGGGGAATCAGGCCCGCAAGGGTCATGTGGCTGCCCCCAGTGAATTCCCAAGTGTATGTGAAAGCAGAATTTAACTTAAATTCTGCCCTTTTGAACAGTATCTTATACCAGCTGATTTTATGCCAAATTCTACCACCTCAATGGATACTAGTTTGGCCTGCCTAACAGAGAAGCAAAATTATTATTAATTAGTATTAATTAGTATTATTAATTTATTATTATTATTTATTACAGTGCCTTTATATGCCACCATTCTCCTAAACAGAACTCAGGGCGGTTTACAAAGAATAAATAACATTTCCAACCTCTTCTCATATTAACCTCCCACTTCATATCACAAATAAAGGACATTTAAAATAGAATTAAGCATCTCCAGTACTATTAAAATACAATTGAATAACCCCAAAATCAAGCCCCCTCAAACCAAACCCCAACCCTCCAGCCATAAACGGACACGTATATAGGTGCAGATCTACCCTTCATCCCTCCTCACATTCCTCTATTCCATATCCCCCAAAACCCCTACCTCACACCAGTGCTCCCTCTCTCACAGGAGGGGGAGCATGGCATAAGCCCCACCCCATGCCGGTACTCCCCACAATAGGGTAATGGCATAAAAAACCTCTGCCACCCCATACCTAATTCACTCATTTTGTAAAAGACTAAACAAAGATTTTGTGTCTAATTAGACCAACTGATATAGTAACGATATCAGCCACAGAAGTGAGTTCATCATACTTCATCATCGTCTTTAGAGCCTATATTGGCACTTAGGTGGAGGAATGGCTCTGGTAGTAATCAATAGTGATACTCACACTCTGAAACATAAGATGTGCTCCAAGTTCACTCTAGCCAAACTCTTCTGTGTACTCAACCTTCCTAACACTTCCAGAAAAGAGAAACAGGAAGCTTGAGGCAAACAGCCCATTTATAAACTCCTTAAAGAGCTGAGGGGGAAAGTAAACATGCCACAATGTTCCAGGTCTCAATCCCCACAAGATATAAAAGAACTTTAGCATTAAGTATTTGTAATTTATTATCATTTATAAGCCTCTGGACAAGCTGGCAGACATAGATGGGCTGGGAGTTGAAACTATAGTCTATTCAAAGCTGTAGTAAAACTTGAAAACCAAACACATGAAGTCAGGTATTAGTTAGTGCGTGCGTGCAGCAGTCCCGCCCCCTCCGACTGCTGTACCGTGAAGGGGTCAGGCCAATTGGCTCAATACTGGCAACTTTAAGGCATTTTCAGGTTAGCTTCTGGGAGCACCTTTGGAAAGGTGAGTGCATTTATATGTGATGTGTATGACTGAGAAATTTTAAACTTTTGGTCATTTATTTATTTAAATGTTTTATCCCGCCCTTCCCTCAAAGACTCAGGGCTGCTTACAAAATAAAAAATATAAACACAGCATAACAAAAAGATAAAATCATTAAAATGCAAACCACCTCCCCAAAGAACCCCTCCAACCCACCCAGACTTTTTTCAAACAAAAAAAAGTCTTACACCGTCTCTGGAAGATGCTTGGGGTCAAGTGAACCTCTGGGGGAAGGGAGTTCCACAGCATTGGGGCAGCAACCAAGAACACCTCCCTGCGTGCCTTGACGTACAAACAAGACTAATGGATGGTATCCACAGGGAGGTGCTCCCGGCCGACCGCATGGCTGCAGTGAGGCATGGAAGGACAGGTGGTCTTTCAGATATAGGGAGCCCAGACCATTTAGGGCTTTAAAGGTCAAAAACAGAACCTTGAATTTGTGCCTGGTGTCACAGCTGGATCTTGAACCCTTGGCCTGGGGAGCTAGATCTTGGGCCCTTAGCAGTGCTGCCTTAGAGGCTGGCGCCACCTCAGGCCGTGTTGATCAGCCAGCTTCTCCTTTCTATGTTGTTTCTTGAGTCTCTGTTCACCTGTGTTGCCACGCCCATTCCCCAGCTGTACCCTGTCTCCCTTGTTCTGGCTCCCAGCTTCCTGACTGGCCACTATTAGTATTTAAGCCAGAGTGTGGCCACAGGCAGCTGTGGGAGCAACTGCTCTTACCCATGTGTGTGTTGGTGAATTGTAGTGCTCTCTCTGTGTATGCTTGTCTCCCTGCCTGTCAGTCTACTTATTGTTGTCTCCTGTGCTAATACCTTGTGAACCTGGCTATTCCCCCTTGTGTTTATGGTATCATAACCTAGATGATAAGCCACCTACTCTGAGACCGGGTTCCCTGGTGGCACGGATGAGAACTGTCTCGACATACTCAAGAGACAGGCTGAGAGGTTTACCTTCCTGGTACTTCCCTTTCCTGGGTACTCTGGACCCCTTCCCCTGTTGTCCTTCGGTTACAGGTTCCCTCGCCCCTACTCCCATGACAGATTGCTCCCACCATAGACAGAATATAGAGGCTTGTCTCTGGACCAAGGCGGTTGTGCAGGGCACTCGAAAGGAACTCTTCCTATTCGTTCCAGATGGAGCCACCGGCTTCTTGGGAATGGGTGTGTTATCAGGAGATGGAGGCTTCTGGGGACTGGGAGGAGATAAACAGGGCCGGCTCCAGTGTCTTCTTCCTCTAGCCCTCCTGAGTGTTTGTTTCTGGTGGCGGGCCACCAAGGAATGAACAGGAGGCAGTGGTGGCTGCCCCCAGATCCTTGTTTTCTTCATCTGTGCTTCATCTCCATTTCTTCCTCCGATACATTAGTGCAATCTCCTTCATCCTCCGAGGCCGACCACTGGTTCACACCGAGAACCCCAGGGTCCTGTGGTTTGGAAGGCAGTGAGGTAGACCTTCGAGCGGTATTTCGGGACCACGACTTCTTACAGGCAGCTAGGGTCATGGTTGCAGGAACACCCATTGCCTGAGCCAAATACGTCTCTACATGTCAATACGCATCCCACATAATTGGGGAGGCGTCAAGGCCTCCTGACCTATGGTCGGGACCATAGGTCAGGAGGCCTTGACGCCTCCCCAATTATGTGGGATGCGTATTGACATGTAGAGACGTATTTGGCTCAGGCAATGGGTGTTCCTGCAACCATGACCCTAGCTGCCTGTAAGAAGTCATGGTCCCGAAATACCGCTCGAAGGTCTACCTCACTGCCTTCCAAACCACAGGACCCTGGGGTTCTCGGTGTGAACCAGTGGTCGGCCTCGGAGGATGAAGGAGATTGCACTAATGTATCGGAGGAAGAAATGGAGATGAAGCACAGATGAAGAAAACAAGGATCTGGGGGCAGCCACCACTGCCTCCTGTTCATTCCTTGGTGGCCCGCCACCAGAAACAAACACTCAGGAGGGCTAGAGGAAGAAGACACTGGAGCCGGCCCTGTTTATCTCCTCCCAGTCCCCAGAACTTACTTACCCTTGCCGGTAGCCCCCGAACTTACTTACTCTCCACCCTCCCTGTTTTGCCCTACATGTAGTTGTTTAACTTCATCCTGCCCTCCAATGTTTCATCCCATGGTCCGTATTCCTCCCCCCTCCTCAATGGGATACCCAGTCAACCCTGTCCTTCATGCCCTATCACCCTGGTCCCCTGTTTTATCTGCCTTGACCCTAGCCCCAAACGCCCTTTCCCATGCCCATCGAATCCTATCCCTCGTGCAAATGGTATTGTACCCCTTCCACATTATCCTCCCCGCTATCTAGACTTTGGCTGTCCCTACATTTTCAAAAGTGATGTTTCTGGAGAGGGGCTTGAGGGGAGGGACTGTCCTGGTTGGGTCTTGAACCCTTGGCCTGGTGAGCTGGGTCTTGGGGCCCTTGGCCTGAGGGGGCACTGCCTTAGAGGCTGGCACCACCTCAGGCCTTGTTGATCAGCCAGCTTCTTCTTTCTATGTTGTTTATTGAGTCTCTGTTCCCCTGTGTTGCCACACCCGTTCCCCAGCTGTACCCTGTCTCCCTTGTTCTGGCTCCCAGCTTCCTGATTGGCCACTATTAGTATTTAAGCCAGAGTGTGGCCACAGGCAGCTGTGGGAGGAACTGCTCTTACCCATGTGTGTGTTGGTGGATTGTAGTGCTCTCTCTGTATGCTTCTCCGTCTGCCTGCCTGCCTGCCTGCCTGTCTGTCTGTCAGTCTGCCTGCTTTGCCTGCTTGTCTACTTGTTGTCTCCCGTGCTAATACCTTGTGAACCCGGCTATTCCCACTTGTGTTTATGGTATTGTGCCAGGTTCCACCCCACCACCACCCCTGTATTGGGGACCCCACTCTTCCTCTGTGTGACCCAGTGTAGGTCTTGTTGCTTATGTGTCATAATCTGGTTTCCCACCTCTTGTCATAGTTCTTGCCCTCTTCAGCCTTGCTCTTTCCCTGGTCCTGTTCCCCTCCCTTGTCATCACTCTGGTCCCCCATAGCCTTGACTCCGCTGAAGCTCCCATTGCCAGAGTCCTGTTTCCTAGCCTTGAGTCCCCTGCATAATCACAGTCTTGCTCCCAGCCTTGATTCCCCCCCACATAGTCACAGTCTTGCCTCCTAGCCCTGAGTTCCCCCACATAGTCACAGTCTTGCTTTCTCGCCTTGAGTCCCCCGCATAGTCATAGTCTCGCTTCCTAGCCCTGAGTTCCCTCACACCGCCATAGTCTCACTCCCTAGCCTTGTGTTTATCCCCTTTTGCCCTGTTTTGTCTTGTCTCCCTCGTTTAGGGTTCCCCCTTGTCTCTCTGGCCTTGCTCCCCCATGGTTGCACGTTCTCCCTGAGTCTTGCCTTGTCACATTGTCCTCTAACTTACATCCCCTTCTCACCTGGCTCCCCTCTTGCCCTATCCTTGTCTTGCACTCCCTTCCCTGTATTCTCTCTTGTTGCTTTCTAGAACTTCTGGTCCCTCTTTAACTTCGATTGTCTCTCTCTCTCTCGTTCGGATAACCTCGATGATGAGCCACCTACTCTGAGGCTGGGTTCCCTGGTGGCACGGACGAGAACCGTCTTGACATACTCAAGAGACTGGCTGAGAGGTTTTCCTTCCTGGCACTTCCCTTTCCTGGGTACTCTGGACCCCTTCCCCTGTTGTCCTTCGGTTACAGGTTCCCTCGCCCCTACTCCCTTGACACCAGGAAAGCTATAGGGAGCCAGTGCAGACTTGGAAGCACCAGTCTGATGTGCTCCCGGCACTTCGCCCTCAAAAGGAGGCGAACCACCACATTCTGCACCAGCTGCAGTTTCCGAATACTCATCAAGGGCAGCCCCACATAGAGCACACTGCAGTAGTCTAGCCTCAAGGTGATGAAAGCATGGATGACAGTGACCACATCTGAATCAGAAAGAAAAGGCCGCAACCTCCTCACCAGATGGGATTGGTGAAAAGCGTTCCTGTCCACCCCAGCAACCTGACAATCCAGGCGCAGGAAGGGGTCCAGAAGCATTCCAAGGCTGTGAAACTGACTGATCAGAGGGGTCTGGACTCCATCAATAACAGGAGTCCCAACCCGCTCCAAGTCATAGGACCGGCCAACCATCATCACCTCAGTCTTGTCAGGATTTAGCTTCAATCATCTTATCCTCATCCTGGCCCTGACAGCATCCAGGCATCAGGTAAACACCGAGGCTGCAGGACCTGTGTGTCAGATGAAAAAAAGAGGTAGAGCTGGGTGTCATCCGCATACTGATGGCACTTGACCCCAAACCTCCAAATGACCTCACCCAGTGGCCTCATATACACATTGAACAAGAGTGGGAACAGAATAGAATCCTGCGGGACCCCACAGGGAAAGTCCGAAGAGGACAATGAGCAAATTTGCCCATCACCACTCTCTGGGACCTCCCTAACTGGAAGAAGCCGAACCATTCAAGAGTGGTCCCATGAACCTCCACCAGATCCTGCAGTCATGTCAACAATACCTCATGATCAACTGTATCAAAGGCTGCCAAAAGATCTAAAAAAATCAACATGATGGAATTCCCCCTGGAAATCTCCAGGCATAGGTCATCGACCAAAGCCACAAGCACAGTCTCCATGCCATACCCAAAACAAAAGCCCGACTGAAACAGATCCAGGAATCTGATGGTATCGAGATGAGCCTGGAGCTGTCAGGCAGTCACCCATTCAATAACCTTCCCCAAAAAGGAAAGGTTAGAGACAGGTCAATAGCTGGCCATTAAGACAGCATCCAAAGATGACTTCTTAAAGCAGGGCCAGACAACCGTAGTTTAAAGAGCATCTACTCTCCCAACAGGAGGTGTTGACCACCCCAGCAAGCCCCAGTGTCTCCCGGCTGGCTTTCACCAACCAGGATGGGCAAGGATCTAATTCACAACTAGTTGCCTTCACTGCCCCAAGCACCTCCCCCACATCGGAGCATGATACCAATTAAAACTGATCCTAATAAACAGGACAAGACCAAGCTTCCATAATCCCAAACTGATTCTGCAGATAAAATGGCAGCATGCTCCTCTTTCCTGATTAATTGCGTTCCTTGGGACTCCCACAGCTCTGTCTTCTCCTGACTGCCTTCTACTTCCTCTCTTGCAGGAAGACCCACAGGCCTCCATCCTTAATCCCTTACCCGCCTCCCTTTATACTTTTATTTTAGATGATCGTTCACTCAGTATCTTTGGCTACCATCTTTTAAAACTGTGACTGTATATCTACCTTTCCACACATGGCCTGACTAATCAGAATAAAAAAGACAGAATTAACATAGTTTTATAAAACAAACCATGTGATCTTTTACTTAGGAATCATTCATGAAGTTACCTCAAGGAAAAGTACAGTAAAGCACTGCCACCAGTGCCGGACCCAGGTATGTGCAAACTGTGAGACTGAAATGGACCCCATATGTTGGGGGTCCCCACAGAGCCTCCCAATATATGGGGTCCATGAATAAACTGGAAAGGACAACATAAGTGCAAGACATACTGGTATAAAATACAGGTCCCTATCATGTCAAGCCCATGGAGCCCTAGCCTATAGAGGCCCTACAGTGATTCAGGAGGCAGCTGGCTGGCACCACCATTTGCATGTGACCCCATTTGGATCCAGCTGCTTTTACTGAGGTGGTGCCCGGCACCTTCGCACAGCAGGGCTGGACAGGTTGCTATGGGTTGTGGGGACTAGGACCCCTTTCTATGCTCTATGAGGGGGTCCAAGCGCCAGCTCTCAGTGCTGTTGCTTTGGAGGCTGCCATCTGAGGAAACTTGGACCCGCCTCAGCCTCAGAGTAGTGGTACCTGGGCTGCTTCTAGCAGGGTGGTGCACAGTAGGAATGACCATTTGGATTAAATTGCGGATTCAGACCTGTAATCTGCAGATCCATTATGGTTTGGATTTGGGTCACACTGAAGTCAATGGGGAAATTTCCCATTGACTTCAATGGGAAAAATTCCCATTGAAGTCAATGGGAAACTGGTCCAGGTCCAAATGCGAGCTTCCCCAGCCCCATCCCTTGGGGCCCTATTTCCCACCTCCCCCCACCCCCAGGGCCCTGGCATGTACTTACCAGCTTCAGAGGAGCTGCCTGAAGCTCCGCTGGCCCACCACTGCAGTCAGGCCTCCTCACTATGACTCCCTGCTCCCTGCTCAGCAGCGAGCATGTGCAAAATGGCTGCCAGGGCCTTAACCAAAATGGAGGTGGCCAAAATTACATCACTATCAATTTAGTTAAGGGGAGGTGGCCATTTTGCACATACACAAATCAGACCTGGCCAACCTTGACCAAAATGGCGGTTTCAGGCAGTTGCAGATTAATCCAAATTCATACCTAGTGCACAGCCAGAGCTCATATTGTTGGCAGGCAATCTGCAACAGGCTGTGGGGGACTGGAACACTGCTCCCTGCACCTGGGATACAACTCTCTGGGGAGGGGGGAGGTGTGGAACTCAGCCTCTCGTGTGCATTACAGAGACCTGGCTGGACAATGAGTCAGGGCCTATTTTGGCTGACCTCATGCCAGCCAGGTACTCCGTGCAACATCATCCTCAGTCGGAGGGACATGGGGGCGGTGTAGCCATTCTTTTTAAGGATTTGTGGTCTGTCAGGAGGTATCCGGTGCAGGTTATATCGGGGGTAGAAGGCCTCCATCTTGTGTTTGATTTGGCGGGGGACAGATTGGGGGTGTTGTTAGTATACCCCCAGCATCCCTGTACATCAGCATCCCTACTCACCCTGACGGAGCTGGTGTCGAAGGTGGTGTTGCACTCCCCAAAAACACTAGTCTTGGGGGACTTCAACATACATGCTGACACCAGTCTCAGTGGTGCAAAGCGTGAGTTCATGGCCTCCATGGCAACCATGGGCCTGTCCCAAATTGTCAATGGCCCAACACATGATGGGGGGGTATACCCTGGACTTGATTTTTTGCAGTGGCCTTGAGGCGGGGGATTTGTTGATGGGGGAAGTGTAAGTAGAACCCTTGTCATGGACAGATCATTACCTCCTGCGAGCCAAAAAAGGGAGTTTTTTGCTGCCTGTATAGCCTCTGCAAAATTTCATCCAGCGCAGCTTTTCCAGGTGGTGAGGGGGTTGGTCGGTCCTCCCTTCCTCCGACTGGAATCGGAGGTATTGAATGCCCATTGTGACATGTTTGGTGATTATTTTGCAGAGAAAATCACTCGGACTCACCACAATTTCAACGTCGCACTTATTGCAGTGGGTGAACCAGAGGTTGTGGAAGCCTCGCCTTGTCCGGTTTTGTGGGATCAATTTCAGTTGGTGTCATCCGCCAGAGTGAGGGATCTTCTTGGGGCTGTTAGGTCCACCTTTTGTGAACTTGACCTAAGGCCAGCCAGGAGACGGTGGAGCCGTTGCTGGTGCTGGTGATCAATGCTTCCCATCAGGAAGGCAGAGTGCCGGGCTGCCTCAAAGTGGTGGTGGTAAAGCCTCTGCTCAAAAAACCATCACTTGACATTGATTTCCTCGCCAGTTATCGGCCGGTCTCTAACCTTCCCTTTTTAGGGAAGGTTATTGAGCAGGTGGTGGCCCAGCAGCTGCAAGGGCATGTAGACCGCACTGGTTATCTGGATCCCTTTCAGTCTGGTTTTTATCTGGGCTATGGCACGGCAACTGCACTTGTGGCCTTGGTCAATGACCTTCGCCATGAATTAGATCAGGGTCGTTCAACCCTGCTAATTCTGTTAGATCTGTCAGCTGCTTTTGATACTGTTGACTATGAGATGTTGGTGACTTGCTTCCGGGATCGAACTGGAGTGGGCGGGATCGTCCTTGACTGGTTCCGCTCCTTCCTGACTGGGAGAACTCAGCATGTGGTGCTTGGGGATTGTTCTTCATCTCCACGGGGCCTCACCTGTGGTGTCCCGCAAGGTTCTATTCTGTCCCCGTTCTTGTTCAACGTGTATATGCAACCACTTGGTGAGGTCGTGAGATAGTATGGGGTGCGGTGTCATCAATATGCTGATGACACTCAACTCTACCTCACGTTTTCATCTGACCCAGACCCAGCAGTGTCAGTGCTTACCCAATGTCTGGAGGCTTTTGGGGATTGGATGAGGGCAAGCCAACTGAAGCTGAATCCCATCAAGACGGAGGTAATGGTGATGGGAAGGGCAGTAGATATGGTGGTTCCCATCATTGATGGAGTCCACCCTCCGCTCATATCCCAGGTCCATAGTCTGGGCATGCTCCTCGATTCGCAGCTCCGCCTGGATTTCCAGGAGTATGAGTATGTTTCACCAATTACATCTGGTACGATGGTTTCAGCTGTATGTTTTAGATAGTGACCTGGTCACCATCATCCATGTTTTCGTTACCTCGAGATAAGACTATTGCAACACACTCTACATGGGGCTACCTATGGTGATGGTCCGGAGACTGCAGCTCGTGCAGAATGCTGTGGCCCATCTCCTTACGGGGACGGGTCACCATGAGCACATTACAACAGCGCTCTGGGCTCTGCACTGGCTGCCTATAGTCTTCCAGGTCTGATTCAAGGTATTGGTTTTGACCTATAAAGCCCTATATGGCCTTGGCCCGACTTACCTGCGGGACCGCCTCACTCTCCGTGCTCTGAAGCAAGCAGCCTCTGTGGTCCGCTGGAGGTACCCTTCTCGAGGTCCCCTGGGTGGCTCGGGGGGCCACTATAGAGAGGGCATTCTTGGTGGCCGCACCTAGGCTGTGGAACTCCCTCCTGGTGGAAGCCCAGGTAGCCCCGGACCTTCCCTCCTTCCGTTGTATCTGTAAAACCTGGCTGTTCCGCCTGGCTTTTGGTGAGGAAGATGGGGTATAGGGGGGGAGGGGGGCAGTTTGGTTTTTGCCTTCCCTTTTATTGTATTTTATGGTTTTATGGTTTTTATGTGTTTTGATATTGTAAGCTGCCCCGGGCTTCTTGAAGCAGGAGGAGCGGGGTATTAAATGATTTTATAAACAAATAAATAAATAAATAAATAATCTGGGGAACCAGGACCTGACTTCCTTTTCCAGTAGGAGATGCCAGAAGGTAACTTACATGGGATGAAAAGGCTTTGTTTTGGGTGGGGCGTGGGAAAGACTACTGAACTGCAGAAATACTAAAGAAAATCATTAAAAGGTATCTCTGCTTATACTGTACACATTTGCCTTTGAGATGCTACAAAAAACTCCTAGCCTCTTTTCTTTCAAAGTTAATCATGTGTTTAATTATCAGACCATGAAAAATGGCTCACAATAATGACATCACTTGAATACAACACAGAATGTTTAGGGCCAGATTTTGATCAAAACTGCAGCCGTATAAATCAAAAATAGCCTATTGACATTGTGATCCACAAGCCATTTATTTATTTATTTTTAACAATTTAATACCCCGCCCAACTCCACCTCAGGCAGCTCGGGGCAGCTTACAATAAAATCATATCAATATAAAACAACATTCCCACCCAATTTAAAAAATATAAAAAACACAAAACCTTCCCATAATTCCCTCCCCCCACTCCCCACCACATAACCACCCTCACCCGTCCCCTCCACCAAATGCCTGGTGGAACAGTCAGGTCTTAAACAAGTGATGAAAGGTCAACAGGGCCAGGGCCAGGCAAGCCTCATCCAGGAGGGAGTTCCACAGCTGATGTGTGGCTACCAAGAACGCCCTCTCCATAGTGGCCCCCCGATTGATTCGGGGGACCTCCAGGAAGGCACCCCCAGCAGACCGCATGGGTCAATCCATGACCCGGGGAGTGAGGCGATCCTGCAGATAGGTCGGGCCAAGGCCATTTAGCTCCAGGGCTGGTCCTTAGTGCCAACATGTGCTTATTGAAGTGAATGGAGCTTGTCAGTTCTAAGGTCTAATACCAGCAATAAACACCTCGATAATCATGCTGCTAGGGCATTTTTACACAAGCCCTCATTTCTCCCGGACTTCTGAGTCTGAGAGAAACAAACTCGTGTGGGGATGGGAGGGTCAGGACCCCGATATTGAGGTTTTACAAGTCTAATCTCCAAGCATGCATGAGTTCCCCTGCACCTGTTGTTTCCGGTGGTGCCCGGCCAACTTCTGGTAATGGGGGTGAACATCTAACCCCCGCACNACATTGATTTCCTCGCCAGTTATCGGCCGGTCTCTAACCTTCCCTTTTTAGGGAAGGTTATTGAGCAGGTGGTGGCCCAGCAGCTGCAAGGGCATGTAGACCACACTGGTTATCTGGATCCCTTTCAGTCTGGTTTTTATCTGGGCTATGGCACGGCAACTGCACTTGTGGCCTTGGTCAATGACCTTCGCCATGAATTAGATCAGGGTCGTTCAACCCTGCTAATTCTGTTAGATCTGTCAGCTGCTTTTGATACTGTTGACTATGAGATGTTGGTGACTTGCTTCCGGGATCGAACTGGAGTGGGCGGGATCGTCCTTGACTGGTTCCGCTCCTTCCTGACTGGGAGAACTCAGCATGTGGTGCTTGGGGATTGTTCTTCATCTCCACGGGACCTCACCTGTGGTGTCCCGCAAGGTTCTATTCTGTCCCCATTCTTGTTCAACGTGTATATGCAACCACTTGGTGAGGTCGTGAGATAGTATGGGGTGCGGTGTCATCAATATGCTGATGACACTCAACTCTACCTCACGTTTTCATCTGACCCAGACCCAGCAGTGTCAGTGCTTACCCAATGTCTGGAGGCTTTTGGGGATTGGATGAGGGCAAGCCAACTGAAGCTGAATCCCATCAAGACGGAGGTAATGGTGATGGGAAGGGCAGTAGATATGGTGGTTCCCATCATTGATGGAGTCCACCCTCCGCTCATATCCCAGGTCCATAGTCTGGGCATGCTCCTCGATTCGCAGCTCCGCCTGGATTTCCAGGAGTATGAGTATGTTTCACCAATTACATCTGGTGCGATGGTTTCAGCTGTATGTTTTAGATAGTGACCTGGTCACCATCATCCATGTTTTCGTTACCTCGAGATAAGACTATTGCAACACACTCTACATGGGGCTACCTATGGTGATGGTCCGGAGACTGCAGCTCGTGCAGAATGCTGTGGCCCATCTCCTTACGGGGACGGGTCACCATGAGCACATTACAACAGCGCTCTGGGCTCTGCACTGGCTGCCTATAGTCTTCCAGGTCTGATTCAAGGTATTGGTTTTGACCTATAAAGCCCTATATGGCCTTGGCCCGACTTACCTGCGGGACCGCCTCACTCTCCGTGCTCTGAAGCAAGCAGCCTCTGTGGTCCGCTGGAGGTACCCTTCTCGAGGTCCCCTGGGTGGCTCGGGGGGCCACTATAGAGAGGGCATTCTTGGTGGCCGCACCTAGGCTGTGGAACTCCCTCCTGGTGGAAGCCCAGGTAGCCCCGGACCTTCCCTCCTTCCGTTGTATCTGTAAAACCTGGCTGTTCTGCCTGGCTTTTGGTGAGGAAGATGGGGTATAGGGGGGGAGGGGGGCAGTTTGGTTTTTGCCTTCCCTTTTATTGTATTTTATGGTTTTTATGTGTTTTGATATTGTAAGCTGCCCCGGGCTTCTTGAAGCAGGAGGAGCGGGGTATTAAATGATTTTATAAACAAATAAATAAATAAATAAATAATATGGGGAACCAGGACCTGACTTCCTTTTCCAGTAGGAGATGCCAGAAGGTAACTTACATGGGATGAAAAGGCTTTGTTTTGGGTGGGGCGTGGGAAAGGCTACTGAACTGCAGAAATACTAAAGAAAATCATTAAAAGGTATCTCTGCTTATACTGTACACATTTGCCTTTGAGATGCTACAAAAAACTCCTAGCCTCTTTTCTTTCAAAGTTAATCATGTGTTTAATTATCAGACCATGAAAAATGGCTCACAATAATGACATCACTTGAATACAACACAGAATGTTTAGGGCCAGATTTTGACCAAAACTGCAGCCGTATAAATCAAAAATAGCCTATTGACATTGTGATCCACAAGCCATTTATTTATTTATTTTTAACAATTTAATACCCCGCCCAACTCCACCTCAGGCAGCTCGGGGCGGCTTACAATAAAATCATATCAATATAAAACAACATTCCCACCCAATTTAAAAAATATAAAAAACACAAAACCTTCCCATAACTCCCTCCCCCCACTCCCCACCACATAACCACCCTCACCCGTCCCCTCCACCAAATGCCTGGTGGAACAGTCAGGTCTTAAACAAGTGATGAAAGGTCAACAGGTCCAGGGCCAGGCAAGCCTCATCCAGGAGGGAGTTCCACAGCTGATGTGTGGCTACCAAGAACGCCCTCTCCATAGTGGCCCCCCGATTGATTCGGGGGACCTCCAGGAAGGCACCCCCAGCAGACCGCATGGGTCGATCCATGACCCGGGGAGTGAGGCGATCCTGCAGATAGGTCGGGCAAAGGCCATTTAGCTCCAGGGCTGGTCCTTAGTGCCAACATGTGCTTATTGAAGTGAATGGAGCTTGTCAGTTCTAAGGTCTAATACCAGCAATAAACACCTCGATAATCATGCTGCTAGGGCATTTTTACACAAGCCCTCATTTCTCCCGGACTTCTGAGTCTGAGAGAAACAAACTCGTGTGGGGATGGGAGGGTCAGGACCCCGATATTGAGGTTTTACAAGTCTAATCTCCAAGCATGCATGAGTTCCCCTGCACCTGTTGTTTCCGGTGGTGCCCGGCCAACTTCTGGTAAAGGGGGTGAACATCTAACCCCAGCACAAGTTTGTTTCTCCTGGATTCTGAAGTCTGAGAGAAATGAGGATCATCTAAAAATGCCCAAAGTCTCAGTTACATTGTCTCTCCCAATTTACCCTGGTCCAAATTAAATCAGAATCTGGTAATTTTGTGTATACTCTGAAGTTGACATGCAGAAGACAGTCTTCTAGAGACTGACTGACAGGACACAAAATGCAGCAAATCACCCCTGAGATCATTTGCCAAGAGGCAAAGACAAACAGCAAGAAGAACCATATTTTGACTGATGAGCATAGAGATGCCTGGTATCATGTATAAATAAGAAATCTGGTTGTGACAAAGAGCAGCTGGGTTGCCCATTCTGACTCTTCATGCAAGTTCATTCAGATCAGAACTGAATTCTTTTCAGATAAGTGAATCATTGCCAGTGATTCAAGAAGACAGTCGTGTGGATGACTCGTCGTCGTCTTAGTTCTGCATGGGAGATACATGTTTGAGGGCATTCCATGTGTTTCTGCCAGGCAGTTAAATCCCATGAGGATCCTGCAGTCAGGTATGAGTTGCTCTATGAGCTTATGAGAGCCCCTAGTTATCCACAAAATTGCTTTGGTAAGAAATACAAACTTCATTCTCCCAGTGACCTTGACTTGAACCTAAAGCTTCCTGAGAACAGAAGACTGCCAAAGTTTAAGTGGTATGTTTTATAGGCTGGATTATTGTCCATTGGGGGACTCGGATGAAAGCACAGACTCATTTCATTTAGTACTCCATTTTTGACTTGAACCACGATCCAAGTTTCTAATAAAAAATACTGAAAGAGGAAAATTAATCCACTACCAGTTGTGAGTCTCACTGGGTCTCTCTTTTCAGAAGAAACAAGCAATAGGAGCCACATAAAATCTGTGTAACAACAACACTAACATTTCACTGCATCTATCATTGACTGAATCTGCTGTTCTACCTCTTTTCAGCAGAAGAACCACACACAAAATGAAGTGTATGTTATTACATCAGAACCAAGCAATGATTATGCAAACTACAACAATAGAAAACCAAAAAAAAAGATCTTGAATAGACTGATAGGAAGGCGCACAAAATTTTGTGTGTAACAAAATTAGCTACATCTTACGGCAGAGATGGGGAACTCCCAGCCCATGAGCCAAATCGAGCCAATTTAGCCCTTTTCTAGTTCCTAGATCTGGCCCCACAACCCGTCCCTATCCTCAAGCACTGAAGGATCCTGTTCATGGGGAATGCAGCAGAGAGGATTGCACACTCATGGGTGGAGGCTGGACCTCTGTGATGTATCTATGATGCAGACCCTTCTCTCCCTTCTCCTGAGCGTCCACCCACCATTGTGTTTGGACTTTATGCCTTCTCTCTATCTCTTTACCACACTCTTACCTTTCTGCAGTTCACCTTGATGCCCTCATTTCAGTCTCAGTTAACGAACGCATCGCTTTTATTTTGAAACTGAATGCTCTAGATGAAACACAAATATGAAATATGAGAATTTGGGGTAATATAGGTCATCTCTCCCTATTTTTTGCTGTGGCTCAGCAGCCATTTTTAAAATTGCCAACATGACCCCAGGGCAAAGAAAGGTTTCCCACTCTCATCTTAGGTACAGGAGGGGCGGAATTCAGCACAGTACCCCAATCCTATCCTACCAAAGGAGACATGGAAATGCTCATAAAGAAACCAGGATGCTTGAATTTCAAATACAGGCAAATACCTATCTTTCCCATTCAGGGAATGAGGTTCAAATAAAATGGCTGCAAGACTCCTGCCAGAAGTAGCTATTTTGGTTATGGGCAGCTGCCATTTTGTGCACATGGAAAACAGTCCTGGTGGCCATTTTGCATATGCACGATAAGTAGAAGGGAGGACACCACAGCAAGGGAGCCCGCACCTGCTGGAGCCCACACAGCAGCAGTGGTGCTTCAATCAAGCTCTCTGAGGGTGGTAACACTCCAGGGCCCAGGGGAATGTGAGTGAGGGGGAAATGTTGATCCGAAACTCAGATCAATAACTGGAAGCCCTGATTTACGGGTTGATTTTGATTAATCCATAATGGCCAATTCCAGGCAGTACAGATTAATCCAAAACCGAAATCCCATCCCTAAAAAACAGCCTCAGCCCAGCCAAGCCAAGCCTACTTCCTGGTCCTATATCCCAGTTCACTCCCTCCTGAAATCTGGGAAGGAGGGTTTCCCTCCTGTCTCGAGGGTTGGGTTGCTGGGAATGGCTGCTTCAATCAATCCAGCAGGGCTTCCATTCACCGAACGAAAAATCACACCACTCTAGCCCAAGGCCAATGGTGAAGCAGAGTGATTCATGCAAACCATCGAAAAAACCATTCGGGCAGCCACGGTGAAAGGCAAGGCTTGGAAACAAGAAATGTGCACATTTCTGCACAACTACAGAGCCACACCTCATTGCACCATGGGACAAGTGTCGGCATCACTCATCTTCTAGAGAAAACTTCGTACTCAGGTACTGGAATACTTGCCCCCAGACAGGATGCAGCCCTGTGGAACATGGATGCCGCAATGAAGTTGAAAGCTAAGCTCTATGCAGATACAAGAGAGCACGCCAAAGAGGCACTACTTTAACCTGGTGATCTCGTTTTGGTGAAGCAAGAGAAAGAAATGAAACTTTCCACTCCATTCAACGCCACTCCCCTGCAAGTTACTGACCTGAAAGGCTCCTTGATTTCAGCATGAGACAGTGACCACATCATCACCCGAAATTTGCCTCATTTCAAACTTATCACCAACCCACCCTCTCCGATCGAGGATGACACGCCTGCAAATCCCAGTCTTCTTCCAACCAATGACGAGGAACACATACTAGATAAGGGGGAGGAGGAGTCAGTTCCACATACCCAACAGCATCCCAAGAGGGACCAATGGCCACCAAAATACTTGCAAGACTACATCAGGGACAAAATCCCCACACAGAACAGCAACTCTACCCAAATGTATGCCAGCACATACACTGTGGACTCAACACTTCTTTAGGTGGGGAGGGATATAGTATCCTAAAGACTTCAATACTTAAGATGTGCCTACCACTTTAAGAAGCAGGAAGTCCCTACAGGAAGCTAGAAAGCAGCCATCTTAGGAGCCAGCTAAAAATCTGTTATTGTTAATAAAGTTGTATTGGTGTTTGCAGCATTCCTGGCTGTCTGCCTATTCATTTACTCACAACATTACACCCTGCCTTCCCCTCACCCATTCCGTTTCCACCCTCTCTTCCTGCCTCTCCCCTCACACTCACCCCCCATTTCTACCCTTCCCCTCCTCCCTGCCTTCCACCCACCCTCTCTTCTTCTCCCTGTTTCTACTTCCCTCCTCCCTCCCTTACTTTTACTTCTAGTTTCTACCCCTCCCTGTCCTTCTCCACTCATTTCTCCCCCTCCCTGCTACTGCCTCTCTTCCTCCCTGCTTTCCCCTGATCCATTCACCCCACCCCACCCCCCATTTCTACTCCTCCCCTCATCTCTGGCTACACACACTTCCATGCCTACCATTCTCACCAGTCACCAATGGAATGGGGCAAGTCATACTTTTTGAGCCCTTTTGTTCAGAGCTTTTTGCAAACTCATAGAAGTTACTGCATCAGTCACATTCGTTTGCATTTGGGTTTTTTCTGCAAATTGAGCGGTTAGATTTGTTTTTCGGAAAGGAAAGGAAAAGGAAAACTGTCATAGTGGGGGGAAAGACAATTAATCTTAAATATTAAATCCAGAAAACTAACTCCATTGATTTAATTTAAAGTTTGATTCAAAGACAAAATAAACATTTCTACTGACTTCTGTGGACCTGGGATTAGCCCCTTGTTCTAGGGTAAAGATTAGAGCTTGGCCTAAGAAGAGCAATACAATCAGTCAACACTGCATTATAAAACTCATTAGACTGGATTGTCTATGTTTCTTATACTGTAATGTTGAATGT
Source organism: Sphenodon punctatus (assembly GCA_003113815.1). NCBI lineage: Eukaryota > Metazoa > Chordata > Lepidosauria > Sphenodontia > Sphenodontidae > Sphenodon > Sphenodon punctatus. The sequence goes on from QEPC01011191.1 coordinate 1,256,314, forward strand.
TGTTATCTTTTCTTTTTTTCTTTCTTTATATTGTGTTTTCACTCTCTTTCAGTTTCAGTCATTATGTAAGACCCTGTTTAGGCATTCTAGTATTCATTCTAAGTTGTCCAATAAAGTGTGTGAAATGAGAACATGAAAATGAATTTTCTAATGATGAGAATGGCAAAAAAAACTACAGTAAGAAATTGGTACTTACAAACCACAGAGTATTTTTCTTGCCCATTGTGTTCCACTCTGGCAGCTTTGTGGTTTATTTCAGATACGTTGTTCTTTATTAAATACTGTTTCATTATGTTCTATTAAGTCACCAACAGGCCTTCAGGCACTAGGCTGCTGGTGGAAAAAAGGAGAGAGAAAATATATTACTTAATTAATAATAATAATAATTATTATTATTATTATTACACTTTTTGTGATGTAAGCCCAAACAACATTGACACAGTGCAGTGCCTAATATTTGTAAAATCTGATATGTTGCACCATATGCAGCTTGGTCTGTTATCAAGACAAGTCAGATTAGATCAATGTTGGAGAATAAACTCAAGCAAAGGAAGTGTTCCTCATTTCAGTGCATTTGAGAAAATGAGGGAAAACAATGGTACCTTAAAAGCAGACTTAGGAGAAAGCTCTGACCCAGAGTGGAGCCTCTAATAGGGAAGGGATGTAAATGATTTTCCTCTTCTCTCCCTCCCCTATCTTCCCCCAGGATCAGAGCAATAGTCACACCCAGCTACTCTAATAGTACCTTCAGTGCTGTGCAATTGTCCTAGCTAAAGGGTACAATCCTCCTTCATCCAATGGCAGGCACCCAAGAGGTCCCTTTGATGTGCACAGGTAAACAGAATTAGCAGAGGGTGTTTTTTTTGTTTTTTTAAAAAAGATACCAACCCAGGGCAATGCTTCAACAGCATCACATTGGTCTGAGTTGCCTGGTGGATAATGGCCCAGCACAACCACTTTGCAGGAAGGGAAGGGAAGGGAAGGGTGTTTGTTTCAACACAAGTTTTGCATCTTGCTAAATCAGCTGCCATTCAAAGGCCTTGGGCATTTTACACTTGCTCTGTCCAGTCCTAAAGTGTTCATAGTCCCTAAATGGCAGCTTTCTCCATAAGTGCAAGGTTCGTCTTCTGACAAACATCTCTTTCCTGCCTATCAAGGAGCTTTGCCCGCCCATTTTCCCTTAAGCAATGTACGACTGATGAGTCTTTTCTAAGAGTGAGAATTTTTTCATAAAGCACTGTCTCCCTGTACACATCAAAACAAATTCTACACTTGCATGCCTGCCATTGGATGAATGAAAATTTCACCCAAAGTTTCCAGCACTCTCCTGTAATTGTTAATGTGGTTCAAAGGGTGGTTTCAGATGTTACGCAGTCCCAATTCGTCCCAGTGAATCCCTGGCAGGGGTGAATGAAATAACCACCCCCGTGGTCAAAAAATGGCCCGAATAGACATGCCGGCTGATCCCGGCGGGGAATCGGGGAGGGGCCGGGGCCGCGCAGCACAACGTGCGGCCACATGCCCCCGCCCCCCCATGCTCCCCCGCCGCCCGCCCTCTGGGGAGACAGGCGGGTGCCACGGCCAATGGAGCCGCAGCACCCAGCCGCTTTTACCACAGCCCGGAATCCCACCGGGGATTCCGGGCCGTGATTGCCAGCCAGACGTTACTTTTTATTGCTTCCCGCCAGGAATCACTTTGACCACGCTTTCCAAGCTCGCCCCGCGGGGAGCCCAGGAAGCGTGGTTGAAATTGACCCCATGTGGGAATCGGCCGTGGTGAACATCTGGCAACCACCGAACAGACGTTCAGGGCACTTTGGCCCCACAGCGAAATTGACCGTGGTTCACTGTGGTTGACTGTGATCTCGTAACGTCTGAAAATACCCAAAGTCATGTAGTAAGCAACCTCTGGATCACATCAGAGAAAAATAATGCTAACTCAATCTGGTAGAATGGATATTTTGCAATACCACAAAAACTATTATAAGGAAGATTGTATTTTGGCAGTAAATAAACATGGGTCAAATCATCTTGCAGGAAAACAGGAGAGGCTTGCACTAGTCAAACAACTGAGTTTTTGTGCAGAACAGTTATACAAGGACTTGAAGAGAGAGAGGGAGAGAGATTGTAACTGATATATATTATATGTGTATCGATCTATATAAAATAATGTGTTGATATAAAATAGTGTGTGTGTATCTATCTTTTCAAGCTAGAACATATACATATAAATAATATATATAAATATATAAATAAAATAATGTGTGTATCTATCTTAAATAATGTGTATATCTAGCTATACTGAGATACTGGGTGTTTTCAGATGTTACGGGGCCACTTGGCCCCGTAGCGTAAACAACCCATTCATTCCCCGCCGGGGTCACCCCGTCACGCCATATCAGACGTGCCAGGGGGATCCCGGCGGGGAATCTGGGAGGGGGCGGGGCCACACGGTGCAACGTGCAGCCGCACGGCCCCGCCCCCTCCAAGCACCCTGCCGCCCGCCCTCCGGGGAGACGGGTGGGCGGTGGGGCCAATGCGGCTGCCGCGTCAGGCTAGAGTCACCATGGCCCAGGATCCCGCCGGTGATCCCGGGCCGTGGCGCGTGGCCAGATGTTACTCTTTTTTGGGTCCCCGCTGGGGATCTTTTTGACCACGCTTCCCAGGACATTCCCCCGGCTAGCCCGGGAAGCGTGGTTCAAATTGACCCCTTGCGGGTATTGACCATGGCGAACATCTGGCGGCCGCCAAACAGACGTTCGAGACACAGTGACCACAGGTGGGTATTCACCGTGGTTCGCTGTGATCTCGTAAAGTCTGAAAATACCCACTGTCTGTGAAATATATATCTCTAGATAGATAGATAGATAGATTAGATAGAACTAGTGTATGTGTGTGTGTGTGTGTGTGTGTGTATATATATATATATATATATATTACACACATATATTTCACATATACGTTATTATATATATATATATAATCTATTTATATATTTATATACATATTATTTAGATGTATATTTTCTAGCTTGAAAAGGTAGATACACACACACTATTTTATATAGACACAGTATTTTATATAGATAGATACACGTATATGTGAATTACAATATCTATCTCTCTCTCTCACTTCAAGTCCTTGTATAACTTTTCTGCACAAAAGCTCAGTTGTTTGGCTAGTGCAAGCCTCTTCTGTTTTCCTGTAAGAGTATGATGTTTTCCTGCAAGAGTGCGTGTGTGTGTGTGTGTGTGTGCGCGCGTATGTGTGTATGTATACACACATCTGTTTACACACATTATTTTAAACAAACCAATAAGAGGCTTAATAAGAATATAAGACAAGCCAAACTAGGTTCAGCCAAATGGTCCTTTTGATCCAGCATCCTGTCTCCCAACAGTGGCCAACTTCATTACACAACAAGTCATGATGGAGTGATCCATTTCATGCTATTTAATTCCAACCCCCAAGAGAGAGAGATTTTAAGTGCTGCTGCTTCCTTCCACCCAACACATGCTTGGAATTACATTTGAATTAAGATTTAACACTCATACATGGTTTCTTTTAATACTGTCATAAAGTAATGGTTCTTTTATGAGAGAATTTAAATGTAATTCTCCCATGTACAGCCCTGCCAAAGAATATGGTATCATTTTATGCAGCCACATCCAGGGAGACACTTTGGCCAACTGGGCCTGTGGGTGAAGTGTAGGTTTTATTAGCCAAGATGTGCTGATGATCCGCGAGCAGACTTGGCTTTTACCCACTGTAAAATCAGCCATTGTAAAAGGTATCTCCATGTGGAACAGTATTTATAAAGCAGCTTCCAGGTGAGAAAACACAGCTCCCACGAGCTCTACTCGTGATAGGGCTTCTCTTTGGCTCATAGAAGAGTTCTGCTACATGCAGATCATATACTTCCAAGCTGAGATGGTGGCAGGTACATTACCAATCGCATAAATACTGCTTTATAGTTCAATTACACTCACCACATTCAGAGCTCCATTTACTGGCTAAATCTACTCAGTGTCCATCTAGTTGGCAGATATGTCAAAACTAAAAGTCTTTTACACTAAAATAATTGGTCATTCCCCATTCAGGATGTCCTTTGGCACTGGAACCTCCTAGTCATTGATGGTGTAAACATCACTGATATCCTACGAACATTCTTGTGAGCATTCAAAATTTCAAGCAAACATTTTTACTACAAGGATACTTCTAGGTTCTGTGAACTTATCTTGTGTATCTTTGGGTGGTTTTAGACAAACAGCAACTCCACTTCTGCCTGCGCCAGCCTGGTTCACCACCAGGTTGACCTGTCCATGTAAAGAGCGGACAACAGATGCGCAAACTGGAGCAGACCGTGCCTGCTCCAAAGCAGCCCTGCTGGCGGCACTCTGGAACATTCCAGAGCACACCATGTGGAGTGGGCAACCAAGGCCAAAGGCAGAGCTGCTTTCCATCTGTTGGACAGACCTATGCCCAGCCAGCCGTTGCCCCGGTCAGCACCACTGAGTTGTGACCACCAGCCCAGAGTATTGTGTGAGCGACTACAACCCTATTGGTGCAGCAGAGAGCACCACGTAGGTGGACCACAGGTCAGGGAAACCAACATTCCATCTAAAGGAGACCAAAGCAGAGCTGGAAGTAGAGAGATGTAGAGGTGCACCCCCAGAGAATCTCCAGGGTGAGCAGCATCCATGTCCGTCTGTTTACACCATTGTTTTAAACAAACCAATAAGAGGCTTTAAAATATAAGACAAGCCAAACTAGGTTCAGCCAAATGGTCCTTTTGATCCAGCATCCTGTCTCCCAATAGTGGCCAACTTCATTACACAACAGGTCATGATGGAGTGATCCATTTAATGCTATTTAATTCCAGCCCCCAACAGTAAGATATCTCCTAACCAGCTTGACTAATAGAAATTTATGGAACTCTGAGAAGTTATCCAATCCTTTTTTTGAAACCATTTGTGCTATTGGCCTTCACAGCATCCTGTCAGTAAGTTCCACAAGTTAATTGTACATTGAACTTGCTTATCTGCTTCTTTCTTGCAGTCCTCTCTCACTCACATTTCTTCAGATCACAAGAAATATGGTTTAATTCATTCTTTGCTTCTACATCTTGTGCTGAATGGTAATCGCAAGATCCTACGCACCTTTGAATTAAATTGTTGTCCAGATATTTAAAATGGGCCAATCTGTTGACTCTGATCAGATGTACAAATCATTCACAGAATACATAAATCTATCATTGTCATCCAATGTCAGCCATATTAAGATCAAATGCAGGAAGTATTACCTGAAAGCAAAAACCTTTTGTACCAGAAACTGGCCTTGAACCTACACTCACAGGGGTTCTGGAGCAGTGGCCAGCCCTCTTGCACCACTGGCTCAGCCTCTCACAGACCCAGACACTCCTCTCAAGAAGCCTCCCTGCCTTGCCCTAGCCACAGCCCTCCTGTCTGTCTCTGTTGGATTGTGCAACAGTCACAAGTAAAAGCCCATTGCAAGCCCTGCAAGCTTAATATGGGGCTTGTCCAGTAGGGGGAGGGTCAGGGGATGAAACAGGGGTTTCACTGGGTGTCTTTAGAGGGACACCACCCACACCTCTGCTATGGCCTCACCCCTGGATAGGCCATCCCATTTAAAGGCAGCCTGCCAGATGTCAAAAAGCGTCCTTTTAAAAGATGGAAAGCTAGTCCTAATGAGGAAAATAGGAAAAAGCATAAGCACTGGTAATTAGATGTAAAACATTAATAAGGCAAGCCAAGAGAAAATTTGAAGAGAGGCAAACAAAACTAATAATAAAAACTTTTTAAAATGCCAAAAAGGTATACTTTAAAAAATGGAAAACTAGTCTTAATGAGGAAAATAGGAAAGAGCATAAGCACTGGCAAATTAGATGTAAAATGTTAATAAGGCAGGCCAACAGAGAATTTAAAAAGAGACTCACTAAAAAGGCAAAAACTAATAATAAAAACTTTTTAAAATACATCAGAATCAAAGGGCCTGCTAGAGAGTCAGTTGGGTCATTAGATGACCAGGAGTTAAAAGGGGCACTCAGAAAGGGCATTGCTGAGAAGCTGAATGAATTCTTTATCAGTCTTCACTGCAGAGGATGTTGAAGAGATACCCACACTGGAACTGTTCTTTGTAGGTGATGATTTGGAAGAACTGTCACAGATCAATGCGATTCTGGAAGAGGTTCTAGAGAAAATTGACAAACTAAATAGTAACAAATCAGTGGGACCATATGGTTTACACCCCAGGGTTCCGAAGGAACTCAGATATGAAATTGCAGACCTTCTACTGGTAATTTGTAACCTATCACTAAAATCCACGACTGTACCTGAGGACTGGAGTGTAGCGAATGCAATGCTGATATTTGAAAAGGGCTCTAGAGGCAATCCTGGAAAGTACAGACCGGTGAGCCGGACGTCTGTGCTGGGCAAAATGGTGAAAATTATTATTAAAAGCAGAATCATGGGGCATATTGATAAACATGGCTTAATGGGGAGGAGTCAACATGGATTTAGCAAAGGAAAGTTGTGCCTCACTAATCTATTGGAATTTTTTTAGGGTTTGAACAAGCATGTCGATAAGGGGGAGCTGGCTGATATAGTGCATCTGGATTTTCAGAAAGCATTTGATAGGGTCCCTCATGAGAGACTCTTGATTAAATAAAAAAGTAATGGGATAGGAGGCAGTGTCTTATTCTGGACTGGTAACAAGCTAAAGGATAGAAAGCAAAGAGTCGGACTAAATGGTCAGTTTTCACAATGGAGAGAAGTAAAGAGTGGAGTACCCGAGGGATCTGTACTGGGACCGTGTTGTTTAATGTATTCATTCATGATCTGGAGAAGGGAGTAAGGAGTGAGGTGATCAAATCTGCAGATGACACAAAGTTATTCAAGATAACTAAAACACGAGCAGACTGTGAAGAATTGCAGGAGGATGTTGTGAGACTGGGCATCTAAATGACAGATGAAATTTAATGTGGACAAGTGCAAAGTGATGCACATAGGGAAAAACAATACGAACTTTATGTACACAATGCTGGGTTTTAAAATTAGGAGATACCACTCAGGAAAAAGACCTCAGAGTCACTGTGGACAATACATTGAAATTCTCAGCTCAGTGTG
>QEPC01011191.1:1286118-1302333 GCA_003113815.1 Sphenodon punctatus
TAAGAAGTAAGTTTATTGATTACATAAGCAAGATAGTTGATACAGAGTGGTTATTAGAAATGAAAGGTAAACATAACGCATTCCTAACTTATACTGGTTGAGTTCCTAAATTAATCTTACCCTATAAAGTTCCATAAGCTTCTCTCAGTCCTCTGGTGTAAATGACTTGGCGTTGGCTTCTTAGTTGGTAAAGAGCAAAATCATGTCTCTGCTCATGTTTCCTCCAGCCTGCTGCTGGCTTTCACATGTAGATCAGCTCTCTCTAGCTGGCTGTAGGAATGAGCTTCCTTAGGTGACTTACTGGCTCATTTAAATAGTCTTTGTCTCTGTTCTCACCTTTGGGGAATCGTGGGTCAGGACACGTAGTCAACCCAGGCAAACATGGAAGTCAATTTACATCTCAACAGGGCTGTCTGGCGAGAGACCTTCAATACCCATTTTGTTATCTCTTTGTATTTCCTGTAGCCTGGTGACCAGAGCCCTAATTTGAGTTCTACAGCTGTCAACTGTAACCTTACATACATGGGGAACCTTTCGCATTACATGTTTACCAGACTTGTAGTCTACATGTAGTCCCGTGTTACACGTGTGTGACCCTATGTTTCTCCGTGACAGGGTAGTAAGAGCACAACTGACAAGGCCAGCTATGGGAGTGCCTTTGGCAGCATCAGTACTAACAGCAGGTGAAACAGATGCAGAGACCGGGTTCCATTTTCACAAAACGATACTTGACTGAGAAGGATGCAGGAGGTTCAAGGGTTTTAGGTTTCATCAAACAATTAAAGCATGTTTGCTTAGGCCAGGGGTGGAGAGCCTAATGCCTAAGGGGCAAATGTGGCCCATGGCTAGTTTTTATTTGGCCTCTTTCCACTTCCTGGATCTGGATCTAGTTCCTACCTCAAACACTGAAAGACTGAGCTCGGGGGATGAAGCAGAGATTACTATTTTTAATTTATTATTACTTTTAAAGAATTTACATAGCACCCGCAATGTACCTAGTGCTTTACAATCAACAATTGTAGACAGGTTCCTGCCCCAGTGGGCTTACAATCTAAGAGACAAGGGAGGGGAGACAAAGGGGAGGTGAAGAGAGGGAGAGACAGGAATACATCTAAGAAGTTGCGACATTGCAGAGATGGGGGCATGCAGTCAAGGATAAGGGATGTATTCATGGCATGGATCAGAGATCAGCAAATGGCAACTCAGGAGCTTCATGCAGCTCTCAGACACCTGGACTGCAGCTCTTGCTAAAAATGGCTGCCTGTGGTCATGTCCTCAGGAGCAAGAGAATCTGAGCCACTATTTTGGTCACTGGAGCCTCATGGAGCAGGGGGAGCATTCCCAGTGCCTCTATTGCTGCTGCCTGAACCCACCAGACCACCGAAAAAACAGAGCTTTGATGTGAAAGGAGTGGCTTTAGGGGAAGTCACACTGCCCCATCCTGGGGATTGGGGGAAGTGATGGTTGATGTAATGCGTCTTGTGGCTCGTGGTATGCAGTTCTTGGGCTTGGGAACTGTGCCCACCCCTGGCACAGATTCATGATTCAAACCCTCTCCTTCCTTCCCCCATCTTGTGCATCCCCACCACCAACTTCTACATGACCCTGGGAGCTTGCACTAATTTTCATAGTGGACCCTGGGAGGGAAAAGGTTGCCCACCTCTGGTTTATGCAGTGGTGGTGGAGGTGGTGCTGCTGGTGCTGGTGATGCTGGCGGTGTGTGTGTATGGGCTTGGTGTCACTCCCAACATCACTACCAGTATTACGGTATGGACTGCTGAAAGCTGTGTGCACTTTCATGGGCTGCTCATACTGAGCTGCATCATAGATTCTACGAGAGAGAACACAACTGGAAGCAGAAATATTAATCCTCCAAATGCAGCCCCCTCCCCAGAATAATCCCCATTCTGGGGGTGGGTTGTATAAGTTTTGACGAGTTTTTTCCTGTGACTTTCATGTGCAAACAATCAGATTACATTTTAAAACACCAACTATCAAATTAAACGAGCAAACTTGGAAGCCATAGGATAGATTTGCCCTTGATTAATTTACCTCTCTTAACCGTGTCAGTGCTGCATGTCATACCTGAAGCATAAGTGAAAGATGCCTCTTCTGGTCTGCTCTGTGCACCAGATGTGTCCCATTGACTCTCAAGACTTCAGAGAACACCACGTGAAGGCTGCAATCACATATATCAACAAGGGGTGAACAGCAGCACATTTGGAAGAGAAAGCAGGGGCCCTGCAGAAATCACAGTATAAATAAAGACCATGCCATACTGCATATGTACAAGAGGACGCAGTTATGTTAGTGCAGCCAAATGGGACGTGACTCATTTCTTGCCTTGCGGGTGATGGGGGGAGCTTTGCTTAGCAGTCCTGAAACCACTTGCAAACAGACCAGATGAGAGGGGAGGTTGGGGACCAGGCCCCCAAGCTCAGAGGGCCTCCAAAAACCTACAAGCTAGCATCTGTCTGAATAAAGTACTGGTCTCTTCAAAAACTGACTTAGCTGACTGCTAGGCAATGGCAATGGGTCAGGAGATGGGATATAGGGGGTTCTCAGCTAACAGGATACACTGGGGCACAATTTTCTCCCAAGGGGCCTGCTTGCAAAGTCCTGCTCCCTTGCTCCTCCAGAGTCCCTCCCCATGAATTGTCATTTGAAAACAGGTCCCTCACCCTCAGAATTTGGGATACAGAAGATGGTCTCTTCCTTAATTTTGTTCCCATGACTTCCAGCAGAGGTTATGGAGAAAAAAAACTAAGGAGCGAACTGTCTCCTGCATTCCAAACTAAGGGAGAGGGGAGCTGGCGAGGGAGGTTTCCCTCTCTCCCCCTCAGGCTGCTTTCACATGTTACAAAATGGGCTATTATAATAACTTGAGATAATACCGGTTATTATAATTCCACGATTTTTGTAATGTGTGAATGCACTATTCCCCTTTTATGCTGCAAGATCTCGGGTCATTGTAAAAGCCACATTTGGTGGCTCTTACAACGACCCAGGATCTCACAGCATAAAAAAGGTAAAAGTTTTTGTTTTGTTTTTTATTTCACAATTTTTCTACACCGCCCCCTCCTGCTCACAGAGCAGCTCGGGGTGGCTTACAAGACGCATAAATGACAAACATAGTATAATAAAAATAACAAACACATAAAATATAATTAAAAACATTAAAATGCTAAAAATAAACTAAAAGGGCAGACCCTCCTAGCTAATCAGGGTAGTTCTGAGGACTGTACAAACTAAGGGTCTCTTATACAGTACAGAAATAGTTTGAGGCAATGGAAAGGGGGAACAAAGGAGGAGAGAGCGAGTCAAGAATGTTGATTAAATCTTAGGTCCTTTAATAGGCTCTGCATCTCAAGTCTGGGAGGTGCCCATGGTCATTAGATCTGACTAAGGAGCCACCCTTTCAGGCTTGTGCAAGGACAACATAGGCCCTTTTTACAAGTTTCAAGTTTATTTAAAAAGAAAGACATGACCTTAGGTCATTGTCAACATATACAACAACATAATAGAAAAAGAAAAACAGAGTAACGAACAGTTACAGAGAAAAATGTCATGGCTATCCATTTCACAAACACAAAAGGGATACTCCCACAATCAGAGAAAGAAAAAGAAAAACAAAGGGCTTTCTAACCTCTGAGTGAGGCCACTAAAGTCCTTCAAATAATTTTAAAATAGATAGTAAGACGACTTACATCCAAGTGATTTCCTAACCTTCACAGTAAACCATGACAGGTAATGTTTATTTCCTTGCTGCTTAGCCAAAAGCTACCTCAGCTCATCTGTACAATGGCAGTGGAAAACACATACACACTTACAGGAACTATAAATAGGGGCATAGGGGCATATGGCAACAATAGACAGACCCGAGGAGTATACCTAGGGCTGAGACTGATGACAACATACTGCACTAGCCATATCCAAGCAGAATCCTAATTGGAATATCTATAAGGGCACATACTCAAAGTTGCCTTGCCCTTCACGGGGCTTATGGCGGCAACACTTGACCCCCTGATTATGAGTGGGGAAAATACATAGCAGCCAAAAGTATCAGTCGGTCTAACCTGGCCGTAGCTGCAGCAATAATAGTGAGAGAAGCACTTGGCTTTTATCTTACCCCCACCAAACCTAGCAGCAGCAGAGCAGCCACCACCCAGGGAAATAGAGATAGAAGAATAGGGAGATATTGTTTGGCATAGGACTAAGACAAGGTTCCTATGCCCTATAGTTCAAAAATTTCGACCTCGCCTCCATAGTTTGGAGCAGGAATTTTATGACGAGCAGATACCTCCGGCTGCACATCTGCAAGGGCTGTCTGGGTCAGAAACCTGCTGGTTGCACCGGGGAACTTGTCTAAGAGTGCTTGGAGATATCTGCCTCGAATGTCGTCATATAGACGGCAATCGAACAGAACATGTTGGGTCGTTTCTGCAGCCAGAGCGTCAAAGGGGCACAAACGATCCCCATAGGGAATCCCCGCAAAACGCCCAGCTAATATATTTGTGGGCAGTGCATTAACTCTAGCACAGAGGAACAGGTATTTTCCCCTAAAGGTGGCACTTGTTCCCAGATAATGTGCCCTCTGGCCAATCTGTAGCACCCATGAGCTGTACCCCTGCAAATGGCGGAACCCTGCCACCCTCGCCAGATCTACCTCGTGATCCATATCTCTTACCCTAGTGATTATCTCCCTCTTTGCAGCTGTCAAAGTTTTGGACTGGATATATGGGGGCGAAAGGCCGACTCGGGTCAGATACTGGGTTACTGCCACACGCCATGGGCTAATGAAGGAGTCTGAGAGCATAAGACAAAGGAGGCTATCCTGAGGGGCCCTGTTGACCTTTGCCCAATATAAAGAAGCCCGTTCCCAGGCCACCGTAGACCAGCCACACGAGCTTGTCTCTAGTCTTATAGCTGCAGCTGCGGTCCCATGGGGGAGTCTTGTAAGCATACCCAGGAACCTAGACTGCAGTAGATTCAGATCACTCTTGACCAGAGGGTCCCATAATTCATCCCCATAGAGTAATGATGTCCTAACCTTGACCTCAAAGACTTTCAAGGCAATCTCAAGGTTCTTCCTCCCTGTCCCGGTAAATAGTCTTAAGATCGCCAACATTTGACTCTTTGCAGTGACTTCGAGTATTCTAGTATGCTTATTCCACCACCCGTCAGTGGTGAAATAAAGCCCCAGATATCTATATGATTTTACTTGCTGGAAGTGAGAGCCCTCTATATGCCGTCTATGAATCTGTCTGCTGCGAGAGAATACAAGAACATTGGATTTTGAGAAGTTAATGGAAAGAGAATTGGCCCGGCAGTAGCCTATAAAGGTGGTGAGCTGCCACATCAGTCCCACCCTGGTCTGAGAGTTAGTTTAGTTTAGTTTATTAAGCGTAACCGAAGCCATTGCTGGAAAATACAAACATACTAACTCACGTAAACATACTACATTCCAAATACAACATATAACATGTTACTCCAAGTACCAAGCGCCTTTCTACCATCCATCCCCCTAAACCCTAGCCGGCGATTGGGGCAATATAAAGTTTAAAAACTGGGTCCGCCTTACAAAGGCAGCTGTCAAAAACTGTGCCACCCTACCTGTAAGCTCCTGGTTGGAGTTGTTGAGCATAGCCTCCTTTAATCTATCGTCTGATCGCCCTGGCTGTGAATTTAGTCAGGTGGCCAGATATGCCGTCCTCTGGGGGTCGTACAGATGGCAACTAAGAAAGATGGGTTCAGTTGTTTCGACCTCCAACTGATCGAACGGGCACAATCTCTGGTGAGATGGAATCCCTGCCAATCTACCCACCCACAATTGAGCTGGCATGGCGTTAAACCTAGCGGCTGAAAGGAGCCATTTTTCCCTGGCCGTGTAGCTCATATCCAAATGTCCAGTCAAATCATCGATCGGAGGGGCCATCGCCAAATATCCCACAATATGTGGGGAAATTGACACCCGGGCCCTCTCTTCCTGGAGATTAACATCCTTCCACCTGTCCCTTAGTATAGTCCCAGCTGCCTCCCAGCTGTCCCTATCTAAAAGATACTCCCGGGGCAGCCCCAGCCTTCCCATATGCTTCTCAATTAGGAAGGTCCACTGGCTCTAGTATTTATCATCATAAAGATAGGGGAGTAACCCCTTTCGCTGAGGGTTGGTAAGTTTAATCCAAAATTTATGTGCCCTGGCCCATGCCTGAAACGCCCAGCTCCGCTGTCCTAGCTCTAGATGGATGGCAGCTCCTGGGGTCCCCCCCCAGGCGCCCTAAGGAGTGTCCTTAAAAAGATAGATTGGGCTCTATCCAAATGAACTGGAGCAAATGGAGCCCACAATTCAGCCCCAAACTGCGCCTGGGCGGTTGATTTTGCGTTAAATGCCCGGAGGGCCATAGTATATTCAGTTTTCCCAGAGATAAGAAAAAATCTACGTATGGCAAAGGTGGAATGTTTTGCCGCCACTATTGCCCCTTGTATGTGCTTTTTCCAGGCCCCTACCGCCTGGAAGAGCATCCCCAGGTATCGATACTCTCTGACCTGTTGAATCAGAACTCCTTCCACCCTTCAGGTATGCCAGTTCCCTTTCTGGGAGTTTGCAAAAACCATTACCTTGGACTTATCCAGGTTCAGGACAAGCTCGTTCTCCCTGCAGTAAGCGGCAAAGGCATCCAACTGCCTATTTAGGCCCTTCCTAGTCTGGGAGAGTAGGGCCAAATGGTCTGCGAACAGCAGGCACCCAATGTAGCGTGAGGCCAAACGAGGTGGAAAGAATTGGGATAAAGCCATAAGGGGTACCACATCGTTGATGAACAAATTAAAGAGAGCGGGCGCGAGCACACAGCCCTGCCTGACCCCGCATCTTACCGCTACCCACTCTGTGATGTGGTCCTGAGGGTCCAACCTGACTGCCAGTTTGGAGTTGATATACAAACGCTGAATCAGGGCCAGAAGTCTAGGCTCTAGTCCTAGTTCTGTCAATTTAGTCCATATCAACCTCCTGCTGACTAAGTCAAAAGCATTCTTAAATCCAGAAAGGCCACGTAAAATTTCCTATTGCATGCTATGTACTTTTCGATCAAGTGGTGCAGGGTCAGGCAATGGTCAATAACTGATCTCCCCCGCTGGAACCCCGCTTGCTCCGAATAAATCACCTCCTGGCCCTCACACCACGTTGTAAGTATGCCCAGAAGATGTTTGACATACAGCTTGCCTATAGAGGCAAGCAAGCTAATTGGTCTATAGTTCTCAGGTAAATTACTGTCCCCCTTCTTATATATGGGGACCACAATGGCCTGGGCCCAACTAGAAGGAATCCAACCCGACCGATCGATGGCCGTGAAGAGGGCCGCGAGCATAGGAACCCACCACTCTCTGTATGCCTTTAAAAAAATCTATTGGGATAAGATCCCATCCCGGGGTCTTGTTACTTTTACATCCCTCAATTAGTTCTCTAACCTCCCCTGGAGCTACTGGTGGCCAATAGGGATACCTTTCATCTACGTCGGGCATTATGGCTCTATCTAATAGCCCCTCGGGTCCGAAGTAAAGATTAGAGAAGTGGTTGATTCATACCTGCGCCGTTATAGGNTCGGGCATTATGGCTCTATCTAATAGCTCCTCGGGTCCGAAGTAAAGATTAGAGAAGTGGTTGATCCATACCTGCACCGTTATAGGTGTCACTGCCCTAGGCAGTCTGGCCTCACTTCCTACCTTCAGAAATTTCCAAAATAGGTGCGAGTTCCCCCTTTTTGCGGCCTCAACTACCTTCCCCCATGAGGACTTAAAGTAGCTTTTCTTCTTTGCTTTAATCAATACCCTGTATTCCCGCTTTAGCTGGAAATAAGAAGGGGGAAGACACTTTGCGCCCCCCCGACGATACTCCAAATATAGCTGTCTTAAATGTTTTCTAGCCATCCCGCATTCCTGATCGAACCAAGCCTGGGCCAAAGCTCGCGACTGGTGATGCTGAAGATAAAGCTTGGCTTTTAAGAGGTCCTGGGCCTTACAAGACATTAACTCAAAGTCCTGTATAATTGTTCGACAGTCCTGGCCTGAACAAATCCTATCTCGTATGCCTGTCACCCCAGGTTCTCCCATCCACCCCTCTAGGTTGAGCGTTGAGAGTGCCTTGGCCCATGCTATCGGGCGCAAAATCTCGAGACTAGTGTCCATGGCATAGCAAGGCTGCCCCCTTACAATTGCTCCTTGGTCTTGGTGATCCCAAAAATCCACTACCAAAATTAGTGGCAAATGGTCGCTCTCCCTACCTCAAAGGTTCTTAGCCGGGGCAAAACATTTGGAGAAACCAGGATATAATCTATCATACTTGAACCCCTGGCTCCCAAGAAGGTGTATTCTCCCGGTCAATCCCCCAAACAGGTCCCATTAAGCAGGTAAAGATCCAACCCCTGCTGTATATTCGCCAAGGCAATTCCCCCTAGGCTAATCGTAGGATCTTTGGATTGGCGGGGATATAATAGTGAGTGCTCTTGAGGAGTGATATCAGCTGCATGGATCTCCAGGGCTTCATCATCTGCCCCATCCGGGCGTTGAAATCACCCATAAGAATGAGATAACTGCTAGGATAACAAACCAGTAAGTCATCCAGGACAGCCTCCAACTTGTCCCAAATCCTTGGGTCATACCTGGGAGTATATACCGGAGGAGAGTATATATTACATAAAATAAGGTGCTTACCTCCCATCTGGATAACCAAACCCAACAAAAAGTATGGTTTTTTTATGACCTTAACAATTCTATCCTTCATCCGTTTGTAGATTAGGCAAGCCAGCCCCCCACAAGCGTGGCCCCTTGAGGCTATGGCTAAGGCTGGTCTGAGAGAGAAGGACCAAGTCGTTGGCATATAACAAAATGCCGACAGACCTCGATACCAGTTTGGGGGGAAAGAATCTTTCTTGTCTCATTTGAGATATGAGATCATTAATGAAAAGGTTAAACAGGGAGGGGACAAGGACACAGCCCTGCTTTAC
This sequence comes from Sphenodon punctatus, assembly GCA_003113815.1. Classification (NCBI taxonomy): domain Eukaryota; kingdom Metazoa; phylum Chordata; class Lepidosauria; order Sphenodontia; family Sphenodontidae; genus Sphenodon; species Sphenodon punctatus. The sequence continues at coordinate 1,295,118 of QEPC01011191.1, forward strand.
CCCCTGGTCCACCCAGATATCTGGGGTAAGCTGGTCCACAATGTCCACCTTGACAGCCACGGTGGTGTTGGCATACAGGGTCCGAATTAAAAGAAGGAGCCTGCTTACCATCTGCTGGTTCCTGTCTCTTGCCGTTGCCGCCGCTGCTCCTCTCACCTCAGGATCCCTTGCTGCTTGCCTGGAAAAAGAAGGGGTGTGCGAGTGATGGGGTTTGGGGATTGCTGGACTAGATCTTCTTCCACCCCCTCCCCCCTCTCACCCACCACCGGAAATCACCTGGGGGCATTTAAGGAAGCCACCTGCGGGGATCTCTTGCGCGCTGCTTACCATCTGCTGGTTCCTGTCTCTTGCTGCTGCCGCCGCTGCTCCTCTCACCTTGGGATCCCTTGCTGCTCGCCTGGAAAAAGAAGGGGTGTGTGAGTGAAGGGGTTTGGGGATTGCTGGCCCTTTTTACATGAGACGGACCCACTCATACCCACGCAGATCCGTCACGTAGGCATGAGTGGGTGCTGCCCACGTGACCGCCGTGGTGGGTGAGTGGGGGCACCTCCACCCACCTCCCCCGCACGAAGCAACCGGGGGACATGGAGGTTGCTCCGTGCGGGGGCATGCATGGGGATGCGGGGGCAATGGGGATGTACTCGTGTAGAACCACCCCTCGCACCAGTGTGCACATCAACCTCTTCCGCCCCTGCCCCACCCAGTCCATGTAAAAAGAGTCAGAGTGCCCTGGACATGTCAGAACATGTCAACACCAACCATTTTTTATATCCCTCACCACTTGTAAATCAATTGGATCTGGGACTTACCCATGGTTTCAGGATTGTACCCTTAGCTGTAGAGAGGTTCATGGGTGAACTACTTCTGGTAAGGCTGCAGGAGAGAGCTCTTCCCCCTCCAGCAAAGGCTGGGAACACAGAAGAACCTCCCAGTGGAGAGAAGCCCCCACCCAGAGCTAAAGCTAATATGCCATTCCGTACTGGTGAAAATTATTCACATATCCATTTGAACAAATATCCAAATAAATCTTCCCCAGCCAGGCAATATCCACATCTCTCTTTCACCAGTTATTTCATCTCTGATATTTCAGTAGGTTCATTTATATAGTAACTTTGCTTCAATATTTCTGTTTCTTTTTTTATTTGGAATTTGGTATTTGGCAACACTATTTAGCTCTATTACACATCACAGTATTACATAGTGTGGTGCTCAATAGGACCACTAAAGGGAACCAAGTACCAAATTCCAAAGAAACCAAGGCACCGAGATGTCAAAGACAAAATAACTGAAACAAATATTTGGAGCCACAAACAAAGCAGGAAGTGAATCACACTTCAGATCTGCTTTGTTAAAACTAGAGCAGAAATTAATACCGCACCACCACCACCAAAATGCATAAACCCATCAAATATACCCTACCCGAACCAAAAATGGTAGTCCAGGTAATAACTGATATTGGTTTATGCTGCTAAGTATCCATTTTTGTACATTTCAGGTTGGCTTTTCTTTTTGGTTTGGTTTGATTATTTCCGTATTTTGGTTAGATCATTTCAGCAACGTTAGCACTTGTGGATGCCCAATTGGCGAACATGATGTAACTGAAATAACCAAAAATCCTAACACAACCAAAACAAAACAAAATTGAAAAAGAAAAACTCCAGAATATTGCCTCACCCCAAAACAGCTAGGCAAGTACCATTTCAGACAGGAATATTCTTTGCTTACTCAAAGGGATACTCCAGAATGCTGATAACACCCACAAATAGTAAACCCACTACCAGTTTCAGCTCTGTGGCTACAAAGATACTGAATTTGGTATTTGCACCCAACGTTCCTTTCAGTGGTGCCCCCACCACATCACAGAGTTCTGCACACATGTTCACATACGCAGCAGCACTTTTGTTTGGTTTGGGGGGGGGGGTGTGTACTTTGCAAGGGAACATACAGGTTCAACTAGCTAGTGAGAGTAAATCTGTGGGGGAATTACTTTGAGGCTGAACAGGAGGCTGGTGTGTCTATGATTAAAATGTCAGTATTTGAGACTCCATGAGTACCTCTGCTGGAAAACTCCTATTTGTCTTTCTGTTCCTAGGCCAGGAGATTATAGATCTACGCCCACTTCTTTTTCAGAGCATTTTTAAATTGCCCATATTTAAATTGTCAAAAGATGTCAACAAGCTGTGAGGGACAGCCTTGCGCTGGCAGTAATTACCAGAGGGCAATGATCAATGGACGTCTTTTGTTAGCATTACAGGATCGCTATTGACTCAGGAAGTAGGTGACCCAGTGGTTTAGGCTGAGGTTGAAATGGACAGGCAGCCTTGCCCTTGGCTGCTCAGAAGCCACTAACCTACACTTATCCCATTAATTATTCCTGTCCAAATGGCAGCGATCGTTATGCTCCGCAATCAGCTGAGGAAAAAGGAGGTCACAGGCAAGCACAGAGACTCCATTTACAGCACCAGGAAATGCATCCTTTCTCTCATTCGTAGCAGGGCTGTTGTGGGACCCTGCTAGGGTTCCTTTTATAAACAGGTAACAACACATGATTACCCCATCAGTTCCCAGAGAAGTAGAATGCTTTGATAGCTTTGACATGTTTCCCAACTTTTAAAATTAAATTTACATGGCACAATGACCTGGCTAATTGTGTCAATGTGAAAAAAAAGATACTCAGCACATTCCAGTGCCTCCCCATTGCCTTGATGCTAGAGCTGCACCAAATAGGCCATCCGAGTACTCAGATCATGTTCCGAAGTTCCGAGTACCTGGACCAGGTACTTGCCTGAAACTTTGAACATTTTCTGAGAACCCAGAATTCAGAATTTGGGATTCCTGACCTCGGAAATCCCTGGAAATTGGAACTTTGCTTGAGATAATCGCTCAAGAAGATAAATCCACAAAAGTGCAACTGTTTGCAGAAATCTAAAAGAAGCCAGCGGTAGTATACCTACAGCATGGCCCACCATCAACAGTGAGTACACCCACTTTAAAATCAGTATGCCAACCAAGCAGTGCCCAGAAAAGCAGGCTATCAAGAGTGGGACAATCACTGAAGAAGACAAACCCACAAAAGCGCAACTGCTTACAAAAATAAAAAAAATTTAAAGCCAGCAGTAGTATATCCACAGCATGGCCCACCATCAGCAGTGCACTCACTTTAAAATCATTATGCAAGCAGTGCCCAGAAAAGCAGGCAAGCAAGAGTGGGACAATCACTCAAGACAAGAAAACAAATCCACAAATGTTAAAACAACTGTGTGCACAAAGCCAAAAAAAGCCAGCCCAGCAGACATAATTATATCACCCACAAGAAAGAAACCAGGCATTCACACCCCACCACACACAAAGGCCTCCGTTGTGCCTGCCCAGTGGCCACCTATGCAAGGCAAGTCCCCTCCCCACACATCATATTATTTTAACCAGAAAGTATATTTCCCCTGTATCCCTGCTCAGTGGTCAGTCACATCTTGGAAAATATGAACCCTCAGACAAAGTACAAAGTGCCCACAAAAACACAGCAAAACTAAAGTGATCCCTCTCTGGCCTCTATGCTGCCAGCTTGCCAACAAGCAGTTCAAGCAACAGCACCCACTTTTAAACTTTAAGTATATTAGGCACTGCTGGCATTGTCCCTAGTATATGGCCAGCCCAGCCCAGGGGAAGTGGAGCTAAGAAGATCCCTCTGGCCACCATGGTGCCAAGCAGTGTAAGCAGCAGTGGCACCTACTTATTTTTTAAAAAGGCATGGCATTGGTGTGGCACTGGTAATGTGGACAGCCCAACCCAAGCCAGAGGACGTGGAACAAGGTTGAGATCTCTCTGGTCTCCGTGGTGCCAAGCAGCAGGCAGCAGCAGTGTGACACCTACTTATTTTATTTTTTTAATCATGACATGGTGGAAACAAATAACCCCCATCCCCCAGCATTGTCCCTATGGACAGGCAGGACAGGCACCCACCCCCCTCAAACCAATTACTTACAGATCAGCAGTGTAGCACACAGCCAAATTCCCCAAAGAGAATGTAAAATGGTAGGGGTGTGCAACAGGGACCCATTACTGAATTCATAATTTTGTAATTATTTCATAATTATTTTGTTTTGGAATTCGTAATTTCTTTATTATATCATTTTTTGTTTTGTTTTTGAATTTCTTTTTCCCCCCATTGATTTCTGTGGGAACATTGATGTCTGGCTGTAACTTCTTCATGTTTTATCTGATTTTCTTGAAATGTAGAATTATTGTACCCCGCATCCAGAGGAACACTCCTGCCAAGTTTCATAAGGATGGGATAAAGGATCCCGATTCTGCAAGCACTTGAACTATTGTCATTTACGCACATATTTGTAGCTGTAACATCTTTGTTTTGTATACAGTTTGGGTGAAATGTGTACTCTTGTACCCATTCTGGAAGGGATAATCCCTGCAAGCCTTCAGGAAGATTGCATAATGGGTACTGATTTTATTAGCAATTTAATCATTTCATGGTTTGTACACACATTTCTAAGTGTAGCATCTTTGTTTTCCATCCAATTTGGATGAACTTAGGACAGGTTGTTCTCCTCACTCAAGAGAGAATCCCTGCAAAATTTAAGAAGGATTGGATAAAGGGTCCAAATCTTATAAGCAATATCAGTTTCATAATTTTAACAGAATTTGTATATTTCCTTAAATCACTTGCAGGTTTTGATTCTGTTTAAACTATATAGGTTTTACTAGATGCAGACATCTGCTTTTTGGAGCATTTGTACAGAGGGTGAAGAAGACAGGAGGAGGTAGGCAGAGCAGAGGAGGAGCAGGTGCCAGAGGCACTGGCACAGGCTTCAGTCATTGGCCCCCAAAGTCTGTGGGGGCATATGTGGGGAGAGTAGGTGCAGAGTTCTCCTTTTTTTAACACTTCCAGTGAGGTTGAAGACTATAGTACAGTCAGTCACACACAGAGCACTGAGACAGCCTATGAGCCACACAAGATCTAGTCACAGTGGGGACTGTGCAACTTGCTCTACAGTGCCCACCCCCAAGCCTCCCTGATTGCAATTTTGGGCACTAGTAATTTGGAAGCCCGGGAAGCATCGCCAGAGAATGAGCCTATACCAGAGATTCTCTTATGTTTGTCACAGTGGTACAAGGTGGGTATGTGATGTCAGTTGGTCAGCAGAAATGTCAATCATGTATCCTCATTTTGTGCTGTGCCCACTCCAACACCCCCTGGTTGTTACTAGGAAGTTGAAGCATCTACTTAGGAAAAAGCCAATAAGAGATTCTCTTATGTCATCTGTCACAGTGCTGCAGGGTGTGTTTGGAATGCTGGTTGGTCAGCCTGGATGTGTCAATCATGTCTCTTGATTGCTGTGATGCTTCCCCCTTCTTTGCTGCCTGAAGTCCCTCTTATGTCATGAAATTTTCATTTTTGTCCCAAATATTTCAGGACTTGATTTGCACAACTTCTGTTAAAATCATGAATCTTCAATCGTTTACAATATTGGGTCCCTTTATCTAATCTTTCTGAAATTTGGCAAGGATGAACCCATGCATGAGAGGTACATTTTGTCCAAATTACATCCATATGTAATGGACAGCAATGTTTCTACAGCTGGAAATGTGTGCACAAACCAAACAATATTAATTGCTTATAGAATCTGAACCTGTTAAGTAACCTTTAGGAAACTTGGTCCAGATGATCCCTTACGTTAGGGATATATGGTATCCAAATTGCATCCAAATTGGATTGACAAAAGGAAGTTACAGCCATAAATACATTAAAACTATAATGCTTATAAAATCTGGACTCCAAATCCAAGCCTTCTGAAATTTGGCAGGCTTGTTTCTGTTCATTCTAACCATGCTCATTAAAATCGGATGCAAAACAAAAAAATTACATCCTAAGGTATGTGTCCCACAGCCAGAAAAAATGAATTACAAATTCTGAAATGTCATTATTATTTCAGAATTATTAAATTAATGTTCATAGTTATAATTACAACAAAATGACCAATTTTGTTTTTGTAATTATAATTATGAAAACAAAATGCACACCCCTAGAAAATGGCTGTACATGCTCTTTTATTTTGCCCCTGCCAGCCAATCAAAACCTGTCCTGTGGCATGTCCATCATTCAGCTGTCCCCTCCCATACCCCCCTTCTACCAAATATGGCACTAAGTTTTGTTTCCTAGCTCCGAAAAGCTAGGGTCAACCATCTGGGTCACTCCAGCCATTTACGCAATGGTGCCAGCACTCAATCAAGGCTCTGAAGTTTTCCGGGGATAGGCCTTGGTACCTGGAACTTCAGAACTTGGGAATGGAATCCCCGGTGAATTCCGAAGTTTTCTGAGGACCAAGTTTCAGCACTCTTGATACTCATGTACCCCAGTGTGCCAGAGCACATGGAATGGGCTTGACCTGCTGCTAGATATGTTTATAACTCTCCTCAGGCAAGTAGTCCAGTTACTGAAAAGTGTGGGACTAGTCCCCTAAGGAAGATAACTCACATGCAGAAATGTTAGCAGGGCTGTTCCCAATAGACCAGGACTCAAGTTCCCAAACGTTTTGCTGGTGGTATGCCATTTTGAGACTTAATCCTCTGACCCCAGACAGAAACAAGGGCATGCAAAGTGTGCGGAGTCTCAACTAAGGTCACAACTCTTATCTGACAATGGCATGACCCCACATGGTGCTCCATCCAACCCAGAGTTTGGGAACCTCTGCTAGAGACAGATTATAGTCTAATGTACGTTATTCTGATCTAGAGTCCTGCTCAGGCCAGAAATGTGGATGCAAACCCAACTAAATTGGGCCTGATCATAGCCCAGGCCAGAGGCAGCCAGGCTTTACCAAACCTGCCCACCCCCTCCACTGAGTCTTGTGACACCAGGATGTACTGTTCAGGGCAGGACTACAGGCTAAAGTGTTCCCCGTCCATTTTCTGACACGGTCCTTCCCCCTATGGAGTACAGTGACATCATGGTGCACAGTAGGGGGTAGGGCCTCCCACAGGTAAGCAGCCCAGTCAAGCATGGGGTTTGGACAGAAAAAAAGCCTTATCTGGCCTGGGCCCTAAGGCTGCAGTCCTCTAATCTACAATCAAGGGAGTAACAGCAGTCCAAAAGTAAGAGAGGGCAGCTTCATTCCCTTAGCTTCCACAAAGCTTTGTCCTGACTAGGGATGTGCGAATGCGGTTCGGATGTTCGGAGTTCGGGCCAAACTTGGCCTGTTCG
>QEPC01011191.1:1311437-1346557 GCA_003113815.1 Sphenodon punctatus
CTACTTAAGCTTAAGTATGCTTCCTGCCTGCTTATTGATGATTAGCTACTCACACTCCTCTGTAAACTCTGCATTGGGCAAATGGATGCAATGATCTCACAGTCCTTGCATTTCCAACAGTAATTACATTTATTTCTTTATACTACGTGTGCACCTAGTAATATTGATACGTACACAAGGGTGGCATTAGCGCAGTGTACACAGTGCAGTTGCACAGAGCCCTGATTCCAGAAGAGGCCCCTGCACCAGCAGAGGAGATCATGTTTAACTTTCCGCCCCCGAACGAAACCTTTACACAGGACCCCCTGTAAATATAGCAAGTACATTGCAACAGAGTCTAATCCAGGTAAGTGCAGACAGTGTGACCACACAGAGCCTCATCTGTTGTGAGGACCTGCAGGGGTTCTCCCCAATACATGGGGTTCAAGAATAGATTTGAAATGACAATGTAAGTAGGAGAAGCACTGGGGTAAAATACGAGCCCACAGGGCCTCCAATGTGGGGAACCCTTGTCTCTGAAGAGATGGGGCCCTTGATATATGGGCCCCATGAGTAAACTAGAAATAACAACATGTGCATAATGTACAGGCCAACAGGGTTTGCAATGCAGGGGATCCCAGCTTCTGAAAGGGATGCTGTGTTTCACTGAACATCAAAAAATTACAGTAATGTTTTCCTTTTTCTAATGGGCTAGACAATGTGTCCATCAAATGTCATGAGGGAGCCCACGTGACCATTCACATGAGACCCAACTTTCCCGGACCCAACACTATATTCAGGGGAACTACAGACGGGCATGGGGCACAGCCTGAGAAGGTTCACAATGATCGCTCTAGTGCTCTGCCATGTCGTAACTAACGAAGAGTGGCACAATTTCTAGCTGGACTAAACCAATCCAGTTGTATCCTGCCAACGCTTGCAGTCCTGATTCAAGCTGGTGATCTAAGGTTTGGCAAAACACTAGTAAAACCGACGGCCCATGGGCTAAAGCTGGGCTACAGCTTTTTGCATTTGGCCCCTTTCCACTTCCTGGGTCTTGTTCATCGACCCAGTCACAAGCCCTGACAGAGTGAGCTCGGGGAAGGGAACCAAAATTAGGGCATTCAGCCAAGGAAAAGGGATGGATACATGGCACAGCTCCATGAGGAGGACCCTCCCTCATCCTGAGTCCTCCCCTTAAACACCCCAGCCCCTGAGAGCACTCCTGTATACATTACACAGGGTTTTCTCCATATCATGGTGATCCCTTAATCAGCATCTAATCAATGGCACATCAAGTCAGACATCTGAAAATGCTTTGTCTTACTGAGAAGGAGGGCACTTGAGTGCCACTCCAGAGCCACTAAGTAAGCAGCAGAAAAAGGCTCCAAACAGCAGAAGCACTTCATCAACTGGCAGCTTGGGTGAACCTGCATTGATTAGGAAATGAGGTTACCACTTCAGAAACACCCAGGGCCTCCTGCTGTAGAATATGAACCATGCAGGGTCAACGCTGAGAAGATCAACATCACATTAATCTCAGGGGCAGTCTTATAATTGGAATGCTTGGGGCAGTTCCCTGCGTACCCCCCAGCACCCCTAAAAACATTACCTGAGATGGCGGCAGTAGCGCCGCCATCTCACCTGTGCCCACCACTGCTCACGGCATCCTGCACAGGTGCAGAAGCACGTCAGCCGCCAGTGCTGTGCGCTCTGGCGCATGCACAAATGGAGTCTGCACACATGCACCGCAGCGCACAACGCTGGGACAGGCCGGTGGGTGGGAGGCAAGGGGTATGCGCCACCAGAGTGGCACAAAGAGGAGTCAGGCATGTGAAGGGAGGGCAGGAGCAAGTGGGGTAGCAGGCGGAGGAATTTTTACTGTACAGATGCCCTGGGGCACTCAGCCAAGCACCACCACCCCCATGGCATCTGCACAGTAAATGGAAGAGGAGGGGGCAGAGGAAGAGCCACAATAAAAAGGCCTAGGTTCCTATGCAGGAACCTGGCTAATTAAGAAGGCTGGAAGCGCGGCCTTGAAAAGTGCCCACAGCCAATACTGAAAATGGGAAGGTGGGGCTAGCAGGGGGACTTCTTCCCCCTTTAATGGCCACTCCCAGCTTCACCGCAACTCATCTTTTACAAAGAACGTGCACTTGTGCTTCTATCCAGGATCTTACATTTGAATACTTGATGAGTTTTTGAATTTTTCAAAAACTATTAGAGAGAGGGAGCTTCTTCTCATTTTATCGCAGGTATTTGGCTTACTTTTAAGAGCGTTTGCCTTAATTCTCTGCTTGTGCCTTAGCCCACATAAGAGGAAACGGTATTGCACCCATCTTGCGAGCTGGGCAATTGCTGTGTTGTTCAAAAAAGCCCTTTTTAACATTTTTCATAAATAGGAGGGTTTATGAAAGTTCACCTTCATTCTGCTGCTGTGCCTTGGCCCACATAAGAGGGAAAGCAGTTTTATTTGATTTTATTTTATTTATTACATTTTGCATCCATCTTGTGAGTTGGACTATTGCTGTATTGTTCAAATTGGCCAAATTGGGCTTTTCCCCCCTGTAAACACTTCCTTACAAGTATGGGGCTTTATGAAAATGTGCCTCATTTCTGCTGCTCTGACCCCCTATGTGAAGTGGACGTTGCTGTCTCCGTGCCTGTTTGAAATGGCCCCTTGCTCCTCTGCCCTTTTCTTTGTCTTGCTTGTAACGTCTTGGGGCCACAATGCTTGCTTCCCTTTCAGGTGTTCTCTCTGGAATGTTTTTCTCTTCTCTTTTTCAATGTCTGTCTGCATTTGTATATGTTGGTCCTTTTTATACGAGACAGGCCCACTCATGCCCACGCAGATCCACTGCCTGGGCATAAGTGGGTGCCGCCCATGTGACTGCCACGGCGGGTGGGAGCACGTGCATGCTTCCGCGAAACACACATGCGCACCCACCTCCACCCATCGCCCACTCACAGAGCAATTGGCCAAAACAGCAATTGCTCCATGAGTGGGGATGCAAGGGGGATCGGTGTGTGCCCGTGTACACCACCACCCTACACCACCCACGCTGCCGCTTGCACACTCGTCCGCCCGCAGCCCGTTTAAAGGGGGCTTTAACTGAACATTCCTGTTGATTGTCCCAACCCTCTTTTCTGCTTGTGGGGCCTCCTTGCTCACTCAATCTGTGCAGGTGCCTGTTGTTAAAGGAGAATTTATGAACGGTTTTTAGTTTGGTTTGAATATTTTGTGGGCTTAGTACAGTGGGAAATGTTGTTACTTTCCAATGTGATAGAAAAGGACGGAGGAGATGCCTGGGCACTCAAATGATTAGTGTAATGTTTACAGTCCACAATGCCTGCTCCGTACAGGCTCAGTGCTTCAGTCAAATGAAGGGGGAGAGCAGGTAGGTGCAGTGTTCATCCTAAACGTACTTGATGGAGGCAAAGTTGTTCAGATCATACATTTTATTCCAACTTCTGTCAGTGAGAGCATACAAGCTTTAGCTCACACAGGGTTTTAAGCTCAAAAGATTTATCCTTTTTTTTCCCCAACAGAAGTTGGAATGATAAAACATTTCTTTTGAAAGAGTTTGTCTCCGTGTCAATTGGTCACATTAATGCAGACATGTATCATTCCTCTAAGAGGTCCTCACAGAGGCACGGCTGGAGGGTGGGTCCGTAAGTGCTGCATGGAGCGCCCACACATATCCGTCAATGGGGGAGAAATCAAACAGGTCAGGGATAGGTGTGAGCCCCTACCCACACACCTTTTGGCTTGTCCCTGCATGGAACATCCCAGATTTTTCCCCGACACTCCATGAGTGGGCATGAGTTGGTGCTGTGTGGGTCAGGGGGAGCATGCACACACACACCCCACTCACACACACACACTGCCTTCTGACGGGTATGTGGATGTGTGGGAGATGGGAGGGCCTACATGTTTGCCTCTCATCTAAAAACGGCCAGAGGCACTTAGAATCATAGTTTTCTAAGAAAAAAAAGACTTTTGTTTTTCATTTTGACAGAAGCTGGAGAAAATGCCCAGTGTGCTATGAGAAGATGAGAAGCTTAAAACAGGGATGGGGGAAATTCAGGACTGGGGGCTAAATGCAGTCCATGGTTAGTCTTTATTTGACCTCTTTCCAGTTCCTGGCTCTGGCCCCTGGATCCAGTTTGTACCCTCAAGCACAGCAAGCATGAGCTCAGGAGAAGGAGCTGAAATGAGGGCATGCACACCAGGATTGGAGAGGGATCAATAGCACAGATCCATGAACTAGTCCCTCTCCTGCTTTTCCCCACCCTTCCACTTCCCACTTCTTTATAGAAGTGGGAGGCATCCCCAGCCTCCCACTTCTATACAGCCCCTGGAACCTGACCTAATTTTTTTAATGCCCCCTGGGAAGGAAAAAGTTCCCACCCCCTGGTTTAAAATTTCTGAGAGATGTTGCAACCTTGCAGCTAGATACAGAATTGAGTGCAAACCTCCAGTCTGACCGCAGCAGAATCTCCCTGCAACAGAATGATTTACCCTCAAAGAGATTTACTATAGTGCATGGTGACCACTACAGTAAGCACATACACAGATGCAGTAGAGTAGGTTGCAATTCTGGAGCTGCAAGCAGCTCAACCCAGGCCACTTTCAGACATTTCCCCCTCCATCCCCCGCCTGCAGATTCTGGCTGTGGGAGGGAATGCGCAGTCAGGATATACGCTGGGATCAACTGGTCTGAAAGGTCCCCCCTCACCCCCCGCGGCTTTGCCAGCAGACACACGCAGGGATGCAGAGCTCGATTTCCTGCTCTGCATCCCTGCACGTGTCTGCTGGCAAAGCCGTATAGGGGGGGTGGCTTTCAGATCAGTCAATCCCTGCGCATATCCTGGCTGCGCATTCCCTCCTGCAGCCAGAATGTTCGCAAGCCGGGGGGGGGGGGGAATGTCTGAAAGTGGCCCCAGTCTTAGTCACACACCTACTTAAGGATAATCTTGGTACCCCAGGGTATAGAGATGATGCATGGGTGCAGGGGCTACATATTCTAGGAACAATGTTTGCACAATCTCCTCCCACAGAAATAGGAGTGTAGCGCGCTGTCTGTGGAGTTGCGTGGCCAACCCCGGGTTTATCTAAGGTTCCCCTCTTCACTCTTATTTATGTCATATGGCAACTCATTGTCCATGTGACCCCACTCCCAGAGCCCATATGCAGCATATAATGTGTGCTTAACTAGAATCTTTATGTTAGATATGGAACAGCATGATTACATTTATTAGACTGCACTGGCATTCAGAAAAGAGAATGCTTTCTGTAGACGACTTTGGAAGGGGGGAAAAAAGAACGTTAAGATCTACCTACTTCGGCCTGGATAAAAGCAGCAAAAAAGGTTATAGCGCTCCATTGGAAGGACACCAAAACGCTAACAGAAGGGGAGTGGATGAATAGACTGTGGTACCATTTATCGATGGAAAAAATATCAGCAACATTACTGGACAAGAAGAAGGCATACACGGCAAAGTGGTTCCCCTGCGTTTGCATAATGGATAAAGAGAACCTACCTGAGGACCAACGAGCATATCTGTTTGACTATTACATATAATAGACTAACCCAGTGACATACACTCAAACCTGGATCTCATTGAAGTTTCGGGGTGGGGTGGGGAGGGAGTTGACAAGGGCCTGTTGGAATTGTAAATATTTGAAACTATAATGATTGCTATATTTTGGATGAAACAAAATAAAATGGTTTAAAAAAAAAAAAAAAGATCTACCTACTTCTGTACAATCCACTTAAGTACAACTTGCATAACTTGAATTCCTGGATAAGTTGAATTTGTTGTTCACAACCATACATAAATATTGCTTTTTGATCTGGGTAAGTAGAATTCTAAACCCTGATAACTGGAATTTTCAAGGTGTATAGAGAATACCCACTCAGCCAAAAATACCAGGACCTTTGAGTGTGTTAATGATTTCTTGGCAGCTCAGTTCCACTGGTCTCTTAGCATCTCACAAGACCATCCAGTTCCTTCCTCAAGGCTTCCCAATTTCCATCCAACATGGCTTCTCTCACCACGCTCTTTCCCTGCCTCAGCATATACAACAGTCCTTGTTGGCCCTTGGCTTGGAGTTTTTCAAGCTTTTATTGAACCCTCTACCAGCCCCATAAGAAAGGTCAGTTTTATGTTTCTGCTAGCCGGTCGATAAAGTGATGGGATTTCCCCTCCCACATGTACGTACCAACCATTAAACAGAGATGGTGGCAAACAGCATAAAAACAAATCCTTCTTACAGAAGTCTCAGTCCAAACACCAACACCTAATTGCCATGAAAGAGACAGAGACCAAGTAGTTCAGACGATACCTTTTATGGGACCAAAAGGAATCAAAAGGTTCCCAGTGTGGTTAAAAGACTGCATGCCCTCACCAACAGTAGTTTGTCCAATAAAAGATATTGGAACAATTTTGTCTCCATCTTTTACATTTTCAACCAACACAGCAACTGCACTCTCTAGACTTCTAATTACCCTGAAGCCCCTCAGTCCATGAGTTGACTCTAGTCAGAGATTAAGGCAGAGGGTTGAGCTCTTTGGCTACTTGCAACAGCTTCCTCATAGAATAAATTGCATCACAAAAGTAACAACAATACAGCCTCAGTTCCAAAGCTAAACACTGCTAAAGAAACAGAACTTTTCAACCAATATTTTCAACCATCTGGTGACTCCACCACCCAAAACAAAATAAATGAGAGCCCTGCCTCCCCCGCCCCCCCTCCCAAGAGCTTACTTTCTGGTAGATGGAGAAGGCAAGATGAGGCATGGGAGAGAAAATGCAACCAATCCAATAGAATGAGCATAATTAAAAACAAAAGGGGAAAGTGTTATTGTGTTATAGTCAAGTCTATAAATCAGCAGACTCCACCCAGAGAGACATGCCCCTAAAAAGGTCACTCTCAGTACAAGTTGTACGACTATTACCCACTGCATCATTTTTACTAACCAATGTGATGCTAAATTTTAAGAATCAAAGACAAAACTATTCATGAAATACTAAGGGCTCATTCATGCAACACTCAATGGGGAGTGGTACAAATGCACATTCCAAGTGCTGTGTGAAATCCTTACTCCTTCCTGTGCTCCTTGAGGATTTCTGTTCTCTGCTACCTGATGCATTGAACTATAGGGATAGTGTACAATGTGATCTTACATTGGAATGCAATGCAGCTGTGTATATGCATTGCTCTGGGGCAAGGCAAGTACAGATTAAAGAAAAAGTGGTGAATTTGGAAAGGGGACGGGTGTTGTGTGGATGAGCTTTTTGGAGGAGATATTTGTTCCCAGCACACCTTACAATCTTTCCCTGCCTATTCATTGGGTAGAGCCAGTCGAACTCGGACAGGACCAATCCCTGTGGCAGGCAATTTCAGCCACCACACTGTGGGGCCGGTGCAGAGAGCAGGGCAGACAGTTGCCCCCCCCCCCCCATGGGGAAACCAGGTGGGTGGGCCACTGTCAGACATCCCACATGGCCGCATGAGAATGGCGACAGTGCCTGCCTCTCAAAGCCCCATGGAGCACCTTGCTGCAGGGCAGACGGGGAATGGACCCACGAGCAGCAGCACAAGACTGCCCAGCTCGTGGGAATGTCGTGGCTTCACCCATTGATTCCCATCCCTAAAAATCACATGAAGGGATATATTCTCAACAGGGAGCATTTAAAATTATACTCCTCCCCCCTCCCTCCCCCTCCCGCCGTTACCCCAGGATGTTTCCAAGACTTTGTAAAGTTCTTTCAGTGGCAAACACCTCCCCATTTGATTTGGTTGGTTACTCCCAGAAAGGGCCAGGTAAGCATGTGAAGAGCAGCCCCAGAGATGCGAGGAAAGTGTTTTTCAAAAATACATTCAGCATAAAAAGCAATTTAACCAAAAAGCTCAGGATTAAGACCCACCTCCCAAGTCTTGTTATTCTATACTATTCATACCACTTTCCTTGTTTATATAAAACATTCTCTGTTTTCTTTTCCAGAAAGAATCCTGCTAATCGCTAGAGGCAGACATGTTTATCAAGCCGTGTATCTTGAAGGCTGACATAAAATCTGTGGCCTTTGGTACAGCTGAAAAACATTCTGTCAACACCTTGGAGAAAGCAAGCCCAGGGTGCTGGCCTGGGACCAGGGAGTACAGGGGAACGGACGAGAATTTGACTCCAAGCCAAAAATTACAAGATGGGGGAATGTCAAACTCAAGCCAAACAAACTTTTTCCATCCTCTCTGTTTAATAGCCAGGAAAGGCATCCAAGCCACAAATCGGTCAGTCAGTAGGTGGAAAGAAGAGTTTTTCTCTTCTTTGGAAAGCCACATTGCATGCTGGCCTATGAATATCTTCTTCTATTTGGCCTGAAAGGTTATGTCAGTGAGATGTTAAAATCCTGCTATGCTTGAGATAGCCCACTTCAGAAACAAAACACCTTTCAAAAGATCCCAGAGTGCGGGGGTCAAACTGAATCTTACCAAAAAGAGAAAGAGAAGCAGCATAAATCTTTCAAGTGGAGGGAATGGCGAGGAAGTGAGTCACAGGTTTTAAAGGAGCATTTGTTAACATGCACTGACTTAATAATGCTCCCCCAGAAGGTGCATGCAAGTTTGCCAGTGGGGAAAACAGCATCAGTGACAAATGGATCTCTTGTGGCGGGAGGTGTGGAGCTGGAAGGCAGGACCAGAAGAACCTCCAGCTGCCTTTGGAAACTCTGCCATTGGCCTCAATAAGTGGTTTTTCCTCCTGCTGAGACTCTGCCCTTTAAATTCCACAAAGCATCAAGCTCTTGGGTGCTAAAGCGAGAAATATATCATCTTCAGGAAACTAATCTGACGAAGCCTTGATGAAGAAACAAAGCAGTGAGCATGCAGCCCTTTTCCTGAGACATGGAAAACATTTGCCTGTCTCTGTGCAAAGTTCCAATACACTTTATTGCTTATCTGGTAACTATCCGTCAATTACATTCACACTCAGCTCCACTTCCTGAACTGGAGCAATCTCCAGACTGCAATTTCCATAAATCACCCTCCCTTCCCCCCACCCAGCACCTCTTCCTTTCCCCTTCCCCACACCCTTTCTGTCACTAGCATTGGGCACAGTGCCCACACAGGGGGAGGAGATTGCATCTTTCATGCGATTTATGCATAGCCAGCATTCCAGGAGATTGATGTCATTCAAGCCTGTGAAAATGACAAATGGTGGGAAAAGGGACTTTTGTTTTAAAAAAGAAGAGAAAAAAAGGCTAGAGCAATGAGGGCTTGGGGCTATAGAGGCACAAGTCCAGCTAGAGCAGCTAGAAAATACTAGTGCAACGGAATTTCACACTCAAACAGACCTTTTCCAAATAGACCATAGAGGAACTTTTAAATCCATAGGCATTTCTAGTCTGAAGTTACAAACTGCTCTTCGCAATCGTCTCCATACCTTCTTCTACATAGTGGCCTTTGCTTATCATCATCCCCCTGGCCATACACACAGCCATGTAGCCCAGGAGAGGTCAGACTTACCTAGGCAGGGATTTACCCTGCCTAGGCATCAGCCAAGGGTGGGCTACCATGTGGCCAGAGCTGCTGGCAAATTGACATGGGGTGTGGGGGAGCTTTGCTCTGCCCCTTTTCCAAACACCATGACATCACAATGCTCAGAAAGAGGTGTGGCTCTACTGGGAAGGGACAGGCGAACCCCTTCATCCTGCCCTATCTGGCGTGGCCCCACTCCTCCACCCAAGAGTCCGGGTCCTCACAGATGTCCCCTGTGGTCGATCAGTTGACTAAAAGTGATGCGTTGTCCATCACTGCCTTACTCTGACCATTTTCAACTCTCAGGAAAGTCCACTTCTGTCCAAAAAACTGAATTGATATATCTATGCAGCCTATTTATGTTGTTCATCTTCTCTTAAAGGGTGCTTTTAGATGTACACGGTGAACACGCTGCATAAAATCAAGCTGCATGTAAATATCCCGTGGGGGGTGGATTTAGACGAGACATTTTGCGTGTTAAAGCCAGTTGCGCATTCTTTTAAAGGCGCTAAATACCTCAACATCAAGGTATTTAATTTGTGACTTTAAAAGAATGCGCGACCGGCTTTAACACATGAAATATCACATCTAAATCCCACACATGGGATATTTACATGCAGCGTGTTTGCTGCGCACATCTAAAAGCAGCCCAACTCTCTCGCTATGCGTCTGTTCTTAGACTGTATTCTTCTCAGAACAGAGACCTCCGTTTCCAAGTGTCTGCAAAGCACCTAGAACATGGAGGGAACTGCCGAGTTGTCCTTGGATTGTGCACACCCCATCCCTACTGGTGTTAAGGAGAGTCAAGCACATGGAGAGGGAGAGAGAGATCATGCACCTCCATTGGTCCTTGTGGAGATATACACCGATGTGCAGAGGAGAAGAATAGTTCCATAGGTTGATGGAACCACTTTCACTTAGGGTGATTTCAGAAGTGACATCTTCCAATTCACCACAATGAATCCCACCCCGGTGTGAATGGATTCACCGCAGGCTGTGGTGACGCGTGCGGCCCCAACAGAAGTGACAGGACCGTGACCACCGCCCAGGAGCAATCAGAGAGAACATGGGCCGGGGGAACACAACAGACATGCAGTGGAGACATGGACTGTGGTTTGAGTCCCAGAATGCACCGCGGGTGGGGTCAATTCCTTCCACCGCGCCTGCGGGTTTCCGTTCAGAAGTTACTTTTCATTCACCCCTGCCGTGGTGACCATTCACCACACTTCTGGACCTCCTCCCGCCCCGACCTCACGAAGCGTGGTTAGCTTCACCCCGGGCCGCGTTTGACTGTGGTGAACATCTGGATGCGAGCAAACAGACATGCACAGCACACACACACACACCCGCGTTTGACTGAAGTTGACTGTGGTGGACATTCACCACATCACTTCTGAAATCACCCTTAAAGCCCTGCAGATCCTGCTCCTTGAAATTGTCTTCTTAATTGAGCATCAGACTGCTGGTCTGAGCTTCCATTCAACTTTCATTTTTAAAATGGCAATGGAATTGTATTCGCTGCAAATTATCAAGAAATAATAGGAGGGGAAAAAATTCCAGATCCATGAACCATGTGAACAGTGATCAGGAAAAAACTCAGAACCTGCCATTCCCACTAGCCTTGACTAATGTGAATTGGATTGAAAATCTACAGAACTATGCTTTATTAAGGAATAACTTTGCTAACTATTCTGAGCCACACTGTCAAATGAGCCTCTCAGCTTGTGCCTTCCCTTTTGCACATATCCATTTCTGCTCTGTCAGTCACTTCATCTGCAGGTCAAGTTGGGCATCTGTGTGTGCAACTACTCGATTAAGTGTGGAGGTGCCTGTTTTGTGCATGCAAAGAAGAGCTGTTGCAAAATGTCTAGGTATAAGTTTAGCTGGCCTGCTGAAACTTTGCCCCTGTGTTCAGTTAAAATGCATCCGCTGGGGAGCAGAAAATCATATCACAGTTATTGGAGGCTTGTAAAACTGGTTTTGTGCCCTCTTTGGAATATGGCTAGATCCTATTTGGTTCAGGCCCTGAGCTCCTAGTCATATGATATATGTGATCACACACTTCCCTTCGCTGTAACATCTCTCAGTCTCAAGATAATCCTGGGCACAGTTAGCAGCCTCAGTCATCAGCTACATCAATAAACACAACAGATTGATGGGAAAGCAGCATCTGCCTCCCTTTGCTTTGAATTTCCTGTTTTCTTTGTTTTGAAAAAGAGAGAGCGCAACTGTCTCCAACACCATGTAGAAGAGACACTGCTTTGAAACAGTTGCAATTCAAATCCTCCTATTCAAACCCAAGCACTTTCATTTTCAATAGCCTTTTATCTGCTGATCATTGATGAGGGAGAGAGAACACAGATGCTATATCACTGCCATTATGGCAAACACTTTGGGATCAGACCCTGGAGTTACAGATTCAAACACAATCCCAGATTCCTGCTAATTCTGGGATTACTTTGACTTTGGTAAAATTTTGTATAGCTTGTCATGCCCGTTCATCATCGTTGAACATATAGTATAACACTGCAGTTCGATTTGGATTATTCACTGTTAGATTTGAATTAAACTGAATGAGATCAGGGTACTTTACCTTCTTTCTGTAGCACAAAGACAACTCTAATTTAAGTGCAATTTATGCATTACAGTTCAATGAATAATTCACAATAAATTGATTTGCCTCCGCCTCTTATTCCAGTCTCCTGTTTATTTGATTTTCTGTTCATTTGCTTCTTTATCAATTTTATCTACAGCTTCCTACTGGAGCTGTGTATCACAGGTGTGATTGGTTATGTAAGTGTTTTAATGTAATCAGATTTTTGACATGAATAATTACATAAAAATTTTAAATTTATCAACCATGATTTTTTTTAGGGTGACATTTTTTTGCTGTGGGTTTTTAAAAAAAAAAATTTGCAAGCATTTTAGAAATCAAAGCTTGAAAGTAGGATTGTTGGTAGGAAACAAATTAGGTGACCCAAATATTGCAGAAGCAAACTTGTTTAAAAAAAGAATTTGCCATTTGCATCTAGGTCTCAATTGTATGTACAATGACGCCTGCTTCATCTTGTGACTGCTTTCTTAAATTAAAAACAGACCTTTTCCCAAGAGCTAGCAGTGCCCCCAAACAACTGCTGTACTTTAGATTACACCAAAGGAACCTTCCACTCTCCTTGCATTCTTTAAGAATTTTCCTTCTTGCAAAGTGCTGCAACTTCTGTTAGTACTTACAAATCCTTTGGGGGTGGGGGAGTTGCTTCCACATTTCTCAAGATGCAGGAATATGTTTTAAAAGAATGAACGTGGTGACATTTCTTTATTTATTTTGCTTTAACCCACAACCTAGGAAATGTAAGACGGATAGATCGATAGATCGAATTTTTACAGTCTTACATATACGTGTGTGTGTGTGTGTACACGCACAATTATATTCATTTTGCTGATTGTGATCCACAGGATTTTTTTTTAATGGGGGGGTGTAAAAAAGAGTTCCAAGTTGCATGAAGAATAATGTAAAATTTTAAGAGGAACTGAAGATTCCCTAATGATTCCCTAATAAACATGAACATTATAATAAACATCTTGTAGAGAGTCTTAAAAATAACCTTAATGCTTATATACTCCATATGATCTATAATCCTGATGAATTTATGGACTCCAGAAGTAAGGTCTGCTCTCAAACAACAGGAGAGCCAAGAATTTGTTTGCCAACTATCAGCCTGGAGAAAATATTTAGTGATGAGTTATAAAGACCTATAAATGGAAATGCTGACAGACCCTATGCTGTGACCTATGTGCTTTCAGACTCTGAGAGCTTAATAACAACAAGGCTTGATTTTGAAGGCAAGTCCAACCCAACAGGGTCACACATGCAGAGAAAGATTATATTTCATTCCAACACATTTCCCCCTCGTGAAGATACTTTGGCTATTTGCACTGAACAAATGTGCTTTCCTCTGGGGATCCCTCGAGTCCACTCACATCATGCTGAAGAAAGAATAATCTGACAGTCTAGCAAAGGATGGCAAAGCCTCAGGCTGTTCTCATTATTCCACACAGTACAAATGTAAATAAATCAGCAAAGCAAAGGGAAGAATAAATTGCAGATTTCAGATCCAAGGCACTGCAGACCTAGGGAAATCAACAGAGCGACACTTATTTAGCATGGCATTTTTGTCTCAAGTTTATATAACAAAATATTCACAGGATCTTTTCCTTGCAAGTTTCTCTCCTGAGCTACCTCGCTAGTGCTCAGTCACTGATGCTGGCTTTTCTTTACCAACACAGCTTTGTTTCTGGGCAGAGCGCTCTCCTGCCCGCCCCCCGACACAAAATCCAGCAGACATCTTTTATTCAAGTAAATTAGTATCTGCATGAGACTGGGGATGGATGTCATGAATGTATTTCACCTGCAAACATGCATGTTGACAGGATGGAAATGAAAGAACACAAGGTTCCAAAGGAGACCTGCGTGCACTGCCTGTTCTTCATTAATGTGTTATGTAGTCGATGCCTTGAACCGCTGACCAGATCGATCAACTTTTGTACAGATAATCAAATAGACCTCTTTTTTAAAATAAAAAAACCAACCTCTACGGGCCACTTGCAAGTCACACAAACTGCAGAAATGAATCAACATTCATTGTGAGATTAGCTGCCTTTTTGTGATGAATGAAGCACGTAGACAAGCCTTTGCCTTCGTCCTCTGCTTAGGTGTTTGTTGCCCTCTAGTGGCCATACCGAGTCATACACCACGGTTGAAGAGAATCACTGTTTTCACTTTTAGGGGGAAATTCCATAACGATTTGGGGGATAGTTTAGGAAAAATTAGCATCTGCAGGGAAGAAATTATGAAGACATGTGGAAGGCGAAAGTTTTCTCTATGTAATTTGTTCTTGAACACCGTATAATGTTGTATGCATTTTAAGGGCTGGAAACGAAGTTGTTCAGAGGATGTTTTTAATTTGGCCAACTTCTGTCAGTGAGAGTATGCAAGCTTTCATTCCAATTCATTTTAATATCCAACCCTCTGGTTTATCAGCATTCTAATCGAGGTTTCAGTAGCCTGAGCTTTAGCTTAGCCATATTCACTGTTACCCTATGTAACACTTCTGCTAGGTGCTACTGGCAGCAATAAGGGCTTAGTGCAAAGTCTAGGGAGAATCCTTCAGACAACGTCAACTAAATTGGTTTGAGCCTTCACCATGTAAACCTGGGACTGAATTTATTGTGCCCGAGAGCCTGACAGGAGTGGACTTGCCCTCTCAAAGAGTCCAGAGATTTAGACTCAGGCCCTTTTTAAACAGGCCAGGGCTGCGGTGTGTGGGGGGGTGCACACCGGTGTGGGTGTACACGGGTGCACATCCATCCCACCCCACACATAGAGCAATCACTGTTTTGGCTACTTGCTCTGTGCGTGTGCTATTGGTGGAGGTGGGTGGAAGTGCGTGGGTCACAGGAGCATGTGTGGGTCACAGGAGCGTGCGCACACATACCCACTCACCCACTGCGGTGGTCACACAGGTGGTACCCACACAGCGGATCTGCGTGGGCATGAGTGGGTCCATCACGAGTAAAAAGGGCCAAAGAGAATTTACTAGGAACAACAATTAAAAAAAACCACAGACAAAACTTGGGAAAAAATAAACTGAACAATAAATCTCCAATACCTTCTAGCGAGGTCCCGTCTAAGTCGTCCCCTCCTTTTGCAGTGGAAGAGGGGCTGTGAAGAAGAGTACTTTGGCAGCACAGAGTTCATTTTGAAATTGTACATTTTTGTGTGTTCATAGTCAATCTGAGCTCTGAGATAGTTAAAATGCCATCCATTGGCAGCTGTATCAGAAAACACTGGAGTAGGAGAATATTTGCAACAAAGGAGAGAGGGTTGTTTGTACTTGGTTGTTTGTTGGTTTTTCCCCATCTCCTAAAGCAAGGATGTGGAACTCTTTCCCAAGGAACCACTTTGAAAATGAGTACATTTACGGTGCTGGTGCTTGTGGGATGCGTTTAGGAGGAGAAGGGTCTAAATCATGAATCTGTCCCCTGTCCTTGTGTGCATGCCCTCATCTCTGTTCCCTTCCCCTGAACTCACTCTTTCAGTACTCGGGAGATAGGAACTAGATCCAGGGGCTGGATCCAGGAACTAGAAAGGGACCAAAGAGAAACTTGCCATGAGCCGCATTTGGCCCCAGGCCTGAGATTCCCATCCCTGCTAAAGGAAAATACCAGTGACACAGCAGAAACACTGGAAGACAGTGAAATCTCTTCCAGGAGCATTTTAAACAGCAGGCCCTCTAGGGGAGGGTATATTATCCATCTTGCTTAGCACCAGGAGAAGAATCATTTGAAGTGGAAAGAAAATTACATAAATAGGGAAAGCCAGAACTCTTGATTGAAGAAAATGCAGGCCAGGTGCATACATAAAAGCAATCACTACATATACACACCTGTCCTTTAATTTGCTCAGCCCTGTCTTTTTACATGCCTGAAGGAGCGACAACGTTGGCAACGGAAGTGCTCCAATAAACTATATCATCCGAACGTCTCTTGGGAGATGGGACCAACACAGCAACCACACTCTCTAGAGACAGGGAAAGCCATTTTTAAATGTGTGGCTATATAATTACTCAGTCACAGAAAGCAGAAAAGTACAGTCCATTTCCTATGACCTGACCAATAAGAAAACATTGAGCATAAAAAGGGATGAAAAAGAACCCCTGCATAGAGGTTTGCAAACAGTGGTTAAGATTAATGGAAGCAAACATAACAACAGCCAAAAAGAGAGAAAAATGTAAGCCCTGTCCCCAGCCAAACAAACAAATTCTTCCTGAAAGGATTTAGATGGCAAAGACCACAGATCATGTGGCAGCTGGAATTGTAAGCTAAAGTCTACAAATAAATTCTGCATTTTAACCCAAAAGAGACTGCTTCAATTTGTGTGGAAACATCCCACCATTTTGGGAAGTTCTGCCCATCTAAATTTATACACTGCATTGTTGCACTATCACTGGACCACACAAAAGCTGTGAAAACAAAATGCATCTCTGTCTGGCAGATGAATGAATGCTGTCTCCCAAGGAAAGAAGTACGGGCACTGGAAAACCCAAGAGAATAGACCAGGTACCTACTAGATTGCTGCTGAGATGTTTGCTCTTCAGGGGCATCCAACCAAGAAGAGCCACCACAAGGGGGATCCTAGTACCAGGCTCCTGGTAGTATTTAGTTGGGACAGGCCTGGACTACTGGAGACTGATCTAGGTACCAGTGCCAAGGGCTTGGCTGGAAAAGATGTGAAACTGGTTGGGAAGAAGCAGGGTGTAAAAGGGAGGGACACAGAGAGGTGCAGGGGGCAGTGTGCCCCGCCCCCCCGCCCTGATTTCAGCTAGCTCTCTTCCCCCCCACACACACATGGGGTCACAATGAGCTGCTGAACCTACCCCCTGCTGGCTACTATTCTCCCACCCCTGCCACAGTTGAATTTTCAAGAAGCTGGACTAGTGCATGAAGCAGCTGCCGGGGGGGGGGGGGCAGGGATGAGCTTTTGTGGGGCCAAAGGAGAGAAGCTGCTCCACCTCCCAGATTGTTGTGATTCCACTGGAAAGAGATGGCAGAATTAGGGACAGGGCCACTCGAATGTCCGCGCCCCTGCCTCTGCTCCCAGCAACATGGCAGGGAGTGTAGGGGCTCTCGGGCCTCATGGGCCTTCGTGTCAGTATTATTATTGACTACTAGAGGGTGGCCAGTCGTCACTGTACTGTGGAAGCCACAGGAGCGAGCAGGGCCCTGCTAGCAACATAGGCTCTGCCCGTGAAGCATGCAGAGCAGCAAGCCAGCACACACAATGGGGAAAACCACCAGCTTTGCACACAGTCAATTGCTTAAGAACCGGGGAGACGGGGTTTTCCCCGAGCCTCTTAGGTAAGCAGCTTGCGCACTGAAGCGTGCTGCTCGCTTCCCAGGGCATCAGAAGCCCTGGAACCTGTTTCTTACCTCAGATTGGGGGGGGGGGGTAATGCCCCTCCCCGTTGAGATAAAATGTGTTCCAGATTGCTCCCTCAATTTCTTAATCTGAAGGAATCCCCCCCCAAATCATGCAGTCTCCTTCCACACCACATGTCCTACCTAGGGGTCTGACCTGCCTCCCCGGGCTACCAGGGCCGGTCTTAGGAATTTTGCACCCCTAGGTCCTTCTCAAGCTGCTGCCCCCAAGCCAAGCCCCACCCCCATGCTGCGTGTTCATGGGTGAGGGAGCCCTGTGTGAATGACATGGTGCTCACACACTCAGTGAGTGGGGGGGTGCACGCGCCCACCTAACACGTATCCCCACTCACCCCCATGCACGGAGCAACCAGGGTCGGGAGAAACGGCAGTTGCTCCATGGGTGCAGATGAGTGGGGGGTGAGTTGGGATGCGTGTGTGGCCATGTGCATGCCATGCCCACAGACTCCGACACCCGAAAAACAGCCTGTGAGGAGCCATTCAAAGAACAGAAGGTTGCTGCCTTGTAAACAAGGTTCTTCAAGATCGTTCATAACATTCTCACAACACCCACCCTTCCAGCCCCTCATGGAATTTTTTTCTTATATTCCTAGAAAGGGTTGGAAGGAACTGTCATTCTGAGGGGGAGATTGCTTTTTATACTAGAGAAGCGCCAGACCATCACGGTGAGCATACACAACCCAGTTGTGAGAATGTTAGATGCCATCTCGAAGAACCTTCTTTGCAAGGTAGCAACCTTGTGATCACTCACATGGGGAGGAGTTATTTGTAAATAAACAGTTTTATCTCCCACTCCCATGGCTGCTACTGCTGCTGGCAAAGGCAGGTGAGGGATGGGGATGTGGAACACACACACACCCCAATAATGTCTGCCTCCGCAGGGCTAGGCAGCAGCTCCCTGAGGGCCTCCAAGGCAACAGGCTTCCCCTGACAGCAGCGAGCAGGTAGTAGGGAAGCACTGGTGTTAGGATTGCTGCCCCACAGAAAATGCCACCCAAGGTCTGGGCTTAGGGGGCCTCTGACTGAGGTCGTTTGGGCTATTCTCTACAGAACCTTCCTTATTTAGCTAGAACCCACACGAGGGGGCGTGGGCAGCAGACAAAGAGAGAGAGAGAGGGAAAGCAGGGATGTTTGGAGGGAGACAGCTAAACAGCTGGGTGATCTTGCGTTTGGTTTATATTCCCAGCTCCGGTTTGCTCTTGCTTTACAACCTCCAATGAAAACAAACTCGAATTGTTTCCGTCTTCTTGGAATGTCTACTTATGACCTGGAAGAAAAGACGGGTAGGGGGGAGAGATGCAGGAGGACATTTCAACCCCACTCCCTCCACTAACCCCTACACACAATCCAAATATTGGTAAATTGTCCTCCGGGTGGTTGCACAGCACAGTTCTTTCCCGTGCAAAGGGCCACGTGCTTTTCATAGATCGGGCTCATTCCAGGGCTTTGATGAGCAGCAGATCGGCTGATAAACTGGGTAATGTATTCCTCTGCTCCAGAAGTGTTGATTTAGCTCGCTTTCAGGAACAGATCCGGAATACCAATGCTCCCACTCGCTTTACCCATCAACCAGGAATGTAAAGCTCTCCTTTATTCCCCATGCCAATGCAAGGACGTTGCCAGACAAAAAAAAAAAAAAAAACCTCAGCTGGTTTTAAAACGGTGGTTAACACGCATTCAGGGCTTCATGGAGTAAGTTGTTTGTGGGTGAAGTGAGTGGCGCTGGGTGTAACCTGCCAGTAATGGGTGTATTATTATATCACACAGATAGCGTGCGTTCCTGAGGCCACTAACAGAGTTCTTTAAAGTGCGGGGAGGGTTGCTTCGGTCTCCACTGCATCAGTCTGCTAAACAAATTTAAACAAACGGAGGAAGAGAGCAAAACTCCCATGGGGGGAAAAACAAAGAAAAGCAAGCTCTGGGAAAGCAAGCAGCCAGCCCAGGGAGAGGCGAAGGAGTGAGCGCGGGGGGGACATTGGCAGCTCCATAGCATATGGGAGGGAGGGGGTTGTTTTTGCTGCTTCGTTTTTTAGGTATCTGCAAAACCTTAATTTCTTCTGTAAATCTTCTGACGAGCTGTAGAATTGCCTGGAGAAGATCAGTGCAACGGGAGATGCCCCAGTAACTCTACTGTCTGCCACTATGGGATTTCATTTCTCCCTCCTCTCCTTCATAACGGGCCAGATCTCCGCTCATCAGGAAAGGGGGCGCACAATGGGCAGTTCAGTCCTCACTCGCAAGGCTAGGCAAAAGTGGGGAGGAGCCTCTCAGCTTCTTGGCGCTAAGGCTTCGGGGGGAGCACGAATCGAGGCAGCCTTGACTCGATTGAAAGCAATGTGGATGCGAGTCTCAATTCCCTTACAGGGATAGCAATCAGAGTCTTGCGGGGGGTTATCGGCCCTCAGAGAAAGGCACGCTGCGCCTCGCTGGCAGTCGCAGTGACAAGCCAGAGTCTGCACAACAACAACCGATGCGGGTAGAGAGGGAAGCAGTAGGAGGGCAGGGTGTCATTACAACCGATCCAGATCTAAGAGGCTTGTTGGGGGCACATTCAAGCAGCTGGCAGCCTGCAGTGGCTCGGGGTTGGGGGGAGGCGAGCCCCAGCTGTGAACTACTGCAGGAATAGGACCAGGGCTCTCGCCTCTCACGATCTCTGCCAGAAGAATCCTGCTGCGCCAGTCAAGCAACACAAGCGCCCAACTGCAGAAACAGGCAGCTAAAGTCCCCCCGGGACTTGGGTGTGGTGTCGCTAGAGCAGCTGCACGAATTGATCGTTTCATTTGTATTATGTAGCTTGGGGGAGGGGGGGGGGTCCAAGCTAATCCCCATCAGTTGGATTCAGAAAGCAACTCTTCTGTTAAAATAACTCCGCGGAGATAACAGCAAAGTTTCTACGCAAGATCTGCCTAGCAGACGTGTCGGCCGCTACCCCGTAACCGAGGACAGGGACGTAGTTCCTCGAGGCAGGGGGATAGTCCCTGCCTGTGATTTACAGGCCACAGTCTACATCAACCACTTACCCCGGAGTAGTCCCATTGAAATCGAAGAATTGAAGCCTAGCAACAGAATCTAATCCTAAAAATAACTCGCGTGGTCTCAGTGGGGTAAAGCGGGCTGCGGATCATGGCCTAAATCTTAATTTTAGGGCTAGGTTCTATTGCCCGGTGAAGGCAATGGGAAAACTCGCATGGATTTTAACTTGAAAGGACGGAGCCGTTAATGGCGCGCCATCTGGTGGCGCTAAAGAGAAGTCACTGTAAAGTGCTTGCCGCACTTTGGCAAGCGGTGCCAGTGGTTAGCTAGCAGCAAAAAGCCCCACCGCCACGCACCTGTTGTAAATCATAAATGCCCTAGATCACCTCCAGGTCAGTAGCATCCTGTGCCTTGGATGAGAATCTTCCAGGGCTGCTTATGGCCCCTCTGAGCTCTGTTTGCTAGAGAGAGAGATTGTTTGGTTTCGACAATGAAAAGGCAGCGTTTAAAATCTTTGGGGATCAGAGAGTTTAATATAAACATTAATTTCATTCATTCTCTCTGTTGTTCATCTGGTCAAGCATCTCGCGGCAGCTCTTAAAGCAGAGCAGTGCCAGTGAAGTATCCATACAGCACGGCTGGGGGCCTGGGACTGGGGCAATACTAGTTAAAGTAGCAAACTTTATACCGCTCGGACTGGACAGTGCAGGATACCAGTCTAGCCTCATTAAGGTTCTGATGCTATATTCTCCACTCAACACAGGGCGGCGCCCACGAGTAGCGTAGACTACCCTGGAAAAAAAATCTCCGCCCAATATTTGCATACGCGGCAATGATTGGCTGTTGTGTGTTATTAACGTCAGCGTTGACGTCCAAATGTGTGTCCACCAATGGGGGGCTAGTGGCCATGTGATTGGTTTTCTTAGCGGCCGTCAATCACCCTAAATTTGCATGCCGGAGCTTGAGAAGCGTGGAGGCTTGCAGTCACTGGCTGCTGCTGGAGCAGAGAACAGGGGACGGAGAGAAGCAAAAATCACCAGCACGCGAGAGCCCCAGAGTGGAAATGAAAAGCTTTTCGGTAGAATGAGAAAATTATCATAATTATTATTTTTATGACGCCCCCCTCAACGCAACTTAGAATGGAACATGAACAACTGCAACAGATCACGTGCCCCCTTTTTTTACTGCAAATACACAAGCACACACGCTATGTGGTAGATACTAGTAGCTAGAGCTCAGTAGCTGAGCTACACACATCCTCTGACCCCGCCGATGATACTGAGAGCTGTGTCATTAACTCGGAGACAGCATTGTGAAGTACACCGTGCATGATACACAGTGGCCCTGAGCCACAAACTTACTTAATCCTGAGTAGTCCTATTCCATTCAGTAAGACTACTCCAGAGTAAGTGGTTTGTGGATCGCGGCCCAAGTCATTTTCTAGAGTGTCTAACCAATAGACCTCAGAGAAACAGTTACAGGTACTGTCCCCTAGCTTGCTGGAGTGTTGCAAAATGAGTTACAAAGACTAGCTCAGGAGAAAAAAACATAATTGAAACGTGCCCGCTGCAAATAAATCTGGAGATTAGTAAAACGACTCGTCTATTATAGCGTTTCTCCATCAAACGTGTTTCCTTAACCCCCTGCTCTCTTGGGGGGGGGGGTCTCTCCTTCCTTGGTATCATCTCCCTCCAATGGAGATGATGATAAAATAGTATTGATAATACATATGCTAGTATAATCCTCTCTAAATATTCGGTTATATAGCTCAATTGTAATATTGTAATATTAAACAATAATGCATCCCGGGTGTTTTTTTGTCTATTTCTAACAGGGTAAAGTAGTTAGTTTTGTTTAATAATCTAGAAGTAACTGGATACATACATTTGTGTATAAAGTTTGCAGAGAACTTGGGCTTCGAGCGGAAGACCGCAATCCTGTACCCATGCTTTGCCCTATATCCCTTACATTGAGTTTTCAATCCTAACCCCTATTGTAGTCAGTGGGGCTTTCCCCCCCCCCGACTTCAGTGACGTTATGACTGTAGCTTGAAAGGGAGAAAGATCCTTTTTGTGCGGGGAGGAGGGGGCCACCACTAGATTTCTTTCCTTGCAACAAATGGTTGTTGTCCGGGCCGCTCCCCAGCATGTAAAGGGTGCAGGTGCCTAGCCAGGCGCTGCCGAGAGAGAGCGGTGACTTCACTTCTCTCGCATCTCTGTTGCTCTGGCTGTCCCCACCGGGCTTTCTGACTCAGCGAAAAATTCCTGTACACCCCAACGAGCCTCGCAGCAACTCAAGTTCAGAGATGTCAGTCATCCCACCCACCCCTTTTGTGGCTTGTACGTCATCCGGGGCTGAGTGACCAATCTTCAGGCAGCCGGGGGGGCGGGAGAGAGAGCCAGAAAGGATGGGCAGGTGGGGTCGCTCCCTGCATGGAGAAACTTGCAGAGAGGCGCGAGCAAACGCATAACCTCGGGGAGGTGATTTATGCGGGCGATTCGTTAGTGTAATAACGCGCTGGGAAGTTCTCCTCCTAACAGCAAAATCTACCGCTTCCTTTCCCTGGGTGGAACCGGTGGTCCAGCCAACTCACGGAGGAGGGGCACCAGGAGCGGCTTGAGACACGGGATTCAGTCATGTCTCCGGGTTTTATTTTGTTGAGAGAAATGAGTTTCCAGTGGGACCCGAGTCCACACAGATTCAAAGCTAGCTCGTGAGTGGGTGTAAGTAAAGGGATTGCTTCCCCCCCGAAAACTAGCGTTCGCCTGTCCTTTGTATGAAGAACTCGCTCATTAAAATCAATGGGAAGTTGACGACCCCCCCAAAAAAACCCAATTTCTCATTGGCTTTAATGAATGAGAATTAGACCCATCTAAGCGAGTTCCCTTCCCTAGTTATGTAAAACATTAGCCAAATCGGATCGGGCCACAGAACCGCAGGAGAGACTTAGAGTTTTTCGCTATGAGCAGCTTGCTTGCCTGTCTGTCTGGACAGAAGAGATGGAGGGGCGTTAGGACAGTTTAATTGGAGTTACTCCTGCTGCTGCTGCTGGGAGGTTTCACAGACAGGGTGGTGTACAGGGTAATTCAAATAGACCTCCCCCATTAGAAACAATGACTTTAACGCATGGAGAAGTCTGCACCCCATACAGTTATAAAGGTCTAACCAGACAAATGCAATGGGGTAGGGATACTCTCCTCTTGAATGGTCTTCACGGCTCTTCGAAAGGAAACGGTATCTGCAGGGCGAAACCACAGCCTCTCCCGAGCCAGTATCAATAGCCTAACGCTTTTACAATGATCACCTGCTGGATCTGATCCCCCGCTGATTACTTGGTTTCTGCAGCCCCTGCTGGTTCTGATTAATTTCCTTAGAGATCTCTCCAAAAATCAAGCAAACACAAGAGGGCGTTTGATCGCCGGTCTGTACAGTAAGGCAAACAATCCGTGAACTTCAAAGCCAACTCAGCTTAATTTGGTTTCTTAAATGACTGAGCACCACAATAAATCATAAGCCCCCCTCTCGCTCTCGCATCCATCCACCCACCCTACCTAATCAGTGGAAAATGTTCCCAATGTTTTAGTGGCCAGTTTAGCCAATACATAGGGTTCTAATCTCTGTCCGATCAGGATCCGTGCCTAGAAAAATAGAATAAATCGACAGGTTTAATAAATCTTACGGGGAGGGCGGAGAGGAGAGCTTTGCTTTGGGCACCGTGGAAATTTACTTCCTCCCCATAAAGTGCATTAAAGTAAACCTAACTCCGAAATGTTGCCCGGCAATCTGTCTTGGAAAGGTTACAGCGTGTTAAAGATTTGAAAAGCTCCCTAAAGCAGTAAAAATTATGGAGTCCGGTTTAAGGTTAATCAAATGACTTCCCGTGCTCCTGCAGGCGGCGGCGAAACCTGGAGCCTCTGATCTTTGCACCCTATAGCCCGTAAAGGCGTCGTTTGAGGAGGGATTCGGTTTTCTGTGGAGGTTTATAGTATCCCTTCCGCGACACGTAATTCAAAGCGGCTTTCCAGGAGTCGCTCTCTGGTAGTAAAAACTAAAGCAGCGGAATTAGGCACGGTACTTGAAAATCAGTGAGGTGGACGCCAATAACACGCGCACCGGTAGCGTGAACTTGGATTTGGAGATTGGGGCTTGCTTGTGTAGGGAGGGGAAATGTCCTAGCCATCCAAGCACAGTTTCTCTGCCATTTTACTCCCTGCGGAGGCCTAAAATGGACATTGATTGTGAGGAAATCAAAGGGCACGTTTCTTAGCAGTGAAAGATTCCCCAAAGCTCTCTCTCTAGATTAACGAAAAACTTCTACAGGAAGGAGATCAAAACCAGGAGCTTTATTACCTTTAAAAGTCTGAACAAGAGAAAACGCCTCCTGCTCTGAAACAGTAAGGGGAAAATGCATAAAACCTGTGTCCCCTAGGGAACAGAGTGGGTGAGGAGGAGGGGCCCTGTACCCCTTGCTTACCGGGCTAATTAAATACATTCACAAAAAAACATCCAAACGTTCTCCAATATGAGACTCAGCAGTGGACGAAGCTCCAGTTGTATTGACACAGGCTAGTTTCCAGAATCCTTAGTTTTAACTGCTGTCTCCAACTGCCACATCAGGTGTTTCTTGTATTGTAATAATTTCTTATAATTCAACATTGCATCTAAAAAGGCAGAATGGTCTTCCAAGGCCAAAGCACTGGAATTAAACTTATTTTAGGCAAATTAACTTTAGCTTAACTGCATTCTTTGTCAAACCATTTAGATTTAAATTGATACCTGTATCTACAGGAAAATGGGCAATGAAACCATATAACTGAGAAAGTTAAAGTAAAATAAGCATTTTTTCTAATAGATATAGAATCAAGATTACTAACAAGTATTGTATCTCTAACGGCATAGCATAGCAGAGTCCCATAGTTTCTCATAAACCTTAATTGCAAAATCTGTAGTCCATCTAATCCAAACTCTGTTTTGAGTAGAATACAAGTGGCTACCTATGCTCAGGTCCACTCGGCCTTGGGCGGTTTTCGGGGGGCAATCCTGGCACTGGTACTGCCCCACTGGGGGGGGGGGTTGCCTGCACAGCCGAAGGCTGCTGCCTACAGCGGAAGCCTGCTGCCTGGTCCCCATCCTTCACCTGCCTCTGCTGTGTGCCTGCTAGTAGAGCAGCAGCACCGCAGAACACAGATCGGACTGGGAGATAAAGCTGTTTGTTTATAAACAACTCCTCCCCAGTGAGTGATCAGAAGGTTGTTGCCTTGTAGAGAAGGTTCTTCGAGATGGCTCCCAACATTCTCACAACTGGGTTGTGCATGCTCATCATATTCAAATAATAGACCATGTGATGGTCTCAAGCTCCTCTAGTATAAAAAGCACTCTTCCCCCTCAGAATTTCAGTTCCTTTCAAACCTTTCTAGGAATATAAGAAAAAATAATTCCATGAAGCGCTGAAATGGTGTTGTGAGAATGTTAGAAGCCATCTCAAAGAATCTTGTTTAAAAGGCAGCAACCTTCTGTTCTTCTTCAAGTGGCTCCTCACAGGCCTTTTTTTACATGGCTCCGCTGGGTGGGGGATCCATAAGCGCAGCGGTGTGTGGGCAGAGCGCGCACACAGCCGCATACGCATCCCCAGCCGTTTCCCCCAGTTGCTTCGTGAGTGGGCATGCGTGTTAGGCAGGCATGTTAGGATGCGTGTTAGGTGGGCATGCACATGCACCCCCACTCACCATGGGTGCATACACTACATCGTTCACACAGGGCTCCCCCACCCGTGAACACGCAGCGTGGGGGCACGGCTTGGGGGCAGCAGCCTGAGACGGGCCTAGGGGCACAAAATTCCTAAGTCCAGCCCTGCCTATTCTTCCTGTCGAAGTATCAGGGTACATGGCAGAACAAGAAGGCAACATTTCTAAACCAGCTGTAAACGGCAAATAATCACTCTCTGGTCTAATTAAAACTTTTAATTTAGTAAATTTATCCCAAATAAAAACAGGAGCAATGATGTAGGCCCTTTTCAAAGGGATGCCCCCCCCCCCTCGCCCATGTGAGGAGGTGGGGGGGGGGGCATCCATGGGAACACCATGGGTGTGGCTGGGTGCATGCTCCTGCATTAACACCCATCTCCACCCATCCCTGGAGCAACGGACACCGTGCTGAATGCTCCATGGGTGGAGATGAGTGGGAGTCTGTGGGAACGCACCACCCACTTATCCCCCCACGCACCCATGTCCGTTTGAAAAGGGCCCTAGTAAATAACACTTGCACCATATGCAGTTCAGTAAATAAAGTTACCCTTTGCATCTTCTAAACTTCTGACATTTAAAACTGCTAAACCAAATTTATGTAATAAATCTATAAGATTTTGTCCAGCTTAATTAATCCATAGACTTCCTGGTAGGTAAATAAAAATCTCAGGCAGACTTGTGTCAGATTGGTGGATGGCTCCATGCCTGGGAGAGGGGTGGAGAATGGGAGCGTGCACGCATTCCCACCCACCCGCTATGGCGGTCACAAGGGTGGGGGGCCTCGTGTGAAATGGACCTTAGAGAACTTGACATGGGTTATTTTTAGACTAGCACACCTCCACACCCGTCATACATGTTGCGGGGCTATATAGGGTGTGAATGCAACCCTGCAACATGTATGATGGGTGGGGAGGTACTTTTTTTAAAACACCCATGATTTCACTACAGAACGCTCTCGCATTCCCAAGAAGAGTTAATTCCATGTAGATCCGGCTGTACTTCTGTTTTACTCCTGAAGCTCTCCGATATTATTGAGTAGGTTTGTGTTTCAATTGTATTACTCTTCAAACTGAAGAGTAGTTCTTTTTCGGTTAAGTAGCCCTACAGTGATCATTACCTGACTCTCAGCTGGGGGAGAGGGGATTGAGCAGTACTACTTTGGATTACAGTTTATCTGAATCGGAGGAGAATGGTTACTTCGATTTAATTAAACCGAACTTTGGTTTACCATGAGTATGTAGCACCACCAGGGTCCACTGCTTTCCTCTTCTGATTTCCAAGGCCACCATGCACAATCCATTTAGTCCAGAGTAGCTGTTCAGATTGTGGTTGGTTAAATTCTACCATTTTGCTCCCTGAAATTCGGTGTAACTAGGCTCTTTGGTCTGCTTAAAGTGCCTGAAACCTGCAGCCCTTGGCTCAAATTGTTACCCAAGTTTCTGCAACCAACTTTATTATCTAGGATAAGAATAATCTAAAGGTATTAACAAGTGGGGGAAAGGGGACAGAGAGCCTTCCTGAAATGAAAATACCACATCTGCTTTCATACAGAAAGCGTTGTAAAACCGAGGAAGAGCAGCAGCAACAGGCTCCGCCGAAGGAAACTTAGGCATACTGCAGATCGTTCCCATTGCTCCTTAGCTAGCAAGCGAGTAGTATTTGTTATCTCTATATAGCCTGCAAAACCTCCACCTATTGAAGTAAATGGCTCCGCTCCCGTTGACTTTAACGGGTAGAAGATGGTGCCTATAAAAGGTTCTGGGAGGAGGTAATCAATCGATTTAGTCCAGGTTTTAAATATGAATTAAGCTTTTTGGTTTCCAACTTAAGGATGCAAAGCACAGGATCTGAAATTTAGCAAGCAGCGGTTTGATGTTTTCAATATGTTTATGACTATAAGCGCTGCTATCGCTACTGTGCTGGAAATAATGAATTTTGTAGATGATAAACATTCTCCCCTTAGCCCCCAAGATTAAACGGGCGGGGGCACTATTAGGATGCGGATAGGAAACGGGTCCCTTTCGCATACAAGAGGTACCACCTACACATGTTCCCAGTTCTCTATAGATTAGGATCAAGAGTCAATGTAAACGTAGCAACGTGTGTTACTTGTCCCAAAGTCAATGCCAGCTGCAGGGGGTTACTCGGGTTTAAATGGCGCAACAATTAGTTAACCATCCTGTCAGAATCAGAAGTACCCCCCGCTGAAATAGTACCGGGAAAGAGCAGACGCTGCTCTCCAAAAAGTTGTCATCGAGTCGCGAAGTTATGAATAGCTGCTCCAAGGCTTTCAGAATAGACAAGGACTGGCGATAAAATTCTGTATTTTAGAGACGCTTGCCGCGATTCCCAAACCACATTGGAGTAGCGCCATTGAAACCCAAGTAACTGGTTTGGGAATCATGGTCATTCTCTCTAAGGCAGGCTATCAGCAGTCATCGGCTTTATCCAATTCAGACTTTATCCAGCCTCCAGGCTGTAAGTCACAATGTTGTCGAGCTAGTGGGGAGTATTAATCAAGGGTCCCGTGCTCTGCATTGCTTCATTACTATAATTCACAACTTTCAAAGAGTCATAATTATCCCCGTTTAATTTGTACAAATATTTACCGTCTCTATATATACTTTATGCGGCTCTGGAAAGGGCAGTCACCTCTGACAGGGGCCGTCACATAACACTCCAGCGTAATGGACCACAGGGCCTGTACATTTAATTTATTGTGGCTAGAAGTTATTGCAGGAGCGGGGGGAGATCTCCTGGCTGCAAATAAGCGTTTAGCTGTTAGCGCCTAAAGCCGTTCTTCCTGGGTCATATCCAGTTCTAGGTGCTGAAGACAATCATTGATCCTTCTTTAATGTCGCTTTCATGTCTTCCCGAAGCAAAAACACATGATATGGAAATGCAATACTTTACTAATAGGCAAGGTAATCCCTTGAATGCGCGTCTAGGTAGCCCCCAAGACTATCTGATCAAGGGGAATGGTTTTATCAAGGATCTAGCTAGGAAGTCGTTTCGCATTAATTAAGACCCCCACGGGGAGCGCACACTGAAACCCTTTACAAATTGTTGGATGCTGGAGACAGCAATCAAGAATGCCCCCCCCCGCCGCCTTTTCATTTAAGCAAGAGCGGTTGCATGACTAGCTGAGTAGCTGCAACTTTGAACTGGGTCTGAGATCAGATTTATTAGTTTTCTTGGGAGGTATAACACCCAGAGGGAAAGTGCTTGTTATGAGAGGCGTCGCAGTGTTGGGAGGTCCCTTAAATACAGGCTTCTTACTAGCCAGGCTATTTCCAACGTTGACACCAAAGCTCCCCATTAACTGTCCACGGGGTGAAGCGGAGGAAACATTCCCCCCCGGCTAGTATCCTGTTTGCGTTGCTCTTTGATCCCTAGAAAGCAGACCCTGCTGCATCGCGTGACCCATTAAGCTAATGAGATTAGAAAGATCAGCAAAAGGGGGAAGGGGGGGGGGGAGACGAGGATGGCTAATTGGTTCCATCTGTTCGAGATTTTGTGCTTTATTAAAAATGATGAGGTCGGGATTTGAATTACAAAAGACAGATCGAAAGCTGGGGCAGCCCGGACCACACATCAAACCAATTACTAGGGAGGGGAAAGGGGCTGGCTGATGGGGGAGGGACGGGCAGTCATAAAGCACAGGAACATTTACATTTACGGCGTGTGTCTCCTGTTCCAACAATGAGAAAAGCAGGGGGCGGGAGCAGAGAAAGCGAGGCCAGCCCTAACTACGAACTTCCTCTCCCCCTGCCACGCCTCATTAGCCCTGCCTCCTTCTTCATATGCAACGAGTTCGCAGCTGGATGCAAAACGCCCCTGTGACGCGGCAGGGCCGGACTGGAACGCTAGAGCAGGGGATGGTGACGCAACTGCTCTACCCTCCTCCCCGCTCGTAGATTTGACTAGCCACACCTCCTCCCTGCTTACGGTTTCCAGTTCACTCACCAATCAGCGCTGCTCTGGTCTCTAGTTTCCTTAAGACAGTGTCTCCTTTTACACTCCTTGGAATGTGATACACCCCCTCACCAAGAGGCTGAGCCAATAGCAGAGGCGTATGCAAATATAAGAGGGAGGAACCCACTGGGCTGTCCCAGATTGGATCCTCATGCTCGGCTTCTAATTGGCCGGCGACAGCAACCAGCTGGTGAAATTGATACAGTTACGTCTAGCGCTCCTGTTGCTTCCGAGTCTTCTTTCAAATGGCTTCTTAAAGGTACGCCTCCTATATGCAAAGGACCTGCCTCGTTTCCTCCTTTCGGGGAGGGAAGAAGTTGTTGAGATTGAGAGGGAGAAACATATCAAAGTTTATAGCCTTTCTAGCTCTCGCCTACATTTGCAAGCCGCACCCAGCATCGTAAAGAACGCTCTTGCTTCTATAAACGTGTGTGTGACTAATATATAATTATCAGAAAGGGTCTAATTAAGCTCCTCTGTGATAAGTATCTAAATATATTCGTACGCTAGAATACTAGAAACAATATATATCGATATATACCTTTAACTGACACCCTCTCTCCAATGTCTCCGATATTGCCATCTTTTAGGAACACATATATTCGAAAAATAGCTACCCCACTATATTGTTTCTGAATGTCCTGTTCAGCAGCTTCCAGTGCAAAAGGATAGTAGTATTCAAATTTAGCTCAGCTAATGCATCTGAAACTGTTTTTTAAAATTACAAAAAATACCTACTATTTGCGCTAATAAAAAAGGAACTTCGTTTTAGTAAACAAAAGCACTGCTAAAATACTGTAGGAAAAACCTATGCTAACCCTACACATTACTTTTGAAAAACTCTGAATATTTTGATTCCAGTGATAAAATTATACCTGAATGTATTAAACCTGAAAATATTGTATTCATAGGAAACAACTCTTGTATTTTACCACACAACACAGGATGTGTTAGGGTTTTTGGTTGCTGTTTTTGTTTAAAATTATTCTTGTCAGAATTGCCACTTGGATAAAGGAGTCTCTATCCTCCTAACCACCCCAAACAAAAAACAAAAAATCACCCGCATTGTAGTGCTCTGTGTGTGTGTGTGTGTGTGAGAGAGAGAGAGAGAGAGAGAGAGAGATCTCATATACTATGTTATATAGGTAGAAAAAAGTAACTTTCCTATCCTTTCCTTTCATCCATTTTAACAAAGATCTCAATATCCTATTCTTGTAAACCTGTCATTTTTTTTCAATACAACTTAAGAGCATTAGACAAATCTGGTCAGTATGTGAGAGAATTTCATATACACAAAAAGTTCTTTATTGTTAAAAAAAACCCTTAACAATAAAGAACTTTTTTGTATTTTAATAATACGACTTAGATTCAAAAGGCTATGCTGAAATAGAATGTTGCAAAGGGAGGAATGATACATGTTATACATACATGTACACTACATAATAAATATTACAATCAATGAGAATTATTAAATATAGGAATTAAATACAAGCAAGACAGAAAAAGTGTATTACTACCAATATCTTTAATTATTAAAAGAATAATACCTAATTTTGTAATTTGCATTTTCCCCATCTTGTTAATAAAATTTTGACTTCTCACTTTTACAATGTCGTTTTTGTGTGTATGATTTAATAACTATATAACAAAAGTTTTAAGTGTAAACCATTATAAATATTTATGTGGGGGGAAAGGGGAGTCTTTTAAAGATAAAATCTAAACTTTGGAACAAAATCACTTGATGAATACATATGCAAGTGCCTGTTTTTTATTTGTTTGTTGTACTTTGTTATTTTCCTTGTGCTAATTAGAGACAGGAAAAAGAGGAACACTTAAA
Organism: Sphenodon punctatus; assembly: GCA_003113815.1. Lineage (NCBI taxonomy): Eukaryota > Metazoa > Chordata > Lepidosauria > Sphenodontia > Sphenodontidae > Sphenodon > Sphenodon punctatus. The sequence continues at coordinate 1,343,485 of QEPC01011191.1, forward strand.
ACAGAAAAACCAGAAGCAGCTGAGGTGTATATTAGTGCCTCTAGTCAAAATACTTTCAAATTACAGAACAACATATACATCAGTAGAATGCTGATGAGGAATTCACTGGAGAATTGCCTGAAGAAAGAGATCAAGGGGAAAGGAACAGTTTCTAAGTTCAGACAAGGAAACATTTTCTTGCTTTGAAGTATATATTTAACTCCTAATAAAGATGTGAATGCATTCTTATTTTTCTTTGTGTCCCCATTACTGTATCTGCAGAATTTTCCCTACATAAGTACTGCAAGTAGTTGTAAGGATTCTCTCATACATTCTTGAACAATTTAAAATAAGTAAATAAATATCTCATGAATTCCCAAGATAACATGCTGCTGTTAAAGGAAAAATGCAAATATCCAAATTACTGTTATAGTGTGATGCCTTTAATAACAAGGACAACAACAAAGTAGTATTAAAGGTTAAACATCTCTGGGTTTTATAAGCCTCAAAGGATCATCTCTGTTGAATATATAGGATTTCTGCATTAACAGCTCATTAAGCCTTTGCAGAATCAGTGTTTCTCTTTTTTGAGCATCTGACTTCATGCACTATGAGTGGTCTACAGATCAACAGGGACATATGTATTAGTGCTTGTAGGTCTGGGAACTGAAATAAAGGAATAAAATAATGCAATTCTTTTAAAGGTCTGTATTTAAAACATCATTGTTTGAAAGTAACACCCAAATATACTGTCCTGTTAAAATTAGTGACCCATGTAGATATGTTTGTGTCTACTGCATTTATTTGTACATTTATTCAATTTTTAATGACATGGATCATTAGCCAAGAGAAGCCCTAAAGCTTTGACCACTTCCTGCCTGAAACAGTGCTTATGCTATTTATGATCACCTTCACATTTAGCACCAGTATGCACACCTTGCTCTAATGAACTTTTTATCCCCTTTTATGTCTTTAATTTCTAGCAAGTATTTATGCACTAAACAAATAAAAATTGTACTTGTGAAGAAAGGTTGTTCCTGAGTGTGGCAGAATCAAGCCCATAAATAATAATAAGTGCTTGCAGGGTGGAATGCTTTGGCTCTGATCATGAAAACACAAGTGTGAGAATAATTTTACTGCTCTCATGAGTAAAATTACTCCCATGCCTAAATGCAGAGATGGGGCCAAATGCAGTCCACAACTAGTTTTTATTTGTCCCCTTTCGAGTTCCTGGATCTGGCCCCTGGATCCTGTCCCTCCTAATCCCAAGCACTGAAACACTGAACTCAGGGTAATGGAGCAGAGATGAGGACATGCACACAAGGCTAGGAGACTTATACATGGCACAGATCTATGATCTGGACCCTCCCCTTCCTGACCACGCCTCTTAAGCACTCCCACCCCTCAACTTCCATTTTCTATGTGGCCCTGGGGCTTGTACTAGCTTTCAAATTGGCTCCTGGGAGGGAAAAAGTTTCCTCACCTCTGTCTAAATGCTTGCCTTGCAGCCCTTGGCTTTATATCTCTCTACTCTTAGCTGCTCTTGAGTAGTCTATAGTCAGTTTCAGAATGATTAATTTAACATTTGAGTCTTATTTTACTGAAAAGTAGGTAAAACTCTTTTCTCTAGCTCTTTTAAATTATGGATAGCATTTCCTTGTGTTTTTATTATTGCCATATCCATTGCAAGATTTATTTATTTTTAATGTTGTTAATATTAAAACCATTGTAATTCCTGACACGCTTTTCATCTCCTATGGGGGACAACGAGTCGGTGTTAGGATTACTTCACAAAAACTTTCGAAGTGGATTCTCCTCTGTATCCAGAGACGCTATCATCAAGCGGGGAAGACTCCACCTTCCCATCTGCAAGCCCACTCAACTAGAGCAGTAGCCACTACCCTAGCTAACCTTTGCGGTGTCCTGATCATCGACATATGTAAAGCTGCCACGTGGTCCTCCCTTCACACATTCTCTAAGCACTACTCCTTGGACCTAGCGGCAAGGTCTGACACCTTAGTGGGGAAAGCAGTTCTACAGTCACTCCTTGATTAACCTCCTCGACTCCCACTACCTTGAAGTAGGTGTCTCAAACTGCTTTTCACTCTCCCAAGAGTGAGAATCGCAGAGATCCTCGAAGAAGAAATAGAGGTTATTTACCAGTAACTCTGGTCTTCGAGAGAGCTCCGCATATTCTCACGACCCGCCCTCCTTCCCCTCTGTCTCGGATGTACCTACTGAAATCATCTTCCGAGATGGAGTTGGAAGGAACTGAGGCGGTGAGGGCTCCTCCCCTATTTATACAGTTCCGTTCTCACGGGATCTTGAGCCCGCGCTTTTGACTGGACAGGACGGGGATGGAGGGGCGGAGCCCTCACCATGTTCTAGATCTTTCCAGGTTTTCTGCCTGGAAACTGCTGACATCAAGGTCTCCGGTGCCTGCAGAGCAGGAAGTGAATCCCAAGAGTGAGAATACGCGGAGCTCTCTCGAAGAACAGAGTTACTGGTAAGTAACCTCTATTTACTTTTGCCCCTTTCCTGATTGTGGTTCAGCTAACCACGGTTCGGGGGTTGAGGCCGGCCTCGGCCCCAGAACCATGGTTAGCTTTGAACCCCGCCAGGAATTCACCGTGGTGAACATTTGGCGGGGCTCAAACAGAAGTGCCACCCATCACAGCCACCACACTGGATCCACTGTGATCCAGTGTGGTTGACTGTGGTGGCGTCACGTCTGAAATTACCCTTAGTGTCACACATATCCCATGCACGATTCATGTTGGTGACATTTTAAATCTAGGCACTGTGACGGTTTTCTCAGTACTCTGGCCTTAAACATTGGAGCTGCTATCCTGAGCCCTTAAAATTAATGGGTGAGGATCTCGGCAGTTCCTTTCCAGAAGGAACCCCGGAACGGCTCCTGCGGTCTGCCGGGGGTGCCCTCCTGGAGGTCCCCCGTGTTAAGCGGGGGGCCACGATGGAGCGAGCATTCTCGGTGGTAGGGCCGCGGCTGTGGAACTCCCTTCCGGAGGAAGCTCGCCTGGCCCCAAGCCTTTTGACATTTCGGCGGAACTGTAAGACCTGGCTGTTTGCCCAG
>QEPC01011191.1:1348597-1362574 GCA_003113815.1 Sphenodon punctatus
CTCCCCCTTACCTCTTGGACCTAATCTCCCTACGCACTCCTGCACGCGTTCTCTGCTCTTCCTCTGTCCCCTCCCTCACTCTCCCTCGTTTCTCCTGCTCACCTAACCACCTTCGACCCTTCTCCCTCGCTGCCCCCCATGCCTGGAACTCCCTCCCTAGCCACCCACATCCGCCTTGCCCCCTCCCTCCGCTCCTTCAAATCCCTCCTCAAGACCCACTTTTTCCTCGCCGCCTTTCCCAATGCCTGCTAGTCATTCCCCATATACTTACTGTCTGCCCTCCTCTGCAGACTGCTGCAACCAACCTGATTGTAACCAAGCCAAGCATACGCACCTGAGACTTCGCATTCACTTGAATGTTTGTTTGTCTTCTCCCCTGTCTCTCCCACTGTCCCCTCTCCCTGTCTCTTCCTCCTTGTCTTTTAGATTGTAAGCCACAGGCAGGGACCGCGTCTATTTCTATGTTCTGTACAGCGCTAGGCACATGGCTGGCGCTATATAAATGTTTATAACAATAATAATAATAATAATAATAATAACCTTTGGCAAGACACTTGCAGCTCAATTCTCAAAGCACTCTGTTGGTGCAAAAAAAAGAGTCTTGTGGCACCTCAAAGACACAAGATTTTTTTTTTATTTTGGCATGAGCTTTCCTCAGCAAGAGTTGACTTCCTCAGGTGCATGAAGTGGTCTGGAAGTTGGCATCTATATAAGAGGTTGCAGGCAGTAAAAATAGTTTACACAGCCCATCTTTCCGTGCTTCAGCATTATGTTTTAATCTAAATAATTTACCCATAGAACCAACCTACTGGTAAGGTATTTTTGAGGCCAAACCTTAAACTGGATTTAGAAGAAGTCTAGAAGTATATATAGCTAATGATAGCAATAGCGAACAGAGTGTTATCAGGCACATAACACTCCAAATTGGTTGCATTAGAACATTTCTAACCTATGACTGTACATTGGGTGTTTTTAGACAGATGGGCTGCGCCAGCCTGCTTCACCCCTAGGTGGCCTATCTGTCTAAAGGCACCCTTCCAGATGTTGAAGCAAAGCAGGCTGTGCTTGCTCTGGGGCAGCCCTGCCAGTCGTGCTCTGGAACATCCCGGAGCACCGCCAGCAGAGTGAGCTGGCCAAATCCAGGCCCAAAGTGGAGCAGCTGTCCATCCGATTTGCAGACCCATGCTGCTACTCCAGTTCCAGATAGTCATTGCCCCTGGGCAATACTATAGAGTTGTGGGTGCCAGTCTAAAGAATTGGTCTATCACCTGTAACTGTATGGAGGGTACTGCGCAGGCAGACTGTGGGCTGGCAAACCTGCTGGGTCCATCTGATCCCAACCCAGGTGGGGCTGGGAGCAGGCAGACACAGGGGTGCACTATCAGGGCAGCTCCAGGAGTGGGTAGCCCCAGCATCCGGCTATAAATATCAATTGTGGGGTTTCCTGAAGCATCTTGAACTGAACTGAGTCAAAGGCAGAACACTGAGCTACAAGCAATTCTTAAGATGATGAGGAGGATAAGGAGGATTTGCTTTAGCATCCCCAAAGTGCTGAGCAGCATACAAATACTTAAAAAAATATAAAATAATGACCAGTAATTATACAGTTTGTAAACAAAATTTACTGTATTTCACATGGCAAAAGTTTGTCATGAATGCAATTTTTTCTGTAATGTCAAATCACTGTAGTCTCATTTCTAAGCACAGTTGAACAGTGTTATATTTACAGGTGTGTTTGAGAAGTAAGGCTGGGCGAACACGGTTCGTAAGTTCGGAGTTCGGGTTGAACTCGGCCTGTTCGGATGACCGAACCGAACATCCAAACCGAACGCTCGAACGGCCAAACAGTTTGGAAAAGTTTAGATGAGTTTGGATGCGTTTCGGGGTGGGGAAAACATGACTGGAAGGTGGGAAAAACGTGACTGGAAGTGGGAGGCAGCTGAGGAGCAGACTTCCTGGCACCAGGGGTGGAGACCAGGGGTGGTTTCAGGGTCAAACAAACAAACAAAATTCGAATTCAGTTTTGGTATCTATAGCGCTATTTTCGGTTGTTCAGCCAAGTTCGGCCGAACTGAACTCCGACGAACACAACAGCCGAACCCAAATTCGGATTTTGGACCGAACGTCCGAACTGCGTTCTGTTCGCCCATCCCTATTGAAAAGGACCTTCATTTTTATTTTTAAATTATTAATCTCGTTCACTGTGGGTCTGCCCAAAGACCACTGAACTCAGTGGAAAAAAATAAGTAACGCCAGACTGCAAATAAAGCATACAAGCTACTACGACCTTCTTTATGTGTCTCCAATTTGCAGTTATTGTCTAAATGCTATGTTAGATTTTCAGAGAGAAGAAATGGCAAACTGAATATACACTAATGGAGAAACGGTTTCTTTTCCTAATTTCCCTTTAATAATGCAGAGTGTGTGAATTTGAACAGGATAGCTTATCCTGGTTGTTCATGGGACAGGAGAAAGAGCTTTTGCCATTTCCCCTACATGTTATTATCATTCATTGCAGCAGAAAGGCACCACAGTTCCAAGAATGAGTTCTCTCTAGCTCACCTACTTTGGCAATGGTGTTTTATCAATAGTAGCTTTTCCACCCAGCCTGGGCCAAGCGTCCTCATAGTTCTACATATTGCTACCCTCTTATCTATTTCTCATTTCTATCTGTGGTGAAGCACCGGCCTAAGTCGTTATAGCACTTCACCACTAAGTCATCTGGGCCAGCAATAAAGGGTTAAGCCAGGCACAGAGAGCCTGCGACCAGAGAGGGTGGGTCGCATGATCAGGCTGGGGCTTGATACAAGGGAAAGCAAACCCAGGCCCTGAGGGGCAGTGGGCTGATCCAGCCACTTAGTGAGGGCCTCAAGTAGAGCACAGGGGGGCAGTTGAGCCAGCATTCTTACTGCCTTAGTAACCCTCAGGGACTTCTAGAGAGGGACATAGTAAGCCACCTGGGTGCCCCTAGCTGAAGGTGGGGTAACCCCCTTGTGCCTGGTGGGAGTAGGCCAAGGGTTGGAACACCTGCAGTGAGGAGCCAACCCAGCCAAGGGGGAGCTTGGACTGAGTAAGGCCAGCTGAGGCTCAGGGTGTAAACAGCAGCCCAATTATGACGTTGGTGAGGTTCACCTGCAGACTCTGAGGGCTTGCCCAAGGATATGGTGGGCCCTGTGCAGTGGGAGGCCATGGAAAGCAAACAGGCCAGGAGGAAGAGACGGCAGGAGTCCCCCCTTGTGCCTCGTGGGGTCTCCAAGGGGGCAAATCCAGTTCCACCAAGGGGAGCCATGAAAGTGAACTGGGCCTAGGGAGGATGCCCAACCTCCAGGCCTAGAGGAAGGACCTAGGGATGGAGTTAGAAAACCCTAGTGGTAGGGGGACGATGTCCTGGTGGCATAATGCCAGGAAGAGAGAAGGGGTCCTGGTAATGATGTACCAGGAGAAGCCAAGAGGGTGATGTACTTCCAGGATAGGAGACAGCACCAATGTACCAGCCCAAAGGTAACGCCAGAGACTTGTCACCAGCAACCCAGTTGAGGAACCCCTCCAGAAGAGGGTGGTCATGGACAGTGGAAGAACGTCATGGGTGGAGGCCATGGCAGGACTATCCCTCACCAGGAGCTAATTCCCCAATCAAAGAAACATCAGGATGAGCAACACCTGCACTGGTGAAGGAGTCCCCCCACATGTATGGTGAAGAAATAGTAAGTGAAACCAACAGGAGAGAAGACCTTCCCTCACCAACAGGGCCAGCCTTACCACAGGGCGACCTGGGGCGGCTGCCTCGGGCTCCGTTCTTTCTGAGGGCCCCGCAGTGGCCTCTATTTTCACCAGGACAGGTTGTGGGGTCATCACTCCCTCTCAGTGGGGCCCCAAACATGATCACCTTCAGGGCACTGCAGATGTTGCCCCCAAGGGGGAGGGGCCACCAGAGGTCCCACATTTTATCTTTGCCCTGGGCCCTGCAAATCCTAAGGCCAGCCCTGCCCACCAAAATGGAAAAACAGCCTGAGCACTGCAAGAAACAGAAGTGATTCTGATCCTGAAAGGACTCTCATTCAGGGCTTAGCTGTGGTGTGTCACACTACCTTCTACAGCACCTTTCGTTTCATTCATTCTGTGGCTACAAGGACACACAATGTATTGCCCACAATGTATACAATAATCCCTCTGAAACTTCACCTCCTGGAAACTTATTTCCCACTACATCCTCCCTTAATGTTCGCCATTGTACTTTATCAATTGATTCTTGGTTTTTAACACCATCATCAATGGTTTTTGACCTCACTGTGTTTAAATGTTTGAAACGTCAGTAAACATTTTCATATAGCTCCCTTACAAGTTATTGCTTTACTATATATAGCATAATCTCTAGACTAATTCACTACTAAAAATCACTTACGCTCATGGGAATAATTATAGTGGGGGATGCGTCCCCACAAATTTCCTCCCCCTGCAATTCTAGGGATGTGGAGGTGCAGTTATGTGGGTCAGCAGCCCCCACAGATTTTAGCCCCAAATTACTCCCATACTCAAACTAGTACTTTACTACTTAGCAGTTACTTCAAGAGGCAGTGTGTAGTCTAGAGGTTTGGGCAGAACAGCAAGGTCTGACTCCTGTGTTCTATTCCTAATGGCTTTTGGTGAGGGAGATGGGGTGTATAGGGGGATGGGAGGGGGTGGTTCTCTGCCTTCTCTTTTTATTGTGTTGTTTTCTACTGATTTTATGTGTTTTGTGTGTTTTAACATTGTAAGCTGCCCTGGGCTGCTTGGAGCAGGAGGGGCAGGGTAGCAAATGATTTTATAAATAAATAAATAAATAAATAACGGTGGCACAGACTGGCCTTGGGTCTAGCCAAATCACAACTGCCTTAGGTCTTCATTTACTGGCTTGTAAACTGGGTATACAGTAGTCTTCTTTACATGGGTGATAAGGTTACACAGGTTTGTTTATTGTGTTCTGAGGTTCACTCATGAAAGGTGCTATAGACACTAGAGTCTTGAATGAGAGACTGTTACAAAAAGGCAAAGGTTAAGTAATAGATGGCTGGCTCACTGACCGTTATTTTCAACTGTTACAGCAGGCACTTAATTCCCTGGCTCCACACCAGATCCTAGTCGTCTCAACTGTCGACAGACCACTATGGTATAATGTGATCTGGTGGACTTAGAGGTTGAGGCATAGGTTGGAGAGGAGATGACTGGGGAGCTGTCTGGAGGCTGATCTTCAGCTGTACAAAGAGTTCGTGTGTGCGTATAGAAGATAGATGGACTCCATGTAGGACTCGCTGGGCCTTTTGATGTGGAGAGCTGTGGGGTCCTGAGAGACTGTGTTTCCCTGTCTGACTTCAATATGTTTAAGGACAAGGACATCTGCGCACTGTTGGGTTGCTAAGATCCACCACCTGTCGTCCCCCTTAATGTATTATATCCTCCGTCTTTACTTTCCCCCTTTTAAATTGTTTTTTAAAGGATTTTATATTGGTTTATTCTTTGACTTTGTGATGCACTCCAAGTGCCATTTGGTGGTGGTGGGGGGATACAAATAAAATAATAATGGTTTTTATTTTTATAGCCCACCCCACACCCCCTGTACTCCCGGCATCCCTTACAAATGGTACTCAGGCCACTTTGCACATTAGTACGAAAATACAATCAATCATAAAGTAACTTAAAATCCATATAAAAGCCATTTAAAACAGGTGACAAGAGGAAGGTAAAGGGAGAGGAAAACCAGCAGTGGATCCTCTAAAAGTACCTGGAGAATAGAAAAGTCATCAGGTGCTTTCTGAAGGTGAAGAGGAAGGAACTGAAATGAACATCTGGAGGAAGAAAGCAGCAAAGACCCTATTGCCTGTCAACTTAAAGTGTGATGGTGGGATCCCCAAACTGCAAGTGGAGATAATCTGAGTGCAGAGATAGCCAGTAGAATGAGGTTCAATGAAGAGGTCTCAAATATAGTCAGGGCCTATACCATTCAGAACCTTAAAAACCAGCAGTGCAATTTTAAATTGCATGTTCTACAAAGAACACAGGGTGAGCATAATGTGATCTCAGCTGCCCAAGCCAGTAAGCAGTCATGCTACTGCATTCTGAACAAGCTGCAAGTGACCGAGAACCGTTGCTGGTCTGGAAGCCCAGAGAAGAAGGAGTTATGAAAAATCAAGCCCTATGTTTACCAGGGCATGAGTAGCTGTGGCAAGGTCAGTAAGCCTGAGATAAGTATGGACATAGTTTATGCAAATTGCACAGCTAGGTAAATAGTCTTTGAGCCACATCCTATACCTGAGTTTTCATGGAGAAAGCATGGTTGAAAATGACACCCAAATTGTTTACCTAGCCTCTACCTGAACCCCTGCAACATGCAAGGGCCAAAGGGAGGAGAGAGCATCCTCATATTAGTTGCCTCTCCAGCATGCTAATATAGAGTAAATGATTGCAACCAAGACCCAAGCCAGAACCCCAAGCACCAGACCACCCAGTCTCATAGCCACCTGTCCCATTAATAGGACTATCAACAGGGAAAATGTGGTACAGGAATATTCCTTCACAAGCAACTTGGAGATAAGAGGAAATCTCTTAATTAGTGCTTACTTTTTTTGTTCTTTTTAAAAAAATGCATTTATAACCCACTCATCTTGCCACAGGCAGCTCTGGGCGGTATTACTGCACTACATTTTATATCCAAATGAGGAATGGAGTTTCATGAAGCAACTGAAATGGCCAGAAGTCATATGTGGTACAGCATAACAATTCAAATAAACTCATATGATAGCACAAACCTTAATATATGCTTCTTAGCTTTTGAACATAGAATTTCTGTACACAGCTGACCCAGAACACAACTGAAGCAGGGTTTTCACGCTTCCTGGGGCAGGAAACAGGGACAGTGAAGTCCCTTAATACTCTTTGTATTGGGATATTTAAAGACTGTAATAACTCCAGAATGCAGCTCTTGATGTACATCAAAGTCTCTCTCTTAAATCACATGGTTAGAGAGACAGGAACAAGGCCAATAGTGTTTGCCTGTGAGAAGTAAAGATGCATCAACTGTATTATTTCATTCAGGCTCTCCACCTACAAGTAAAAGAGGGCCTTGTACTGGGCCTGATTTTTCCTTGTTGAGGGGCTATTTTAAAAGTATAAATAATTTATATTATATTATGTTATATGGTCAGTGTGGCAGGGAGCAGCATATAGGCAGCGGTGCCTTTAAGGGAGGCTGAGGAAGGCAGAAGCCATGCCCTTCCCTGCTGTGTATATATAAGACAGGAAGCTAACAGCAGAAGTCATCTGGAAGCTGAACTGAGCACATCTATGCTGCGGAGCTGAAGGCCTGTTGAGAAGCTGTTTGGGTGCTGAAGAGGCAACATCTCTGCCAGAGTGCTGAGGCCTGAGAAGAAGCCTGGAACCAAGACAGAGGAACCAGAGGCTTTGTGGGCATATCATGGACTGTGTGAAGTACTCTGGATATCAGGGAGAGAACATCTCTGGAGCCCAAGATAGAGGGACCAGAGGCTGTGGAAGCTATGCTGCAAAGCTGAGGCCTGACAGAGCCTAGAACCAAGAGAGAGGGAGCAGAGACTGTGAATTGTACTATGGCCTGTGCAAGTCTGGCCTAGAAAAGTGACTATGTTGTGTCTAAGAATAAAGTATGAATGTTTATGCTAATTCCCAAGAGTGACTGTATATGGTGTGGATCCTGTAAGCACTTACCACTGGTAAGCTCACACCTGCTACAGTCAGCTTCACTTAGATGAGATGCTGATTATCCAGCTACTCAGATGGGATAGAAATCTTCTGGGAACAGTTCTACTCAAGGTTGTAATTAGGCCCAGCAGCACTAATAGCAACTGAAATTGTTGGAAGCCTAAGGTGGTAGATTTAAGAGGGTGGCAATATGAATCTGAGCATTCCCACTCTCCTGCACTAAAAGCCTCACTACAGGTGGGGAGAGCTCTGCAGGTTCATTTTTATACCTTCTTATATTCACCATCCTAGAATCTATACTGTAGGTAGGGAAGGGAGCATTCTGAGTGCCCCAGTGACCATCAGCAGGGAACCAAGAGAGCTCCCTCCCCAGCCTGTAGGTGCAGGCAGTCAGCCAGTGCCCATGCTTCTCTGCTGGTCGGCTGGTCAGCAAGAAAGCAGCAACACTCCCTCCTTCCTCAGTGCAAGCAGACGCTCTGAGCAGGGGGATAGCTGGAATGAAATGAGCCTCGGCACAAAAGACAGAATGAGGCTCCCTGCTCTACCTTTACAGCTTCAGGAATGCAGCTGCCAGGGAGCATGCCCCCTCCATTCCCCATCTCTCCTGCCAAGCTTCTGGGCCTTGATGCAGCTATTGTGCCTGTCCTATTATAGCTACAACCTTGATGCTAGGTGACAGCAAATGAGACAGCAGCCAGCTGAATCCCCTGGCCACCGGCACATCAACTGCCACTTGTCAGGCCAGTGTGTAGAGCAGAACAAACACGCACACCTGCCTTGGTGAATTCAGACAGGCAGACAGCCATCTCAGTTTCCCCATGCCATGGATTGGGCATAGGAACCAAACACACGGGTGGGCATTTGGCCCTGGCCTGCTCCAACCACCACCCCATTCTCCTCCCAGTATCCTGCCCCCTGCCACTGATGTACAGCTGAGCCGTGGCAAACTTCAAGCAGAAGAAACCTCAGCAGACTTGTCCACCTGCCCTGCACAGTACTCCAGGAGGACAGGGGCTGAGGATGCAGGCACTAGCCCTGGCATCCCTGCTGGCACACAGAAGGATGAAGTTCTGGGGGAAGGAGGGCATCAAGCTGGTATGGTGGGAAATAATTCCATAGCTGGGACCCACCTTTCAGATGATGCCATAGTATCCTCTCGCACCAAGGAGACTTCTCCAGGGGAGGGGACTCCAACTGACAGGAATAGGATGGCTGTAGTAGTGGGTGATTCAATCATTAGGCATATAGATAGTTGTGTTTGTGACAGTCATGAGGACCACATGGTCAATTGCCTGGTGGGTGTGAGGGTGTAGACCTAACACAACATCTATACAGGATTTTAGCAAGTGCTGGTGAGGAGCCAGTTGTCATGGTCCATGTCGGCACCAATGACCTACCAAGATCTTAGTAAGGAGGTTCTGAAGGTTGGACTTCCTAGACTTCTAGGAAGGAGGCTGAAATCCAGAATCTCCTGGATAGCATTCTCTGAAATGCTTCCTGTTCCACGCACAGGACCCCAGAGGCAGGCTGAACTCCAGAGTCTTAATGCATGGAAGAGACAATAGTGCAGGGAGGAAGGATTCAGATTTTTTAGGAAATGGGAAACCTTTTGGGGAAGAGGGAGCATATACCAGAAGGATGGGCTCTACCTTAACCAAAATGGAACCAGACTGCTGGTGCTAAAAAATCAAAAAGGTTGTAGAGAAAATTTTAATCTAAGATCTGGGGGAAAGCTGACAGTTGCTGGGGAGCATGTGGTTTTGACTGAGGGAACCCAAAGGGATGCCATAATTAGTAATGATTGCATTGTGGTAAAGAGGACAGGAAGAATCCGAGAAAGGACAGGACAACTTTAGTTGTATGGAACAGCCAAACTTAAATACTTCCAAATTAAATAAAATATGCAATAACAAACACCAGAATAAGAATAAAAAGAATATCTTTGAGTGTATATATACAAATAGTGGAAGTCTAAAAAGTAAGATGGGAAAATTTATTTATTTAGATTTATATGCTGCCCTTCCCAATGGCCCAGGGTGGCTCACAACTCTCTCTCTCTCTCATATATATATAATGCATACATAAAAACAGCCCTCAGTCCCCCACCAGAACTATCCGATACCATCTTCCCAATTTCCCACACCCCAACCCCCCTCACAACCCTACCCGAAAACCACCCATCACAATCTACCCCTATCCCTGCCTGCCAAATGCTTTTAGAGTGTTTGGCACTAAATGAAGATATAGACATAATGGGTATCTTGGAGATCTTGGATAGCCAATAGGATACCGTATACCAGGGTACAATATATATTGAAACAACAGAGTAAACTGAGCTGGCGGTGGGGTGGCACTTTATGTTAAAGACAGCACTGAGTCAAGCAGGATAAAATTTGTATAGGCAATGAAATGTACTCAATTCAATTTATTAAAGCGTAGCCAAAGGCCATTGCTTAACAAAACACAGGCATAACAAACAAACAGAATCATAAAATACAATTAATACTTAAAATAAGATAAATACAATCAATTCTAAACATCATAGATTCTAAATTCGTGGGATCCACTTCCCTCCACCCCAGGAGAAGAACCCACTGTGATGATAAGCCATTGCTTCCTAGATTCCAACCCCATAAGCATAAATATCCCACAAAGGAGTCTACCTAGTTGGAAAGAATAAGAATATCCAATATATGGCGTCTTCCGGGAACGGAACAGGAAGGGTGATCCTAATTGGGGCCTCTCAAAATCCTTTAAGCTTAGATCTGCAATACCCTAAATAATCATAAACCTTGGATACTAAAAGGCTAAAAACCACTTCTGAATTATATTAAATATCAAATCTATAACCAAAGCTGTTATTTGATAATACCATGATTTCCACCCGCCAAAATCAATAAGCCATAAAACAACAGCCATATTATGGTCATAAAGGCAAGCCGGCATTACCCGAAAATACCTCTATTTCCCCTTAGTTAACCCCCCCATCTCCCCCCCCCTTCTTACATAAAAGGGAGTTCATCAAACTTCCCCTTGCTTGATTTAACCCAGTAATAATAACCAGGACATGACTGTCTCAGCCTCCACTTACAGCAATCCCACCATACCCATTCCACACAACCTGCCCCATGAAATGTACTCTGGAATCTCTATGGATAGAAATTCTATGTGCAACGTGGAAGTGTGTAACAGTGAGACTATGCTATGAGCCCCCTGATCAGGACAGTGAAACTGACTATGAAATGCTAACAGAGATTAGACAGGCTACTAAAGCTGGAAACACAGGCCACTTTTACATGAGCAGCAGAAAGTAGCACTTTGAAGAATGCGCTTTCAGAAATGTCGCATGGGAGCCAGTTTGATGAGATGGAAGTTTCCGGCTCTCATTGAAATCACCATTTGTGCATTATTTTTGAAACCACATTTGAAAGACCTCAGTGATGCACGACCAACAATTTCAATGAGAGCCGGCAACTTCCATCTCGTCAAACCGGCTCCCACACGACTTCTCCGAAAGCTCATTCTTCAAAGCACTACTTTTCACCACTCATCTAAAAGTGGCCACTTTTAGGGTGATTTCAATTACTGTAATATTGACTGGGCAAATGTCTCCCTAGGGTCTGATGCAGAGGTTAACTTTCTAGATGCCATAAATGACTGCTTCTTGGTGCAGCTGTTCTTTGAACCTATGAGGAGAGGAGCTACTTTGGACCCAGTCTTAAGTGGAGCACAGGATCTGATGCAAGGGGTAATAGTGGTAGAGCCACTTGATAATAGTGACCATAATATAATAAACTTTGACATAACTGTAGGAGGAATATTGACACAAAAAAATCCCTACCGCAGTAACATTTAACTTTAAAAGGGGGAACTATGCAAAAATGAGGAAACTAGTTGGAGAAACTAAAAGGAGCAGTTGCGAGGGTTAAATGCATGCAAGAGGCATGAAGATTATTTAAAAGCATCAACTTGGAAGCCCAGATTAAATGCATTCCCCAAGAAAAAAAAGGAAGCAAGAGGACCAAACATCTGCCAGTGTGGCTAAATGATAGGGTGAAGAACAAAAAAAAACCTCCTTTAAAAATGGAAAGCTAGTCCTAATGAAGAAAATAGGAAAGTGTATAAGCATTGCCAAATTAGATGTAAAACGTTAATAAGACAGGCCAAGAGATTGTAAGCTCTCGGGCAGGGACCATGTCTATTTTATTCTTTGTAAAGTGTCAGGTACATCACTGGTGCTATATAAATGCTCATAATAATAATAATTAATAATATAAAGATGCAAACACTAATAAAACCTTTTTCAAGTATATGAGAAGCAAGAAGCCTGCTAGGGAGTCGGTTGGGCCATTAGATGACCAGGGGTGAAAGAGCTGCTCAGGGGGTAATTTCAGACGTTACGAGATCACAGTGAACCACAGACAATCCTGTGGCATGGCCAAAGAGCCCTGAATGTCTGATCGGCGGCATCCAGATGTTCACCACAGTCAATCACCCGTAGGGGCCAAAGGCAACCATGGTTCTGGAGGTTGGGACAGGACCATCCCCGGAATTGTGGTCAAAGCGATTCCCACCGGGAAATCGCCAAACGTAATGACTGAACGGCAACCACCAGGTGGGATTGAACAAAAGTATCCCCAGCTGTGGCGAAAGCACACAGTGTTGCTGCCAGGTAACGAGCAACACACAGACCAGGGAGGGAGATTTAAAGGGTACACAGCAGCAGGGGAATGTGGCAGGATGGAGCAAGGTGGGAGGGCGAGCGAGGAAGGGAGGAGGAGGTGGTGGAGGAGCAGCGGCAGCCAGGGCAGGCCGCCCCAGGGGCCAGGGGACGGAGGCACCCCGGAAACGGGTAAGGAGTACGAGGCACATAACCCCCCCTTTTACAACCCACAGACCCGCAAACGGGCCCAGGAGCCAGAGCGCCCAGTGGAGACCGGTGGAGGGGAAGCAGAGGAGGAGGAGCAGGAGGAGGAGGGCACACACGGGAGACGCCAGTACCAGCGAGGGGAGCAATGGGGCACAAGGAGACCCAGGACTTCATCCGGATCTGGGGGTGCCTGGAGCAACACAGCTTGTGGGGAGCGCCGTGGTCCAGGGCAGGGAACAGGCAGACGTGCCCCCACCCCTGGCAGCCCCGTCCGGAGACACTGACTCCGGGGACCCAGCCCCCATGAGGAACACCCCAGAACCTCAGGGAGCAGCAGGCCCCCCTCGTGAACCAGCACCGGAATCCCACACCCGCAGTCCAATTCGGGTGGATCCGAGGCCGGAACACTGGTGACCCTGAGCCAGTGGACGCAGGGGAAGCAGAGCCACATGGAGGAGCCGGCCTCGGAGGGTTCTGAGACCGACATAGAGGGTAGGCAAGTGGTTGGGGTGGCAAGCGGATGATAGGGGGCATGCCCAGGGGTGGGAGAGCCCCCACAGGGCCCGGGCCCATTCCCATGGACCCCAGGAACCAGGGAACATGGGAAGGGGGTCAGGGTACACAGGGGCCCACCCGGGCACAGAACAGGGGGGACAGGCGCTGCTGACCAGGGGGCACTGGCATCCAGTGCCAGCAAGTGGGGGAGATGGTGGGATGGGGACCAGGCCCATGCAAGGGTAACGCAACCCCCCACATTCATTCTCCAACAGGTGCACACACACCCCGGCGCACGGGACCACCAGGTGATGGGGATAGCGGGGAACAGCCGCAGCAGCAGCCGGAGGACCAAGGTGAGATACCATGGCAGGGGGGGCCCACCAGGGGTGCACCGAGGGCACGGATGGGTAGGAGAGGCACCCCCATCACCCCAGTACGGCGCACCCAGTGGCTCAGGGTGAGGGTGGAAGACGGGGATGGGTGGGGCAAAGGGGGGCACCAAGGGGGAGGACCACACCCACCACGAGCCGGGGGGGGCAACAGCCACCCCCAGCACCGCTCTGGGACAGGTGGCACGCGACCGAGCCCGACTAACTGTCCCCAATTGGCTCCCCAACAGGGCAACCAGCAGTGCCCCCACTAGCTGAACCTATGCCCCCAGCACAGCGGATGCAGGAGCACAGGGCATGGGTATGGTGCTGGAGGGAGGATCTCGCTGAAGAGATTATTATTATTATTATTATTATTAACAAACATTTATATAGCGCAAGCAGTGTACCTGGCATTTTACAAAGTAATAAAATAGACACGGTCCCTGCCCCTAGGGCTTACAATCTGAGAGACAGGAGCTGGGGGAGAGACTTAGGAAGGGGAACAGAGGGAGAGACAAGGGGTCTAAC